>CM019149.1:194979815-195550196 GCA_009733165.1 Naja naja
ACCTGCTTTCCAGCTCCATTCTCCTGTGCAGGGCAACAAAAGTAGACTAGCCAATCAGCTGGGACTTGGGGCAGAGAATAGATGAGGCAGGGCCAGTCAGAAGTGGTATTTTCCGGTTCTCCAAACTATAAAATTTCCACTACCAGTTCTCCAGAACTGGTCAGAACCTGCTGAATATCACCATTGTTCTAGACTCTCTTGTATCACATCTGCTTTCAGCACCACTTTTCATAGTCTCTGATTAGGGTCACATTTTACAACATTTTCCTTCCTTAGACTTTTAAACTATATGTAATACAAAGAACATGAAAATGGTCAATTTCCATACTCAGAATTGATGAATACACAATTAGTCAATCCAAACAGCATTCTGGGAATTATCCTGCTCCAAGAAATGGACATTATTTCTTCCCACATGATCTACCATGAAAAGTTATAGATTGCTCTTCTGGTAGAAGTCACAGGATCATGCTTGAAAATGAGGAAAACAAATCTGATAATGATAATTAGTATTGTCATCCTTCGTTGGGGTCTAACTAAGTCTCAAAGTTTTGGTCACAGCAAGTTTAACCCTCATGAATTTGTTTTTGAAGTTCCTATGGACATGCTTGGGTCCAGGGTACGCTGAGGAGCCTCTCCTGCATCACACTCGATGCCTGTGCTCCCACAGGAGGGGCCTCCTGGGAATACCGTCAGTTAGGCATTGTCGGCTGGTGGTTCCCAGGGCCAGGGCCTTTTCTGTGGGAGCACCGCCTATGGAATCAGCTCCCTGAGGATCTTCGTTTGGCCCCTGATCTCCATCTCTTCGTGAGAGAAGACTTGGCTGTTTCAGCAGGCTGGCCTGGATTGACCGAGAGTGTGGGTTGTTGTATTGTTTACCATTGTAATTTTAATTGTTTTAATGTTTTTAGTAATTTATAGACTTGTATTTATTTAATATTTTTATTGTAAATATATTTCTTTTTATATGTTCACGCTGAGTCCTTAGGGAGAAGGGTGTACAGAATCTAAATAAATAATAATAATAATGCAAATTCTGGAAGTAGCTGCAAATGTTTTATTTCTCTGTTAGTCTTGACAATATAAATTTAAAAAGTTTAAAATACCTGCTGCTGTTATATTTAATTGACTGATTTCTTTGAAATTGGGCAAGGTCAGACACTGGATTTAAGGATTTATGATTGTCAAACCATTTTAATTGTACTGGATTATACTTAATGGCAAGGATAGGTTGCTCTATAATTTAATGAAGTTAGGAACCGAGCTTTCTGTCCTGGAAATCACATTACTACTATTTCTGCTTCCTCTTTTGTTTCTGGATGGCAGGGGCAGGTTGCCACATATGCAAAATGACACTTCTCTGCCAAGAGTGCAAACTCTTACCCTGTAAAATATGGGATATTATCTGTTCTAAGTGCCTCTGGACATCGCTGTCTAGCTGTGTATTTTAAAAAGCAAGTAACAACTATAGATTTTGTAAGGATCCATTTTTGCAATCTTTGGATACTGGAAAAATAGATTACTATAATGACTTTCAAGTTCACCAATGTCACTTCTAGTTCCTTTCCAGGATCTGTCTGACATTGGTACAACCATCAGTGGTTATTGTGGCCACAGAATAGGCAGTCTTCTATGTTTTCTGCATTTAATATATCTAAGTGGCTTTTGTGAAGTTATTACAATACTTTTTGTCACAGCTCTTCTGGAATCACAATTCTGTAACCATAGAGAATTAGTTGCTATGATACTGTACATATTCTTTTTCTGCAGAGAGTTTTTTAAATGGGACTGCATCAAATGATGGCTAACCATTTTGTGTAATGTAGTTTTAAGTCAGAAGCAATAATATGACATATTTGCTGAAGAAACCATTCATAATTTACAAGAGTAAATTAATTTTTGCTGTTTCTTGCTTTTTAAAGTCTAAATCACCCAAAGTTGATTCTAGTGAGTTCATAAATAAAATAAATAAATAAAAATAAAATGGTCTTGAGGCATGTAACATTGCTTTGTTACTTTCCACTTTTTAAAATGTTGAATTGAATCTGGATCAGATACAGATAGTCCTGACTTATAACAGTTTACTTAATCATTGCAGTGTTTGAATTGTTCATTGGTTTAGTTTGAATTGTTCTTGTAAAGTGTTGAGATGATTGGTTTAAAAAGCGGAAAACCCTGCACTCTGATTGGCTGTCAGCTCGCGGCTGCCGCTATAAGTAGCAGCCACAGCAAAGCCAGTTGGGTCCGTTCTGAGCTGAAGTCACTAATAAACTTAAGAGCTGAAGCACTCGCGTCTGCCTCTATGCAAACTTAACACTGGCGGCAGGATGGGATTCCCCTGAAGAAGAAAGCAAGAACAGAAGAAGAGCGAGATGGCTGCGCTGAACACCCCCAGCCCGTTCAATCCGATGGCAGAAGACTGGGAGTCGTGCAGATCATTTCAAATGTATCTGGAGGAAAGCGATCTTGCCCATTTCGAGCAGCGGAAGAGGAGGTCTTCCTGCATACTGTGGTCGGCAGTTTTCAAGATGGCGGCACTCGCGAGCAGCAGGCGTGAAGGTAATGGCGGCCTGATCTGGAAAGGCTGTTAAGAGCCCATTAGCGCCACAAGTATCGTGCCTCATTAAGAACACGAGTTTTACCGTCATGATCAGGGGAAAACGAAAGCATAAACGACTTTGTGGCAAGTTTAAGAGACATTGGGGTGCATCGCGAATTCAACAGTTTAGAGGAGGCCATCGCGATCGTTTCGTTTTGGGCCTTAAAGACAAGGTGTTACAGAGCAAGTTATTAATGAAACCTAAGATCATGCTGAAAGAAGCAATAGAAGAAGCCTCTTCAGCAGAAGCTACCAAGTCCTCAGCAGCAGCCATGAAGAAGATAAACAGGGCCACGAGCCATTCTGATGGGGAAAAGTCTATCACAAATCATTGTGAGGAACTAGATTCTGAGTCAGATTGCAGTGAGGTGGAGGAAGGAATTTACAGACTCAGAATGGAGCAGAAAAGAAAGACCTGGGAAGAAAGAGGCAAGATTTTTACTGCAGAGGTTGTGGGGAAGCCACCCGAATGCAAGTTTCTAGACACCATTTGCCTCCATTGTGAAAAAAGAGGACACCTAGCAAGTCTGCAAATCATCCAGAACTCCACCCAACAGAAGGAAGTTTGCTGAAACAAAGACAAAGAATTCAAGCCAAACAACCTCAGTGAGAAAATGGGGTGCAACAGAAGCAAGCGGGAAGAATGAAACTCATCAAACAGTAACTATTGGCCATTCTTCTCCTTTAAAAAGAAGAAAAGTGCATGTCAAGGTACTTATTGAAGGAAGGCCTTGCCAAATGGAAGTGGACTCAGGCTCATACCTATCTATGGTGTCATGGGACACTATTCACAGACTACTTCCAAACATCCAAAAGAATCACTTCAAGAAGCAAGCATTGACTCTTAAAGACTACCAAGGGAACAAGATTCCAGTAGTTGGAACAAGATAATTCAATGTGAAGTTCAAGGGCCACACCAAGCGTCTACCCCTGACCATCGTAGACAAGAATCACCCAAGTCTGCTGGGACTTGAATGGTTCAACCCACTGGGCATTGAGGTGACTGGCATCAATCACGTGAGCAACACTGAGTGGGAAGAGGCCTTGAAATCTGAATTCCCAGAGGTCTTCAGCGACGGATTAGGCAAGTACTTGGGGACCCCTATCTCCTTTAACCTAGATCCCAAGGTACAACCAATTCATTCAAAACCCAGAAGGGTTCCATTTGCCTTAAAGGAAAAAATTGATGCACAATTAGATAAACTAATAGCCCAAGGGGTTTAGAGCCCACTGACCACTCCAGGTGGGAGACACCCATAGTCACACCAGTCAAGGCTGATGGGTCTGTGAGAATCTGTGGAGACTACAAGGGGACATTGAACCATGCTACAACAGAGCGCATATCCAGTTCCAGTAGTGCATCATTTATTACATTCTCTTGGGGGGCACAGTTTTACCAAATGGACCTGGCCCAGGCATATCAACAGTTAACAGTTGATGATGCCACTGCAGAAGCCCAAACCATTGTAACCCATAGAGGTGCTTTCAAATGCAAAAGGTTGCAATTTGGAGTAAGCGTAGCACCAGGCATCTTCCAAAGCCTTATGGAAAGGATGCTACAAGGGTTGCCAGGGGTGGTGCCCTATTTTGATGATGTTCTAATTTCTGCTGAAAATGACACTCAGTTACAGAGACTCAGAGAAGTCCTAACCAGATTCAAAAAGCGGGTTAAAAGTCAAAGAAGAAAAATGCACACTTAGAACAGATAAAGTGGAATTCTTGGGTTACATGATTGATAAACATGGCATCCACCCCACAGAGGCCAAAGTTCAGGCAATCAAAGAAGCCTCCAGGCCAAAATGCAAAACAGATTTGCAAGCATTCTTGGGACTCATTAACTTCTATCATATGTTTCTACCTCAGAAGGCAACCATTGCAGAACCACTACACAGATTACTGGACAAAAAAATCTGTTTGGGTCTGGGGCAGAAAGGAACAAGCTGCATTTAACAATATTAAGAGACAAATCACGCCTGACTCTGTACTAATACAGTTCTCTGAGAATTTGCTTTTTGTACTGACTTGTGATGCATCCCCTTTTGTAGTGGGGGGGGGTGTTGAGTCACATGCTTCCCAGTGGGAGGGAAGCTCCTATTGCATTTTACTCTCGCGCTTTGACCAAAGCAGAGAGAAATTACAGCCAACTGGACAAGGAAGCTTTGGCAATTGTAGCAGCTGTCAAGAAATTCCATGAGTATCTATATGGGAGAACATTTACTATTGTCACAGATCACAAACCTCTTTTAGGCATTGTGGCAGGGGACAAACCAACGCCCACAATGCTGTCACCAAGAATGCTGAGATGGACTGAATTTCTTGCTGCTTATTCATATAAACTGATCCACAGACCTGGTAAAGACATTGGGCATGCAGATGCTTTGAGTCACTGCCCACTTCATTCACACATTGAGGAACCTGTTCCTGAGACTCATACCTTTTTTTCTGGAAACTGTTGCCAAGCTTCCAGTACATGCTGCTCAAATTGCCAGAGAGACTGCCAAAGACACTTTATTGGCTCCTGTTACAGGCTGGATTAAGAAAGGTTGGCCACTTCAAGACCTACCTCAACTTGCCCAACCTTTAAAATCCAGGCAAACTGAATTATCTGTGTTAAGAGGATGTATTTTGTGGGGTAACAGGGTGGTTATTCCTGCAAAACTACAGAAAGAGGTTTTGGAAATGTTACATGAGGGTCATCCGGGAATTGTCAGAATGAAGGGATTGGCCAGGAGTTATGTATGGTGGCCAGGTATTGACAAAATGGTTGAAAACTGGGTTGCATCCTGTCCCAACTGTCAGGTAGTCAGGCCTGCCCCACCTCTCGCCCCCAAACAGGAATGGGAATGTCCTAGGAGCCCATGGTCCAGGATTCACATTGATTTTGCTGGCCCTACCAGAGGGCACACTTTCCTTATTATAGTAGATGCATATTCCAAATGGCTAGAGGTTATCCCTATGGCATCCACCACAACTGAAGCTGTCATCAAACAGGTTAAAAACTTTTGTAACTCATGGGTTACCTGATGTGCTTGTTTCTGACAATGGTCCTCAGTTTACAACCAACCTTTTTGAATCATATTTAGCACAGCAGGGTATCAGACATGCCCTAACAGCCCCTGGGCATCCTTCAACGCCGGGCTGAACGTATGGTACAATTTACCAAGGAAAAACTTCAGCAATTGGGTCCAGGGGACATCACTGAGAAAGTTGAAAAACTACTCAGTGTCCAGCATATCACTCCCAACCCCTCAACTAACTTAACACCAGCTGAATTGTTGATGGGTAGGAAACTCAGGTCTCCCCTTGACCACCTTCATCCCACTTACGCACCCAACGCACCACTAGATTCCACTAGCAAAATTCGCACATTCACTGTGGGTGATTCTGTTTATGCTAAGAACCTTATGGGTGAACCATTATGGATTCCTACTGAGATAACCCAAATCACAGGTCCCAGGTCTTACAGGGTACAAACAGAGGATGGTGTCCTCTGGAGCAGGCACATTGATCAGTTGAGGTCCAGACTACCTCAGGAGCATCGCCATAGCTCCTCTTTGGTTCCCATACCTACTGCCTCTTCTAGGAGGGAAGGGGAGGATTATGAGGATAATCAGCAAGCAAGAATCAACCCCATGTGTAACGAGCTAACACGACAGGAACCATCCCAAAACCTGTCACAGTGCCAACAACCATTTTTACAGATGGAAGATTGCACATCACTACCTGACTTAGGTGCTGACATTGGGTTGGAGATGGGTTGGGAGGAGAGACCAGGTTGTAGTAACCAAACAGGTTCTACCATTACTAGAAGTCCAAGTAAGGAAATGTCAACAGACACATTTCCTCCCTCACAAGGTGAGAACCTTAAAACATCTGAACCACGTGGTCTCAACGCATTACGTAAGAGCCTCACCTATTTAAAAGAATACATTAGATAGATGGGGTTTGGGTATGGACTGAACCTAGTGGGGAGGGGTGTTATGTATGCAGTGTTTGAAATCACTGGTTTAGTTTGAATTGTTCTTGTAAAGTGTTAGAGATGATTGGTTTAAAAAGTGCAGGAAAACCCTGCACTCTGATTGGCTGTCAGCTGCTGCTGGCTATAAGTAGCAGCAGCAAAGCCAGTTGGGTCCGTTCTGAGCTGAAGTCACTAATAAACTTAAGAGCTGAAGCACTCCACGTCTGCTCTCTATGCAAACTTAACACATGTGATCAAAATTCAGGCACTTGGCAACTGTCTCATATTTATGATGGTTGCAGTGTCCCATAGTCATGCGATCACTTTTTGTGAACTTCTGACAAGCAAAGTCAATGGGGAAGCCATGTTCACTTAACAAACATGACTAACTTAATGATTATGTAGTGATTCAATTAACAACTGTGGCAAGAAAGGTCATAAAATGGGGCAAAATTCATTTAAATGTCTCACTTAGCAACAGAAATTTTGGGCTGAATTCATGACTGTGTAATTTTTTGGGCTGACTTCATGACTGTGTAATTTTTGGGCTGAATTCATGACTGTGTAAATTCATGACTATGTGTAATTTTAATGAGCTACTTAATAAGTATTTGCTACTATAAATATGTTTCAGGATAGTATTTAATATGAAGGTTATATTTCCTAACATGGAGAAGTCTGGTATCGCACTGGTACCAAGTCCAAACCTTTGCTTAGCTTCACAGACATGATCTTACCCTTAGAAAGATCAAGTCAATAAAGGTATTGTAATTGTTCACATGCTATACTTTGCAGTAAGGCACTGTTTTTATGTTTGGACATGCCAGTTTTCTGGAACTTCTGGAAGAATACACTATTAGTTTCTACTGTCCTTCATGATTTAAAGGATAGGACAATTTACTGTTCCACATCTGCCCGCGGCAGCACACACAAGCATATTCTAGTTAACATCTGGGAATGCCAGCACAGAACCTTCAATTAAAACTATTTTGACAGATCTGAAAATTTCATCTTGAGTGCAACCCAATGACCAAATGGTATGTACTTTAAGCAGTTAACATATAGTGTATAGGACTTTGCCAACTATGGAAAGGATCTTCCAGGGTACTCTACCTTGTCCCCCAAAATCTCCTTACATTAGTTATATATTAATTAGTTTCTGGGAATTTCTAATTCTTTCCTCCTACCTTGGATCTGAGTTCATTCCATGTTCATAATGAAATGTCCATAATATCTGAGCTTTTTCCTTTTGTCCTGTTATAAATCTGGACAGTCTCTGATCAAGCTCATTCTCTATATTCAAGAGTCATTCTTGAATACCAAAATACCTTCCAGTTTTTGGAGAAGCAGACTTTCCCTTTGAAACAAGTCAAAGCTACAACGAGTCTCCAAAGTTAATATTTTAAGAACATCCTACTGAATAGTGTAATAAACATAGTAAATTTAACTTAATACAACCTGGGTCAAACTGGATCAACCAAACCCACTGGTTGAATCAAGTACTAAAATGGTCTAGCACATGCAAATCATGGAAGATGGTCATCTATGGTACACAGGATTTAATAATTTCCATCATTCCACCTTGGATAATCTTTTCTAATTATGTTGGTGGAGTAGTGTTTCTTATATGGCCTGTATAAAGAATTCCTTTCTTGAGAAAGAGAGGGAGAGGAGAGAGAGAGAGAGAGAGAGAGAGAGAGAGAAATGAGGCCTTTGTAGTTCTTACTTCTGTATTAGGTTCTGTGAGGAATTCTTTTGCCCAGCATAAAAATTAACTGCAACAGGTGTTTCTTACCAACGTACTTTAGTATATCAATGTCAGGGACCTGTTATCTAAGGTTGTCCTAACATAGGATAAAAAGTTTTCCAAGCAGGCCCAGAAGTTTAAGGTTCTGCATGGTATCTTAGCTATACTGCACTTTTTTGGACAGAGATATCTGATGTTATCCTGGGGATCTATTGGAACCACTCTCTCAGTTTAGAAATCCCAGCCCCAAGTGCTGCTACCACCACTGAGAACACTTTGCCTTTACTTTCCACATGCTCACTGGTTCCTCTTCCAGGCCCTGGTACTTCTCCAACTTCTCACACTCCTTCTCATACTACATCTATCATCACTCCTGCCTTCTGGTCTTTGTCTACTATCTTGATGTCCAGCAGAGGTGGTATTCAGCAGGTTCTGATCAGTTCTGGAGAATCGGTAGCAGAAATTTTGAGTAGTTTGGAGAACCGGCAAATACCACTCCTGACTGGAGATTTTACAGTATCCTTCCCCTGCCACGCCCACCAAGCCATGCTCACAGAACTGGTAGTGAAAAAATTTGAATCCCACCACTGATGTCCAGTTGATTGTCCAGTACCTGCTTATTCATCTGGATCTAGAAATCTTAGGAACTTAGTCTTCTTATTTTCCACACAACCTACTGTTGGATCTCCCCTCTACAATTAAGAGGATCTCATCCATATTCTGTTCAGACGTTCCTGTACATCATGCCAGCTATTGGTTGTGCTGTTCAGCGTATGCCATTCCTGACTGCATCGTACAACCCTGCCACCATGTGTTGGACTATCTCTGAGGCCTCTCTGTATAGTCTGCACCTTAGATTCTGACTAATGTAGTAGACCCCCTTTTTAATGGATCTGGTGCTTAGTATCTGTTCTTGTGCTGCTATGATCAGTGCTTTAGCACTGTCTTTTAGTCCAGGTGTTTGCCACCTCTGCTATCTGCCAATGGTACATCCCATGCAGGGACTTGTCTTGCCATGATTCTTCCTTTGGTTGAGCTTCTTTCCATGTCTGCTGCTGCCTCAGGCATTCTCTTAGCAGCTCATCTTTGGGTACCATCTTACTGATATACTTGTGGATGCTCTAGATTTTGTGAAGGACAATGGCTCTGAAACTCACCAACCCCACTAACCTCTTTCTGGCTGGTGTACAGACTCTGGATGTTTGACTTGGGGTGGAAACCTCCATAAATTGTGAGAAATCTCTGGGTCTTCACATCTTGATTGTGCTGGGTTTACCTGTCCTCCTTTGACCAGCTCATTATACTAGTAGAGTATCTATTCATGGCATGGATTTTGTACTTCCCACTGGAAGACACATTGCATCATTTGGAAGAGTCATCAGAACAGCATAAGGTATAGCTTATGTTCAGATTGCTTACAATCAAAGAAATAAATATATGAATCGAAGGTGCTCACAATAGTAGAATATAGTATATAGTGGTCTCATCAATACAGTACAAAGCAGCACTATCATTTCACCTGATACTATCACTCTGCTGATGCTGATGCTGATGCTGTTCTACTAGGGCATCTAGATCCTTCTTATAGTTGCTACTTTAAGCCATGTACTACCTATGGTATACCCGTGCATTTGATTTTTCATGTCTAGGTGCAGGGTCTTACTTTTCTCACCACTGAACTGCATCTTTTTAGCTAGAGTCCAATACTCAAGTGTGTTAAGATCCTTCTGAATCCTGAATCTATCCTCCAAAAAAAGTATGTGTTGTCTGCAAATTTCATGATCTTCCTTCTATCTCCTCATCTAGATCATTTAAATACATTTATATTGATAATTTACATATGTCAATCACTCATGTGCCATGTTCTGTGTGACACATGTTTTCTTACTGGTACATGTTCACATCATGATGGCAAGCACAGGAGGACAAGGTTCTTATGGTATAATCATTGATTTTTCTTCTTCAGGGGACAGTGCACCGCATATTATTAATGACAGATTTCCAGATTCTGACAGAGTCTATGAATTATGGTCACAGTTTTCTTTTGGTTAAAAAAAACCCTCTTTGATGACCATAGTTTGTTTTTTGTTATATTTCACACATGTCAAACTCAAGACCTGCAGGCCAGGTCCAGCCCACGAGTTGCTTAGATCTGGCCTGCAAGGCCACCCTGGAGACAATGAGGGACTGGCCCCCACTGCCTCAACCCACCCCATCCATCAACCAAAGGAAAAACCTGAATGCAGCAGGCCAGAAGATAGCCCAGCCATTGCATTGCGCCTCTCCCGTTCCTTCTCCTTGGCCCCTTGGCCCAGGCACAGCCACTGCTCCTCGGCATAGCCAGGGCTGGACTTGCAATTACACCTGTCAGCTTCATCCTGCAAAGTAGGGCTCACCAGGCACCCTCACCCACTGCCATGCCAGGAGCCCCGACTAAAGGCTGAGCACTCCAGCCTCACCCTGCCATGGAAGGGGGCAGCAGCCAAGGCTACACTGTATCTCTCCAGCTGAGGTTCATTGGGTGACGCCCTCCCCCAGTAAGCCTGGTTTACTTGCCTTTTATTGAGGATTTTCTCAGGGGAGTTCAAAAGCCACCCCAACTTTATTCTGGAACTTCAGGGTTAGAAAGCAGAGGGCCAGTGCCACATTTGTAGCAGCAGCCGCAGCTGTTGGAAAGATTCCTGCTTCCCCTCCCCCCCATAGCTACCTCCTTCGGAGGCTTCCTGACCACAATGGGGGGCCTTCCTGACCATGTCTTCCTGACCACGATAGCACCCCCGTTGGAGAAAAGGGGAAAGTGCCACGTTTGTAGCACCAGCCACAGCTGTTGGGGCTAATGTTGTGGTCAGGTAGGCTCTGAAGCAGGTAGCGGTGGTGAGGGGAAGCAGGAGGCTTTCCAGCAGCTGCAGCTGGTGCTACATATGCAACACTTTCCCCCCTCTTCAACGGGGCTGCTATTGTGGTCAGGAAGGCTCCAGGGATGAAGGTTGGAGAGGTAGAAGTGGCCAATATGGAGGCTGTGCCTTGTCCTTCAGGTGGCTCACCTCTGCAAGGATCTCTGGAGAGGAGGAGGGAGTGGCAGGGGAGCTGCATGAGGGAAGGCTGCCCCAATAAGCCAGCATCCTTACCACCCATGATTGGAAACAGGGATTCCCTTTCAAGAAGGGCCAGCCTCCTTTGTGTAGGACCAGAGAGTGCTGCTCTCCTGCCTCCACCTCTTGCTCTCCAGAGATCTGTCAAGGCAGAAGTTGGACTCAGGGAAAACTGCTTCCTGCAAACTTTCTCATCCACGCTTCCACACGCAGCAGCATCGTCCTCCACCTCTTACTTTGCTGAGAGTGGGAACCAGATAGGGATGTCTGGGATTGGGAGAAGAATGTCTCCTTTGGTGTGGTGTGTGTGTGTGTATGTGTGCGTGCATGCACACACACACACACACTGTTCCAAACTTGGTGACTTTTATCCACATCTGAGCTTATAAACTGCCAATCATGCCTGGGCTTGGGGAGAAGACCCTCTCCTTCTGTGGATAAAAGTCCCTAAACCTGGAATGCAGTGTGTATGTATGTGTGTGGGAGGGAGGGAGGGTTCACACTTGGCTCAAGCAGTTTGGGGGATCAAGGAGCTTGTGGGGCACCAATTGTCCCCTAGTCAACTCAGCCAGTGCAACTAGTTCTGTCCCAACCCAGCCATCCCAAATCAGCCCCGCCCAGTGAGCTGCATTGAGCTGGCCACGCCCATCTAGCCTTGCCCACCCAACCACGTCTATCTAGTCTCAGCAACTTCACTGCTGATCCTTTGAGGGCAACCATAATGCTGATTCGGACCTCAATGAAATTGAGTTTGTTACCCCTGTTGTATTTCTACCTTGTCCTCAAAATTTTCTTAGCAGGAATACTACTAGAAAGGGGGTGCGACATTACCTTTCCAGATGGATGCTATCCTTACTGGCATTGACTTCTTGCCACATTTTGTAAGCCTTGTCCTACAATCTGTCTAAGGAGATTAGAATCTTTGGTAGAAATGGATTGGGGTAGATTGTACAAAAGCATATGCATGCTTAATTTTTATTGTTAGGATAATATTTATAAGCTCTCCATGGCTTTAGTTAAATATGCTCCCCATGCTGCTGCTTGTGAATTTATTTATTTATTTGATTTGTTAACTGGCCCAGTTTCCTACTGCCAAGAAAACTAGATCTTTAGAACCATGAAATCACCAGGAGTCAAGCTCAGCTTGAAAGTGACTTTTATTTTTAATATTCTAAAACAAAGTAAAATCATTTTCATTCTCAAACAAGCTAAATGGTACTTTGATGTGCAGCATTGCACTGTTTCTACTTCAGTTTTTCTTCTACAACATAAAAATGGACAAAACGGAAACATCGAAGAAAAGATGTGATGTACAAGGAATTGATGAGCAGAAGTGAGCAGAACGGAGCAATGAGATATATAGATCAGAGAGTCACACCTCTTTGGAAGGTATCTCATTTGCCAATCCAGTCTAACAGCTTAACAATGTCTGGTTTCTATTTCTAACATCATCAAAAAAATTCAGAACACTTTAGGGTGAAAACACTTTGTATCTTGGTATTGCAAATATTTAGCTAAATGAAAAAGCACAGAAATAATTGCAAACAGATTTCTGCTTGGATATTTTTTGAACATTCTGGTAGGTAATGCTTATAAAGAGCTGAAGATCATGCTTGTGTAGTTATAAACATTTTAAGTTAGCTAAATGGAACAATCAGATGGTCTGAATAAAAGAACTATACAATTATTCAATCAGGAAGGAAACGATCCTGTTTATGTGATGTAGAGGATGATTAGATGTAATTTTACCTGGAGGCTTTAAAAAAATAGTATTATGTTTGCCAGTGGAAAGTAAAGTCCCATCTGAAATCTGCTAAACACTAATCTTCATAGTGTAACTTGTTAGGGCTACTAAGCTGGGTGCATCTAGCAAAAATTGCCCATGAACATTAATTGGCAATGTTGCAAAACCATCCATCTTGTGGCACTTTCATATAATGACTGACTTCAGCGGCTTTGTACATTGGCTTCAAATGTTGAAGAAAAATTTCTCATTTTCTGTTTTCTGCTTATTAAATGCCAAGAAAGCAATCTTTTACATTCTAGTACCTTAGAGAAGGATATAATAATCAATGGAATGATTAAGATCACAGGCAAAAAAGAATAAAGGACATCTGATTTTTCCCATGATCATAAACATTCATTGCAAGCAAATTTAAGCTGACCTTGATGTGTGTCATCAAAGGAAGGATCATTTCAAAAGAAGGAATGACCCCTACTCTGGTCTTATTAATATTCACAATGATAAATGGAAATAGACATCATTCCCTCCATGAATTTGCCCAAACTATATGAATGTAATTACTGAACAGGGCATTCTGTAGTTTACCCAAATCATGATTTTGGACCCAAGGCAAAAAAAGAAAAAAGAAAAAGGAAAACCTACTGAAACAAATTGCCCCATATTTTTGGAGACATATAGCAGGATTTACTTAAATAGATGTTTAGGATTTAAAATGAAATCAAAATTAGAACAGCATCCAACTTATCCTTCAAATTATATATACCTTGGCATCTGGGAGAAAAGTATTTTGTTCTTAGGCTTTCTTTCCCTATGTGAGCCTTACAGTCTAGACATGGATTCTAACTGGAGGATGCATTCATCCATTATATCATACAGATCCATTCCATGAGTTTCTGTTTGACTGCTCTCCTGTACTACATTATGTTTTGATATGTGACTTCGTACTGCCAGTCATTCAAAATGGATGACTAAAACATAGATGCCATTTCAATTCCAAGCTTCCTAAAAAAAAGAACTAAGAAAGAATTATGCTATGAACTATCTGTGTCCATCGTTCAAGCAAGACATTTACTGACTGGGAAGGATTCAAGGCACCGAAAAAATGCAAATAATGAGGAAATCAAAATAAGAAGTATTGCAGCAGGTTAATGATCAAAGGGTGAAGAATAAAAAATAGTTTAAGATATGCATATACGTTTTCCATTAATTACGATAGCGCCCCATTCTTAAGGAAAGGAAAGGAAAGGAAAGGAAAGGAAAGGAAAGGAAAGGAAAGGAAAGGAAAGGAAAGGAAAGGAAAGGAAAGACAAGAAGGGAGGGGAGGGGAGGGGAGAGGAGGGAAGAGAAGAGAAGGGAATATCACCAGAGATGTATGTATGGGCAGGGGGAAGATTTACTGAGGCAGCACAGAATAATCAAGAGAGCATAAAGCTAAAAGCAGTTCTAGGGCATGAAAGAAAAGCCTCATAGAATGGACCAAACATGGGGGAAACAGATGATTCTCCATTTACAAGTAAGGAAGAAAATAGAAAAATGCAAAGCTATACAAGAAAGTTTGCAGAAGTGGCTCCTGGCAAAAATGATGTGCCACACTTCTTTTTCAGAAGTGAGCAACAAAAGGAAAAATGTGGGAGTAACTTGAGTCTTGAGGTTAGGCGGAAGGCCTGTGATGTAGAAAAAGGGCTTCTTCCTGGGGATTTTCACCTCTAGCTCTCTGGTGGAGAAAAAGATGCTGGAAAAAGAAGCAATGAGAATTACATGAAGGTCTTCTTCTGGAGCTCTTTTGAGCCTGGAGGGCATATGCAAACAGGGGTGAAACTGACTTTGTATTCTGGCTTTCTAAATAATAACACAGTTCTTGAAGCAATCTCAAGCTATTCAAACAGGTGTAAATAAAGATTACTTGAAAACAATTTAAATCATTTCTAAGCCACCAGGGCAGTTGGTGGCAACGACTTTGTGGAGGAAAGTAGTGAAGTGTCCTGAGGAGCTGGTTTCTGGGTTTTTTTCCCCCTATCCTCTTTCTCTTCAGGAAAAAATGTCAGGCTGCTGATGATAATAGCCTATTGTTTGGACAGAAGAGACTGCTCAGGTGAGCTTATTGAAAAGAATCTTAATAAAGGCCACTGGGTCATTTTTTGCTAGGAGGGCTGTAGGAGATCATAATGATCAAGAACCTCAGGTAGAGAAGGAGGAGGCATAATTCTATGGGGACATTACTTGGGCCAATTGACTGCTTATTCTGAGTACAAGCTGCTGCATATCTAAAAAAGGAATCTCAATCAGCATGGACAGGAAACAGCCATATCACTGTGCTAATGACAGCTTTTTGGCACAAAGTAGCCCCTTTGTCTAGGACCCCAATCCCCCCAGATGCTGCCCGAGCAGGACAAAATGCTGCATGAAGCATTCTGCTAACTGCAAGCACAGGATCTTTTTGGTTGAATGAAACAAAGCAAAGCAGCCTGCTTTGAAAGAGCAGCTTCAAAAAGATGCTTTAACTCAAATCCTTCTCAAAGGGAAAATGTTCTTTAAAGCTCTGCACAGCCCAATGGGGAAACAAAGAATAAAGATCATTTCCATGCCCCAAGCTGTCTCAGGTCCCTCAACATAAAAAAAAATCCTCCTCTACATTTGTTGTGAAAGGGAAATGAAAAAGAATTGCTTGCATCACTACCACTACCCTGCCCCCCTGACATCATTTTAATATTAGCTGACAACTTTCCCAGCAGTTCCTCGGGGAGAGGCACTAAAAAGGCATGAAACCACCAAACCACCTTTCCTTTGAAAGCTGCTTATGCTGGCCAGCTTCAATTCTAGAGTCAGGAAGTTAGATGAAGCAAGAGTTTTTACTAATTGGAAAAACACACCACCCAAACTCCATTGAGGTGCAATTTCATTAGTGGGGGGTATATGCACACGGAAACCAGCTGTTCGTTTCAAATACATGAGCCAAAAGTCCATCAGTTCAGCTTCTGAACAGGAACCATATCTTTGAATCCCTGAGCCTCAGAGCTAATCCTAGAAGGAAGCAAATGCCGTATGTGGAAGAGCCTACGCTCATCCCTTATTACTTTGAATAAACAAAAGGCAGCAGACATTCACTTCAGTAGAAGAAATCCAGTAAGAGAAATCCAGAATCCAATACCTTAATCTATTAACTTTAAAATTAGCAATAATAAACTATTTCTATAATAATAAATAGTTCTAATTGTCAAATCTCAAAATTAAATGTTATTTTCTTTCATTTTCTAGCAAAAAGTCAAACCGTAGTTTCCAAATAGAAACAAAGTTAGATAAAGTCTTTTCTTTAATCAGAGTTGTCAGTTTTGCCATCTCAGCCAATTCCAATTGCTTCATCTTCCATTCTTCTATTGTAGGGATTTGTAAGACCTTCTATCTCTGTGCATACAAAAGTCTTGCTGCTGTTGTCATATAAGAAACAAAGTCCCATATATTTAATAAATATATTTATTTTTAGATAAAAAATTGAAAGAAAAATATAAATATGTTTGCCCATTTAATCATACAGTCTTTGACATATTCATCTTCCATATTTATTTTAAATATGGAAGATGAATATGTAATTTAAATATTTCTGTCAACTGAACATAAGCAAATCATTGACAAGTATCAATTTCCATTTCAAAGTCCCTTGTTTTTAATTTAGGTAATTTAAAAATAAAACTCAATAAATCAGCATAGGTCAACAGTCTATCATGTCTCTTCTTTAAAAGAAAACACTTCTTGGGGTAACAAACATACAGGAATTTTGGAAGTCAATCTTGCTTTATACCTGTATCAAACCCTTAGTATAGCACACTTAAGAAAAGGAGTTTTAAAATCTGTATTAACCTTATGTTTGTCATACGCTGCCAGGGTTCTGACAGGTGTTCTAATTAAAGCTCTTGAGTTGCCAACCATAAGTAATTTTGCCACCCAAATCTCAAATCATATCCTTCCAATTCCAATAATCTCCTATTTCTCAAAGTCACCCACTCTTTCCTCCATAGCAGACAGCAAACAATAAAAAACAATTTTAGATCAGGTAGTCCTTTAGCATCTCTTCCTTTAACATCTTGCAACAATTATATTTAATTCTTAGTTTCTTACCTTGCCCTACAAACTTAGAAATATCTTTTTGCCTTTGTTTGAATTATACATCAGTCATCGATATTGGTATTGTTTGAAATAAAAATAACATCGTAGGTAAAACATTCATCTTAACCACTGAAATTCTACCCAACAATGTCAGTTTTAATTTGTCCCACCTCAGTAAGTAAACTTGTATATTTGTAAAAGAGCAAATATTTTAAGTATCCCATTTCCTCTCTTCTTATGGAGCTAATCCCTATAAGTAATTGAGTTATTCTGAAACAAATAAAATAAGAGAAAATAGAATCAAATATGTCTCTGTCTAAACAACTAGAAGGTCTGTTGAAATCCAGCTTGCAAAATACAAACTAAGATGCTTGCTCTTTTCCATAGTTTCACATAAAACCACCCAAATTATTGGTTTCATTTTTATTCATGTTTCTCTGAAAATCTAAATCCTCAGTAAATATTACTTAAATGTGATACCTAATAAGGAACTTGGCATTTGAGCAATAGTATTAACTGTTCAAACCATCTCCATATTCTACAGATTGTACAAAGTTTGAGCTTAATATCCCTGAGAGGCAAGGTAGAAAACCCCACCAGTTCATTAAGCAAACCACTAAGGTCAGACAATTTTAACCAGCCCTACAGATGTTTGCACTGGCCACCAATTTGAAAGCGTATATAAGTCACACAGTATGCCACTACCTGTTAGATCACTAGCTCCATCTAAACAGAATACCATATGTGTGTATGCCCTGCTGCGCATCTGGACCACACACTAGGCATGACTGATGTGCGTGGTTATTATGGTGGATGCAAACTCCTGAGTTGCTTCCAACTTGAGCAATCTTAGTACAGACACTGAAACATCCTAGTGCAAGAAGTTTAGGTTTTTGTAAGAAATCTTCATATTCAGCAGAATGGAACAAACCTAAGTTTACAAAATGTTGAGGTCTCTGAGAATTGAGAATGCCATTTCAAGCTGCTGGTAGAAGTGAAAAGATGTATATGTATATGTATATGTATATGTATATGTATATGTGTATGTGTATGTGTATGTGTATGTATGTATGTATGTATGTATGTATGTATGTATGTATGTTTGTTTTCGTAGATTTTCATGGGTACAGGTATGCAGGTCTTGGCATGTTCGGGTCTTTTCCCGTGTAAGATTGAGAGTATCTTGGCGACGTTTCGACGAGGTCCCACTCGCCATCTTCAGGCTGGTGCTTTCGGCTTTGTGCTTGTGTGAGCAAAGTGTGATCGGAGCTGCCGTCTCTCTATAAATACTGGTGGGGAGGTGTGGTGTGCTGGCTCTGTTGTAAGTGGGTTGGTTGGCTGTGTTGTTACTTCTTGATTGGTTGATGGAGTTGATGTTTGCAGATTGGTTGGCTTTTTCATAAGACCCTGTGTGGCTGAGGTACTGGCTGTGTGTCTCTCAGCCTTTTGTTTTGTAACGACCTGGGTAATGGGCTGTGTGATGACCTTCTGAGTTCTATTGTTGTGACATCCTGGGTCTTGTGCTGTAATCTCATGTGTTGTTGGCTGTGTTGTAGCATCCTGAGGTTTTGTGGTGCAACCTCCTGAGTTCCGTGATGCGATATCCTGAGCGGATGGCTGTGATGTAACATTCCGTGCTTTGGTTTGGCTCCGAGTTTGGCTATGTGTTCATGGCATGTGTCAGTTTGCCTAGTTTGGGGGTCGAAGGGTATAGCAGCTGGTGATGCAGCCGTGGTCTGGTTTCTGGACGGTGGTTGTCTTTCGTCTATGGAATGGGTTTGGGTTTGAGTCTGGTGAGGGAGATTGGTGGTGGTGTCATGTGTTGTTGGATTACAGCACAAGACCCAGGATGTCACAACAATAAAACTCAGAAGGTCATCACACAGCTCACTACCCAGATAGCTACAACACAAAAGGCTGAAGGACACACAGCCACAACCTCAGCCACACAGGCTCTTACGAAAAAGCCAACCAATCAGCAAACATCAACTCCATCAACCAATCAAGAAGCGACAACACAGCCAACAACACAGCCAACCAATCAGCAAACATCAATTCCATCAACCAATCAAGAAGCGACAATACAGTCAACAACACAGCCAACCAATCAGCAAACATCAATTCCATCAACCAATCAAGAAGCGACAACACAGCCAACAACACAGCCAACCAATCAGCAAACATCAACTCCATCAACCAATCAAGAAGCGACAACACAGCCAACAACACAGCCAACCAACCCGCTTACAACAGAGCCAGCACACCACACCTCCCCTTCAGTATTTATAGAGAGAAGGCAGCTCAGATCATGCTTTGCTGGCACAAGCACAAAGCCGAAGACACCAGCCTGAAGATGGCTAGTGGGATCTCGTCGAAACGTCACCAAGATACTCTCAATCTTACACGGGACAAGACCCGAACACACCAACACATACATATATATATATATACACACACACGCACGCACGCACGCACACACACACACACATACATACATATATATATTAGGAGAAGCTTTGAAAATCTGGTACACATCTTTGAACACAATCCACTCTAACAAGATTCTGAAACCTCACATGGATTCTTTTCACATTAAGTATTTCACATATATCCACTCTAAATCCAAGCCTGCCTGCTGCTCAGGAAAATGCAAAGCTTTCCCATTTCTACTGTTTTTCAAACGCTATTCTAGGCATAATTGTTTCCACATTAGCTCTTTTCTCTGGAACGGTTATCTTGGTCACTCCCGCCCCACTCCATCCCTATCTCAGCCCTGGATGACTTCTCTTGGCAAGGTGACAGTAAGTTGGATTGCACCCAATCTTATAACATAAACCATTAGCCAAGTGCTTTATTTCTTAGCAATGTTTTCATTAGATGGTTCTTCCTGAAACTGTTTACTGCATAAGGATGATTGAAGATGCATAATTGCTGTGTAGAAATCTGCTGAACAGCAGAAATTAAGTGTTACCTTTAGTTCTCACTCATTGTTTAGATGTATTTCTTATGTTGGCCTTCAGGGAAGACTGTGTCTCATGGCCAAGTACTTTCTAACACCATGTAGGACACTGTACATGATCTATCCAAACTATATATTCACTTTTATATGTTCAATACACTCACAGTTTATTAACTTACATATGTGTTTATGAAATAAAATTTCATTAACAAACATGAATTGATGGATATTTATACGGACACAGCTTCTTTTCTCAACTGTTCTTTTTAGAATGGTGAAATTGGCAATCATACTGACTGGCAATGGGAGAAAGAAATATTTAAATACTGGATTATATTAGCCTCTGTATAACAAGTTAGCAAACCATCCCACCTCTGAAAAAATAGTGCAACTTATGTCTATTTGGCAGTTTTGCTACAGTATCTGCCTCCCAGGGTGAATAGGCTGCAGCACCAGTTTTCATGGTAGAAGTAGATAGGAGAACAACTTGTATGGTTGTTGTCTTCCTTTGATGGTTAATAGAACTCTGGCCCAACAGGCATTTCTAGGAGGAGAATTCATATTTTATCTGTTAAGATTTGTACCTTTTCTTTCTTCACAAACTCAAATGCCAGCCGTCCCATTGGCATGCACAGCAAAAGAAAATCCATACAGGCACAGAAGAAGCAAAACCAGTTCTGAGATTTTGGCATGAAACGCAATATAATGAATCCCCCTTTTCCTTCCCTTGGGCTGCCCAGTGTCCACTGTTCAGCAATCCAGATTTAAGTATTTTATTTTGGGAAAACAGTCTGTACTTTTCAAAAGTCTTCAGCTGATGACCATAGGGTTGTAAGATTTTCTCAGGCTGCAAACAGCTCATGTAGACCCACACATTCCTATCATACCCATCTGCTCTCCCTTGATTCTTTGTCAAGCTGCAAGCAGAAAGAGGTGTTTTGTGAGTCAACCTTGACAATCATACAACATTTCCTCCCCCATTTTTCTTTGCAGAACAACAACCTATAAGAATCAGGGTTAGGCAGCAGTGGAATGCTACTGGTTCAGCCTGGTTCTATAGAACCAGTAGCTCTGAAGAGCAGCAGACACCGAACCGGTTTGCTGCAATGACCTTTTGGTCTGTTTGGCCCATCTGCCCGGCTCTTGGCTGTCCTTTATTTCTTGCTTTTTCAACCTCAGGTGCTTTGCGTGGCACAGCTGAGGTTGATAAAGCAAGAAAGAAGAGGATTTTTAAATGCTGCGCACCCGTGCGCAGTGCTTGTCAGCTATCTGGGTGGCACAACTGATGTTTTTTGCAAATGCTGTACATGTGTGCACAAAGTGCGTGCACACGTGCAAAATACACTCTTACCGAACCGATAGTAACACCGGTTGAATCCCACCCCTGGGATTAGGGTATGATGAACAGTTGAGGGAACTAGGTGTGTACAGCCTATCAAAAAGAAGGATTGGGGGAGACATGATAACTGTTTTCCAGTACTTGAGGAGTTGTCGCAAAGAAGAGGGGATTGACTTATTCTTTAAGGCACCTGAGGGTAGGACAAGAAGCAATGGGTGAAAGCTAGCTAAAGAGAGATCTAACCTAGAAGAAAGAGAAATTTCCTGACAGTGAGAACAATTATTCAGTGGAATAGCTTGCCTCCTGGGGTTGTAGGTGCTCCATCACTGGAAGTTTTCCAAAATAGACTGGATAACCATTCAACTGGGATCATATAAAGCTCCTGACTTGGGCAGGAGGTTGGAGTCCTCCAGTGTCCCTTCCAGTCCTATGATTCTATGAAAGGTTGGGTTGAGCACTTGCTCCAAAGTCATCTGACCTAATTGCAATGCCTCCCTTGTTGACAAAGTACTCATGTTTGTAGTAACTGCAATTTTGCTTTTAGCTAATAGGCATTAGGTTTTCAGAGAGTGAAAAGTAACTTAGTGGCTCCTTTTGCCATCAGCAACATAAACCTGAATTAATTTGACCCATTATCATACAGGGTATTGAAATACTGCCAAAACTGCAAATTCTTCTAAAGAGAGAGAAGAATTCCACATTCACCTGGAATTCGACAGTCTTTAACTTCTATTAATTTTAACAGAGAACATGAGAAGACCTGCACAAGCCATCCTCAGGTCTGTAGTTCTAATCACTAAGAGAAAGACGTGCAAGAAACCCGAATACTCATTCACATCCATAGACACCATTACAGCAGTTCCTGTGATCGGAATGGCACTTTTTTTAAAGCCTTACCTTTCACAGTTCAGAGGAGGGGCTCATTAACATGTGTCAGCATAACAGCAGGTTAGGTGTCAAAATGGCTGCTGAAAAGGTAATGAATAAAGATCACCAAGAAGACTCAAAATACCAATCTATTTATTGTTCCTCCCTGTATATCACACCCTGTACTGCTGCTCTTCCAGAATCACAATTCACACTCTGCTTTGCTAGAAAGATTCGTGGCTTTGTATATTTTATATGCAGGTAAGACAATAGAATGGATCTAGCCAAAATACACTTTCAAAATGCTATGGTTTCTGCATAACTCCTGAACCTGGGTAGTGGGAGGGGGACTTAAAACAATAATTAAAGGAGCACTATTCATTTGTTATTATTTTTTCAGTAATAATAGGAATAATCACATCATCATAATACTATAGCCATGATGGCGAACCTATGGGACGCATGCCACAGGTGACACGCAGAGCCATTTGTGCCGGCATGTGAGCTGCAGGCAAACTTACCTCACTGGGCATGCGTGTGCCTCACAGCTAATTTTTGGCTGGTTTGAGGCCTTTTTCCGCCTCCCAGAGGCTTGAGCAAGGCTTCTGCAGGCCGAAAACTAGCCTTGTTTCATCACTTCCTGTTTTTCCAATGCTGGAAGTGATGAAATGGGGCTAATTTTTGGCCTGCAAAAGCCTTGCTCAAGCCTCTGGGAGGCCGAAAAAGGCCTCAAACTGGCCAAAAATCAGCTGTGAGGTGCAGTGCAGGTAAGGGGGTGGCGTGGGTGGGTGGGGATTATGCACGCATGCATAAGGGGCATGGGGGTGCGCATTGCCTTCTGGGTGCTGGCACGTGAGTGCGAGCGTGCAAGCGCGTGCACAATTTTTGGCACAGGAGCCCAAAACGGTTAGCTACCACTGTACTATAGTAACATCAACATTCATTTAACATCCCTTGTGTTGCTCAGCATATCCATCTATATTCCTTAAGGAGACAAAAGAAAATGATCTCTAGGTATGGATACACTCTATAGTAGTAAGGAAAGTAGAGGACCTTGGAGGTTTTCTAGTCCAACTCCCTGCCCAAGTCATGCACAGGAAGCGGGGGTGAGTGTGAGAAGCATGTGCATGTTCAGAGATACGCGGCGCATGTGGGGAATCACGTGCACATGGGCAGAGATGCATGGCGCACAGGGGGATCGCATGCGCAGGGGGTGTGGAGGACTCCCATGCACATTGCCTTCTGGGTGCTGGCACACGAGCATGTCTCCCATGCACCCCTGCACCCTGCGCATGCATGCCAGATACCCGACAATCAGCTGTCGGGCAGGAGGTGCATGCGCATGTGCTGTAGGGCTCTTCCAGGAGACCTTTCATATGCCAGCAGAAGTGGCTCTGCATGCCACTTCCGGCACATGTGCTATAGGTTCGCCATCACAGTGATATAACATCCAGGAAGAAAGACTCCAGCTCAAATGGCGTGTGAACTCTTCCATCATATGCTCAAAAAGAGGACTTCGTACAGACAGTTTGTGGTCATAATATTGGACAGAAAGGGGAAGGGAGAGCCAAGCTGAAAACAGCATCTTTATTATACAAAGTCTTGTTGAAAAGACCCTCTATTTTTAAAATATTGTTATTATACACATCTTTTTCATAGATTGCATTTGCTTTTAGAGAGCTGTGATGATTGAGAACAGCAGGATACACTGTTGTGATAGATAGCAGATAGATGAGAGAGAGAGGAGGGAGAGATACCCCTGTGCCATTGCACCTGCTCTGCAAGCCAACATTGTCTCACAAAAATTTTCTCAGTACTGTGTACCATGGGTGCAATATTTTCTGTTTGTTGTTGTTGTTGTTGCTATTACTAGTAGTAGTAGTAGTACTACCAGCCTTGACCCACAAGGAAGTGTGAAGACTGGAAGCAGTCTCCATACAACCTTGTGTAGATGGTATATTTTCCTTTAGATTTCCTTTAGATCCTCTGTATTTGTTTATAATTGATGGTTCTGCTTGTAAACTTTGTTTATTCATTCATTCACTAAATATAGTCACCCATCTCAAATACATGATTCTGGGTAGCTACCAATGCTTAAAATGAGATTCAAAATAATATAACAAAATAATAAATAACAACCAACAATAATTAATATGACTACAATAGTATAATACAGGCTTGGCCATATATCCAAATTGTGCACAGGGTCTGTCTGGAGTAATTCAATCACATCCAGAACTAAAGATGGATGGTCCCTAAATCAGGGAATCCTAAAATTCAGAGCCATATGGTCTTGCTTAGCTCAAGTTGAAGCCCATCCAGACCCCTACATCTTCCAGGCACTGAGACAGGACATCACTCAGATGACCTAGAGTAGAAATATAAAACTGGTATCAAAATACTCACCCCAAACCATAGCATGGTCTTGTCCTGCAGCTTTGTGTAGATGTTAAACAGGAGAAGGATAGAATACTAGTCCTGCAGGCCCATTGGAAGCATGGGCTGCAGACTAGATCTCTCTAAGGAACTGGCCCTGGAGGAAGGAAAAGAACAGCCCAGACTGGTGTCACCCAGCTCTAACCCCCAAAGCAGGGGTGGGATTCAAATTTCTTAACAACTGCTTCTGTGGGAGTGGCCTAATTTGTGGGTGTGGCTTGGTGGTCATGTGACTGGGCATGGCTTGCTGACTGGGCATGGCTTGGTAGTCATGTGACTGGCTGGGCATTGCTTGTATGTAAATATTATAAATATTTATGTAAATATTGAATTTTTTATAAAAAAGAGCAACTTTTACCCAAAATCAGGCAAAGCAGGCAGTCAGATTGAGTTCCTCACAGAATCACAGATTCACTTAGAGATCTATATTTCTGCAATTGGCTACCTGAGTCTGCACTGAAAAATAGAAGCTTCAGTCCTAAGGAAGATTCAGCTCTGCTTTTAGATTAGCTAGAGAGCAAGAAATTCAACAGTCCTGCTTTCTAGATAATCTAAATTTCCCAGCACAGCAGAACAGCTGATGGTTGGGGGAAAAAAAGGAAAAATAGCAAGTTAGCAGGCAAGTTTGATGGCGTGCATGCTAGGTAAGGAGTGAGTGGGTGAGGGGGGGCCAGCCAGTAGTGCAATTTGCCAGTTCTCTGGCAGGTAGAACCCCGCCCCTGGTAAGAATGTGTTTTGCATGCGCGTGTAGACCATTTCCAAAAAACCTCAGCTGTGTCATCCGGACAGCTGACAAGTGCTGCACGAGGATACTCAGCGTTTCAAACTCCTCTTCTTTCCTGCTTTTTCAACCTCAGATGTGCCGTGCAAAGCAGCTGAGGTTGAAAAAGCAGGAAATAAAGGACAGCCAAGAGCCTGAGCGGGCAACTGGGCCAGACAGAGCAGCAGACACTGAACTGATTCAGTGTCTGCTGCTCTTCAGAGCTACCAGTTCTATAGAACTGGGCCAAATCGGTAGCATCCCATCCCTGCCCCAAAGCCATGACACCATGATTGACAGTATTGAAAGCAGCTGAAGAATCAAAAAGAGGAAGAACAGAGGCATCACTCCCATCTCACTCCCATGTAGAAGTAATCCAAAAATGCAAACTCTCAGTCCCATAACCAGGCCCAAAACATGACTGGAAAAGGTAGAAGTGTTGTTATCTTTAAAGCCAAGTTATAAATAATAGTAACAAATAACAGCAGTAATGAAAATACTTTTCATCCTCCTATAGCAATAGTTCACATAGCTGAACAAGGTGTGAACCTTTCTGCTTTTGTGCTGGGTCTTTCTGCATTATAAATTTCAGAGCAAAGGATCTTTCTCTGTTGATCCAGATACCTTTCTAGCTGCAGAAAAGGGATGGATATAAATAGAAAGCATGTAGGAACAGGGAAACTTTGTCTTTCATTCTAGACAGTCCAGGAAATGGATCTCTTTTTGCTTTCCCCCATTCTTGGATCTCTCAATTTGGCACTCATAAAACAAATTTTGCATTCAAGAGAGAGCTATCTTTTATGGCTTTTGACTGCTCACCTTCAACTCCTCCCCATCTCAATTTTTTTTAGAAATAATTGATATTTTTATTTTGCAGAATGGGAAAGCACATACAGAGGTTTAGTCAGTGCACTACCATCTCTTGCCTTGATTTATTTGATTTTTACAATGCTAGCCCCCACAAATACCACTTGTCAATACAAAAAAGCTTTGAATCTTTCCCCAAACAAAATAAATGCTGTGGCTGGTCAGTTGATTGGTTGGTCAGTTCGTTCGTTCATTCATTCATTCATTCATCCACCACTCCATCCATCCATCCATTATAGAGGCATATGGAGTCACCCAACTCAACACTGACTGAGCAGCACATTGATTAAAAACAGAGCAGATACCTAAAAACAAACAGAAAAGAATAACCCCAAATCTAAGAGGAGAATAAACCAGTGATGGCTGTGCAGTGCTTACTTTTCAGCTAAGTATGGAGAAAAGTAGCCAAGGGCAGAGGCAGGAATATCAATGAGCTTCTGCAGCTGCCCGATGATCCGCTGGCTTTCTCACATTTGCTCTTTTAGTCTCAACCCTCTTATTTTTGAACGAGCACACAAAGGTGAAATGTTCAGTGGCCATTCAGTTATGATCTTTTTTCTGAAAGATCATAGTCTATTCTGCTCCCAGCAGAATGAATGTGACATTATGATGATTTTGTCCTGCCGTGAACTGCTTTCTACTTTCACTCAAATTATTCTCAGTAAATTACACTTTTACTCTTACCACATCAACTTAAAAGGAAAATGACCCTGTATTTCAGATAATACCTCCTAAGGATGTGTAAGCAGAGTAACATACATTATAAACACTCTGAGAAATCCTAAGAATAGCCAGCTTTCCCATATTGCCATGTTTGGGATGCCAACTCTAGCTAAGACAAACCTGCACCTTTTCCCCTCCATAATACCTGTCTCCATATGTCATGTTTGTGTCCTCTATACAGCATACCCAGGAGAAGGTAAAAACAGCCAAGATTGTAGCATCACAAGCCAACCCTGTCTGTTTTGTTTATGGATCAATATAAACAAAAGAGAAAAGGGCGGGGCTTTGATTTACCCTGGTCACCACCTTTGAACTCCCCTGCAGCAGGGGTGGAATTCTACTGGTTTGGACCGGTTTGGGCGAACCGCTTGCTCCGAAGATCAGCTGGCAGCAAACTGGTTCGCCGGGAGATCATGTGGGCCCACCTGCCTGCCCTTGCTCTTTCCTGTGCTTCATTTCCTTTTGTTATTGCACAGCTGATTCACGCGGCAGAGCGGTGTGTTGTGCCTCAGCTGTTTTATTCACAGGACTCCTGTAGAAGGTAAGTATTACAGCTTTTTTAAACATGGAGCACACACGCAAAGCGCATGATCACCGAATCGGTTGTTATACCGATGGAATCCACCCCCACCCTGCAGATGCCCATTAATACAATAGGTTAACTCCCATTTGCATATAGTAGTATCCATTTTCTCTCATATACATAAACCATTCTCAAACATGCTCACTAAAACCAATATTCTCTGTATTTCTAATCTGATGAAAAGAAGGACTAGGGGTGACATGATAGCAGTGTTCCAATATCTCAGGGATATTGAAAGAAGAGGGAGTCAAGCTATTCTCCAAAGCATTGGAGGGTAGGACAAGAAGCAATGGGTGGAAACTAATCAAGGAGAGAAGCAACTTAGAACTACAGAGAAATTTCCTGACAAAACAATTAATCAGTGGAACAACTTGCATCCAGAAGCTGTAAATGCTCCAATACTGGAAGTTTTTAAGAAGTGATTGGATAACTATTTGTCTGAAGTGGTGTAGGGTTTCCTGCCTAAGCAGCGGGTTGGACTAGACGACCTCCAAGGTCCCTTCCAACTCTGTTGTTCTTATTCTTCTTATTCTGCAGCAGAAACAGTAAAAAGGGGGGGGGGGACTGAAAGTAGAATGAAGGGATGGAAAATGAAGGAGAATAGAAAGAAATAATACTAGAAGAAGATGAGACAAAGAGCAGTGGTAAATGAATAGGGAAGCAAACAGAATTAAATTTCTCAGGAAAGCAGCATATCCCAACCCAAGTCCAGGAGAAAAGCACCCATGTTTTTTTTAGAAATACATCACTAGTCATTATATCTCCTGCCATTTTCTGTGTTTTCAATAGCCGTGTTTGTACAATGCATGCAGGATGATCCCTCAATATCATTCATGGAATCTTGCAATTGATTCACTCAGCTTGAAAAGTTCAGCCATGTATCTCTCAATATCAACAACTGGGTTCAAATAACAAGGAATGGCTATATTTTTAATACTCTTCTTGTGATTTCTGGAAAACTTTTGTCTGGTCATCATTATAAACATGAAACCAGGTTAGATGAAGATGGGCCTCTTTTTATTTATTTATTTATTTATTAATGGGACTTATATGCCGCCCCATCTCCGAAGACTTCGGGCTTACAATAAAACAAGCACAATAAATATTTAAAAAAGAATTAAATTAATGGTCCCGATTAATACAAACTTAAAAACCACGAAATCTAAGACACCCCACCCCTGAGTCACAGCCCGGCTTGGTCAAATAACCAGGTCTTCAAATCATGGCGGAAGGTGCGGAGGTCAGGGGCCAAGCGGAGCCCCAGGGAAGTTGGTTCCAGAGTTCAGGGACCGACAGAGTAGGCACGTCGTCGGGGACCGCCAGCCGCATTGCCCGGCTGATGGGACCCAAGGAGTCCCTGTCTGTGACTTCGTACAGGGCGGTTAGTATTCGATGTCGGCAGCAGCCTCTCCCTTAAATAATAAGGACCCATGTCATGTAGGACTTTGTATGTTAAAGTTAAAACCTTGAATCTCACCCGGAGAGCAACCGGCAACCAATGCAGGCAGCGTGGAGGGGCTAACATGGGAGAACGGAAACTCCATCACACGCCAGCGCCGCGCGCATTTTGCACCAGCTGCAGTCTCCGGATGGTATGCAAGGGCAGTCCTAAATAGAGAGCGTTGCAATAGTCGAGTCGCGAGGTAACAAGGGCATGAGTGACCGTCGCAGGGCATCGGTCCAGGAGCAGGCGAAGCTGGCGAACCAGCGAACCTGGGCAAAGGCCCCCTGGCGGCGGCTCCCACCTGCTCCTCCAACCGGGCCGTGCATCCAGGAGGACCCCCAGGTTTCTCGCCCTATCCACAGGGGCAACACCACTCCCCTATGGTCAGCGATGGACATTCTAAACTGGAGCGGATGCTGGTATGTACAACCACTCAGTCTTGGCGGGTTGAGTCGAAGCATGTTGCCGTCCATCCAGATTACGCATCCAGACAGCGAGTCATCACGGAGAGAGCATCACTGATCTGGTTTGGGGTGGAGATATACAGTTGAGTATCATCCGCATATTGATGATACCTCACCCCAAAACCACGGATGATCTCACCCAGCGGTTTCATGTAAATGTTAAATAAGAGGGGAGAGACCGACCCTGAGGACCCCACAAGTGAGCACCCTTGGGGACGACCTCTGCTCCCCTGCCAACACCGATTGCGACCGCCCCGTGAGGTAGGAGGATCTCTTTGATCTCTTTATTGCTTCAACTTTCTTGAATAATTTTGTGTTTACAAACTGTCTCATTTTTTTTATTCCTAATCCTAGTAATATATACAAAAAGGTGACATTTAATTCAACCTTTTTTAAAATCAGTATTTCCAGTAGGCAAAATTTCATGCATTATAGAATACTATTGGTCATGGAAATTCTCCTGTATTTTTTTTCCCCTATCAGTTCTCACTCAGTGAAATGAAAAGAAAAATGTCTTTACAAATGCAGTGGGGTGGTATTCTGGCACTTTTTAAAATAATGAGTCAACCAAGAGAGTTTATAAATCCTCTCTTTTTAACTGGATCAACATCTTATACCCTTACTGCCTTCCTAGTATTCAATTCTGGAAGGGGAGAATGATTCATCATCGATCATGTGCCATCAAGTTGATGTTTACACTTGGTGACCATAGAGACAGAGTTTCTCCTTGACAATATATCCCTAACTAGGCCTTTCCTGATTATCCTAACCATAGCTGGATTATTTTATCCTAACCTCAGGCAAATAATAGTGTGTAACCTGTTATGTATGTAGGTTTGAATGTTATTGGTTTATTTGAACTGTTCTTGTAAAATGTCAAATGGTATTGGTTTAAATAGTGCGGGAAGAAACCCTGCACTCCCATTGGCTGGCAACCACGGCTGCAGGCTATAAGAGGCAGCTGTAGCCAAGCCAACTCGGGTCCATTCGAGCTGTAGTCACTTAATAAACTCTTTGCTGGAACTCCTCGCGTCTGACTCTTCATGCAGACTTAACACTGGCGACGAAGGTGGGATTTCCCTGAAGAGAAGACGACGCGAAGAACAAGCAACAGAGCGAGATGGCTGCGCTGAACACCCCCCCCAGCCCCATTCGATCCAGCGGCGGAAGACTGGGAATCGTATGCGGATCGCTTCCAGATGTACCTGGAAGGAAACGACCTCGCCGACATCCCGAGAGATGGAAGAGGGTGGTATTTCTCACGCACTGCGTCCGGCAGTCTTCAAAATGGCGGCGTTAGCGGAGCTGCAGAGCTGAAGGTAATGGAATGGCCCGATTTAGAGAAACTTTTAAGAGCCCATTACGCCCCACAAGTATCGTGCCTCATTAAGAGACACGAATTTTACCGTCGGGATCAAGGGGAAAGCGAGAATGTTAATGACTTTGTGGCAAGTTTAAGGGACATTGGGGGTGCTTGTGATTTTACCAACTTAGAAGAGGCCATGCATGATCAGTTTGTTTTAGGCCTCAAAGATAAGGTCTTACAAAGCAAACTGTTAATGAAACCTAAGATCACGTTTAAAGAGGCCATTGAAGAAGCTGTTTCAGCAGAAGCCACCAAGTCCTCAGCAGCGCCATGAAAAGATTAACAAGGCCTCAAGCCAGGCCTCAAGCCATTCTGATGGGGAAAAATCCACAACAGCCCATTGCGAACAAATAGACTCTGATTCAGATGGCAGTGAGGCAGAGGAGGGGATTTTTAAACTCAGAATGGAGAAGAAGAGAAAAGACTCTGGGAAAAACAGGCAAGGATTCTATTGCAGAGGCTGTGGGGGGGGCCACCCCCTCACTGAATGCAAGTTCTTTGACTCCATCTGCCTACATTGTGAGAAACGGGGTCATATAGCCAGAGTCTGCAAATCATCCAAAACTCCACCTAGTAGGAAAAAATTTCCTGACAAAGACTTTAAGCCCAACAATTTCCTTGAAAAGATGGGGCGAAATTCAGAAGCAAATGGCAAGAATGAAACTCACCAAACAATCACTATTGGTCATTCTTCACCCTTAACAAGCAGAAAAGTACACGTGAAGGTGTTTATTGAAGGAAGGCCTTGCCAAATGGAAGTGGACTCAGGCTCTTATTTATCTATGGTGTCATGGGACACTATCCACAGACTCCTTCCCAACATTCAGAAGAAGCATTTCCAGAAGCAAGCACTGACTCTTAAAGACTACCAAGGGAACAAGATTCCAGTAGTTGGAGCGAGAGATTTCAACGTGCAGTTTAAAGACCACACCAAACGTTTGCCTCTGACCATCGTGGACAAGGATCGCCCAAGTTTGCTGGGACTTGAGTGGTTCAAGCCACTTGGCATCGAGGTAACTGGCATCAATCACGTGAGCAGCTCTGAATGGGAGGTGTCCTTGAAGTCTGAGTTTCCAGAGGTCTTCAGCGAAGGATTGGGCAAGTATATGGGGACCCCTATTGCTTTCAACCTAGACCCCAAGATGCTCTCAATTCATTTAAAGCCCAGGAGGGTTCCATTTGCTTTAAAGGAAAAAATTGATGCACAATTAGATAAACTTATTGCTCAAGGGGTTTTAGAGCCTACTGACCACTCCAGATGGGAAACACCCATAGTCACACCAGTCAAGGCTGATGGGTCAGTGAGAATCTGTGGTGACTATAAGGGGACACTTAACCATGCGCTGCAGCAGAGCGCATACCCAGTACCAGTTGTGCATCATCTGCTCCATTCCCTTGGCAGGGGTACAGTATTTGCCAAACTGGACTTGGCTCAGGCATATCAACAATTAACAGTTGATGATGCCACTGCAGAGGCCCAAACAATTGTGACTCATAGAGGTGCCTTCAAATGTAAAAGACTACAATTTGGAGTAAGCGTGGCACCTGGCATTTTTCAAAGCCTTATGGAAAGAATGTTGCAAGGACTGCCAGGGGTAGTGCCTTACTTTGATGATGTGTTAATTTCTGCTGAAAATGACACTCAGCTTCAAGAGAGACTCAGAGAAGTCCTTACCAGATTCAGAAAAGCGGGTTTAAAAGTCAAGGAAGACAAATGCACACTCAAAACAGACAGAGTTGAGTTCCTGGGGTACATGATTGACAAGCATGGCATCCACCCTACTGATGCCAAGGTTAAAGCAATCAAGGAAGCCCCTAAACCTAAATGCAAGGCAGACTTACAAGCCTTCCTTGGACTTATTAACTTTTATCACATGTTTCTACCTCACAAAGCATCCATTGCTGAACCTTTACATCGCCTGCTTGATAAGACGGCTGTTTGGATCTGGGGGAGGAAGGAACAATCAGCATTTAACAGTATTAAGAGACTAATCACATCTGATGCTGTATTGATACAATTCTCTGAGAATTTGCCTGTTATTCTGACTTGTGATGCATCCCCTTTTGGAGTGGGGGGGTTTGAGCCACAGGCTTCCCAGTGGAAGGGAAGCCCCAATTGCATTTTACTCTCGCACTTTGTCCAAAGCAGAGAGGAATTATAGCCAACTGGACAAGGAGGCATTAGCAGTTGTTGCAGCTGTTAAGAAATTTCATGAATATCTGTATGGCAGGTCATTCACCATTGTTACAGATCACAAACCTTTATTAGGCATTGTGGCAGGAGACAAACCTACACCTAATATCCTGTCACCAAGAATGCTGAGATGGACTGAATTTCTTGCAGCCTATTCCTACAAACTGATTCACAGGCCTGGCAAGGACATTGGACATGCTGCCCACTGCCTTGCCACAAGGAGGACTTTGAACTTGAAACTCACACCTTTTTCTAGAGACTGTTGCGAAGCTTCCAGTCCATGCTGCTGAGATTGCCAGAGAAACTACCAAAGATGCTGTATTAGCACCTGTTATAGGCTGGATTAAGAAAGGTTGGCCTCTTCAAGATCTACCTCACCTTGCCCAACCTTTTAAGTCCAGGCAAACTGAATTATCTGTATTAAGGGGATGTATTTTGTGGGGTAACAGGGTGGTTATTCCTGCAAAACTGCAAAGGGAGGTTTTGGAAATGTTACATGAGGGTCATCCTGGGATTGTAAGGATGAAGGGATTGGCCAGGAGTTATGTATGGTGGCCAGGTATTGACAAAATGGTTGAAAACTGGGTAGCATCTTGTCCCAATTGCCAGGTAGTCAGGCCTGCTCCACCTCACGCCCCCACACAGGAATGGGAATGTCCTAGGGGCCCATGGTCTAGGATCCACATTGATTTCGTAGGCCCTACTAGAGGGCACACTTTTCTAGTTATAGTAGATGCATATTCCAAATGGCTAGAGGTAATTCCCATGACATCCACTACAACTGAGGCTGTCATTAAGCAGCTCAGAAAATTGTTTGTAACCCATGGGTTGCCAGATGTCCTTGTCTCTGACAATGGCCCTCAATTCACATCTAACATTTTTGAATCCTTTCTAGCACAACAGGGTATCAGACATGCCCTCACTGCCCCTGGGCACCCTTGCTAATGGCGGGCTGAACGCATGGTACGCTTTACCAAAGAGAAGCTTCAGCAGCTGGGTCCTGGGGACATCACTGAGAAGCTTGAAAAACTTCTTAGTGTTCAGCACATCAAATAACTTATCCCCAGCAGAGTTGTTGATGGGTAGGAAACTTAGGTCTTCCCTTGACCGCCTTCATCCCACTTACGCACCCAACGCACCACTGGATTCTACTTCCAAAGTTCGTTCTTTCAGTGTGGGAGATTCTGTATATGCTAGGAACCTTATAGGTGAACCTTTGTGGATTCCTGCTGAAATAACTCACATCACTGGCCCTCGTTCTTACAGGGTACAAACAGAGGATGGCCTCAACATACACGTAAGAGCCCCACCTATTTAAAGGAATACATTAGATAGGTTGGGGTTTGGTATGGACTGAACCTAGTGGGGAGGGGTGTTATGTATGTAGGTTTGAATGTTATTGGTTTATTTGAACTGTTCTTGTAAAATGTCAAATGGTATTGGTTTAAATAGTGCGGGAAGAAACCCTGCACTTCCATTGGCTGGCAACCATGGCTGCAGGCTATAAGAGGCAGCCGTAGCCAAGCCAACTCGGGTCCATTCAAGCTGTAGTCACTTAATAAACTCTTTGCTGGAACTCCTCGCGTCTGACTCTTCATGCAGACTTAACATAACCCATCATCGTGGGTTGAGGTATCATCAATATGCTGATGATACTCAATGTTACATCTTCACATCTGGTGAGTGAGAGATGCTATCACTACCCTTTTCACAGTGCCTGGAGGCTGGGGGACAATGAGCTATGACTGAACCTTAGCAAAACCAAGTGGCTTCCACTTCTGGTTCTTGACATCTTTAATTCTGGATGGGGTTGCATTATCCCATTCAAATCCAGTTCACAACTTAGGGACTCTTTTGGACTCACAACTCCTGCTCAAAAAGGTAGGAGGAGCTTTGCACAGCTTTGGTTTGCATACTAGCTGCAGACTTTCCTGAATCAGAATTTCCTGAGCTCCGTCACTCAACCCCTAATCATCTCCCATCTGGATTATTGCGACACATTTTACATGGGACTATCCTTGAAATGCATTCAGAAGCTTCGGCTGGTTCAGAGTGCAGTAGCAAGAGCAATCCTTGGGGCCCCTAGAATGACCCATATTACACCTCTGCTCTGCGAACTGCACTGGCTATCAGTTTGCTTCCTGTTCAAAGTGTTGATTATGAACTCCATGGCATGGGTCCTGGCTACTTGATGAGTAGCCACATGTCTCATCCTCAGACAAGCTCTATTCATGTTGGCAGAGGAGGCCTGCTGCAGATCCCATTGGCCAAGGTACTGTGATTGGCAGAATCCAGAAGAACAGCCTTTTGTGCTATAGCACTGGCCCTCTGAAATATTCTGCCTCCCCCCGCCCAGGGTGAGGTTTGCTCCCACCTGCCTATCCTGCCACAAGGCCTGGGGACTCAATAGGTGTGTACCAGAGGTGGTATTCAGCAGGTTCTGACCAGTTCTGGAGAACCAGTAGCAGAAATTTTGAGTAGTTTGGAGAACCGGCAAATACCACCTCTGACTGGCCCCACTCCCATCTATTCTCTCCCTTCTGAGTCCCAGCTGATTGGTTGGATCTTCTTTTGTTGCCCTGCACAGGAGAACAGAGCTGGAAAGCAGGTTAGTGGGGTGAGGAGGGAATGGGATTTTGCAGTAACCATCTCCCTGGAGTGGGGTGGGAATGGAGATTTTGCAGTATTGTTCCCCTGCCATGCCCACCAAACCACGCCCACCAAGCCACGCCCACAGAATCAGTAGTAAAAATTTTTGAATCCCACCACTGTGATGTATCTCACTAGAGAGGGTTACTGCACTAATTAGTTGACCCCTCCCTCTTGCACTTTCTGCTCCCCCTGCATTCACCTTTTTAATTAGGGCCTTGGTGGCTCAGGCTGTTAATTGCCTGCACTTAAGTTCCAGCTGCCTACAACTGCTGTAGGCTCGAATCCCACCAGGCTCAAGGTTGACTCAGCCTTCCATCCTCTCGGGGTAGGTAAATTGAGGACCCAAGATTGTTGGGGGCAATTAGCTGACCTTGTAAAAATGCCGCTTAGTAATAAGCAGGCATATACAATGGAATGAAGGCTATTGCTGAGCACACTGGGTTGTATCCCAAAAATTGTAAGCCGCCCTGAGTCTCCGGAGAAGGGCGGCATATAAATGTAATTAAATAAATAATTAATATTATTGTCTTTTGTTGTTTATTTTTATTGTCTTATTGTTATTGTTTTATCATTTTTTCTGTTTTATTGTTATAAACTGCCCAGAGTAACCCCACAGTGGGATGGGTGGCACATAAATTTATCAAACAAACAACTTGGTCCTAGTCATTCTGAAGGAATTTCTCCCATTTTTTTCCCAGTAGTGATAATGGCACCAGTAAGAAAAGCCCAGACCTTGAACAACTATCCAATAATTCCTCCTTCCGTAGAGAAATTTGAAGAAATCATACACACCCACACCCACACACCCACACCACTTCCACGTGGCTCTGATAAATATTTTGATAGGCATTTATGTCCATCTCTTACAAAGCTCTTATTTAGGTTAAGCCATGAATCCAACTATCTTGAATATGAATCCTTCCATCCCAACAATCCAAACTATTGGGATTTGAATACTATTCCTTGGAAGCAGAGGTGGTATTCAGCAGGTTCTGACCAATTCTGGAGAACCGGTAGTGGAAATTTCGAGTGGTTCGGAATACCACCTCTGACTGGGCCCACCCCCATCTATTCTCTGCCTCCTGAGTCCCAACTGATTGGTTGGATCTTCTTTTGTTGCCCTGCACAGGAGAACGGACCTGGAAAGCAGGTTAGTGGGGTGGGGAGAGAATGGGATTTTGCAGTATCCTTCCCCTGGAGTGGTGTGGGAATGGAGATTTTGCAGTATCCTTCCCCTGCCACATCCACCAAGCCACACCATGCCCACCAAGCCATGCCCACAGAACCGATAGTAAAAAAAATTGAATCCCAGCACTGCTTGGAAGGTATAAACATCTATTTTAGATTCTAAAATTCCAGGGACAATGAATTTTTGTATTAGTTGGTCGGTATGTTACAAAATGATCATGGAGTACAGTTAGCTATGGCTCTAAAGCAAACTGGATAATCTATGAGGGTCAGATAAATAGTGCAAAAGAAGAATGGAAATTCTCTTCTGCAGCAGATCTGCAGCATGTTGTGGGATTTATAACACATTCATGAAGAAAGGAGCTGAAATAAAGAACAGGGATATATTGCACCTCTATTTATTGTGGTTTTTTCCCCCTTGTTTAATGCTCTCCAATATGCAACATGGCTCATTCAGACCTAATGACATACAGTAGTTCGTATCTGGATGGTCTTCAGAACACTTGCAGAGTTGCCATAGTGATAAATGTAAGCAGAGTCAATAGTATATATACAAATATATCTTAAGACTAGTTCTTCATTCAAAAGTACTGATTATAAATATCTTAAATGCTCTCTCCCTGAAGATGTAATATTTCATCACTCTCATGAAGTGTTTGTTTGGGATTTAATTTCTTTTTTAATCCTCTTATAACTTGCATTGTCACTGCAAATAATGACACAGGTTGATCTAAAATAAAACATCCCTAATTTTTTGCATTTCTAATTGCTGTTGCCTGATACTTTGAAATATTTGTTTCTTCAACACAAATGTGTTTTTGCTGCCAGTCAAGGTACCCATTCAGAGATGATGATTTGGTGTGATGGCTTAATAAAGCAAGCATTTGCTTTCATATGGATAACTACATTTCTGGGTCTGATTGCTCCTAACATTTCACACATCTAAAGTATTATCCTTCACTTCAAAGGAATGAATAAATGAGAATTACCTACTTGAAAGACAAAAACCGACATATAAAAATGAAGAGCTTTCCATAAGAGTTCCGTTAGGTCCCCAGAGAGTTGCTATGGAGACTTGATAATTGTGTAGAGAATTCTTCAGTCCCTGCAGAATTATGGAATCACCATTTAACTGAAGCAGAGAACTCTAATTAACCACCCAAGCCTCTGTAAGTTTGCTCAGAAGTAAGCCCCATTCTGTTCAATGGTGCTTATGCACAGGTAAATGGAAATGGGATTCCAATCTAATTATCCTTAAATATCTATGATCCAATCTTTCCAAGGTTTAGTTGTGAATGACTAATACTATTTCCATTTTAAGTGTTTTGTAATAGAAGCCTCTTTCACTCTTTCCAGTTCTTGTGCTAATGCTGAGTCCAACAATCCAGATTATCACTTCCACTTTTCTTAGAATCATTGCAGAAATGTTTGTAATGGTGCTTGGCTACCATTTTGTAGCAATAGCAATAGCACTTAGACTTATATACCACTTCATAGTGCTTTACAGCCCTCTCAAAGCAGTTTACAGAGTCAGCATATTGCCTCTTAACAATCTGGGTCCTCATTTACCAACTGCAGAAGGCTGGAAAGCTGAGTCAACCATGAGCCGTGCAGAATGAAAGTCCCAGAGTGAGCAATGGGTTAGCCTGCAGTACTGCATTATAACCCCTATGCCACCACAGCGTTTATATTTTATATTCATAAATTGAATATTTTAATGTTATATGTTTTTTTTCTGATTTAATGTTTATTTTCATCCTGTAGGCCACCCAGAGTCACATTGTTCGAATTAGGTGACCTTATCAAACTTCCTTTTTGGTGCCTTCAAGTCAGTGTTGACTCTTGGCAGCAACATGGACTAGTCCCTGGGCAAGATTTTGGAAATAGTTTGGGATTTTTTTCATCCTAGGACTAAGAAAGAGTGATTGGCCCAAAGTCACCCAGCTGGTTACCCAGTCAGTCAGTCAGTCAGTCAGTCAGTCAGTCAGTCAGTCAGTAAGTACATAAGAAAGAAAGACAGTAATTGAAACTGAAATGCTGCTACTCCTCTTTCTCTCATCATTGGGGAATTGTTAGACTTGTAAATTCCTTATCCTCCACCAACAGCACAAAGCTTCATCTATTGATGAAGGTACCAGGCTAGAAAGCCAAAGACTGTGAGTTCTAGTCCTGCCTTAGCCTTGAAAGCCAGCTGGATGACCTTGGACCAGTCTCAGCCCAAGTCATTTCACAAGATTGCTATTGTGGGGAAAATAGGAGGAGGATGTGTTGGATATGTTCACTGCCTTGAGTTGTTTGTAAAAATAATAAAGGTGGGATACAAATAAATGAATAATAAAATAAATAAGTAAATAGCATCTATGGCACATGAATGTGCAAGAAACAAGAATGATTTCAAAATGAAGTAACATTTCATTACATTTGGTTGTATAATTATCCTGTTTGGTCACCGTTTTATATTTAATATATTGGTTTTTTTAAAAAATAGTTATCTTTCTTATTTTATTTTATTTTTTGTTTCTGTTGTGCACCTCCTAAAGTCCTTTATTTGTGTTGGGCACCTCTATTATTGCAATTAACCACATCTCCCAGTACCTCCAAAATGCATTATGTTTGGTTATTATCCACTTCAAGTTTGAAAATGCCACTGACTTTTCCCAAAAGCATTGATAAAGCCAAATTACTGTATTTAGATGGAATGCTTCATAAAAGGCACAGACACTTTCCTGATGCACAACTACTCATGTACTCATGTAAATTTACTATACAGTATTGTACAAAACCCCTTTTCCTAGCTCCCAGGTAATAACTATACTTTGATCTTTAAATTTCATTGTTATTTCATGTTATTACTGTTATTCTGTTGCAGAAGAGGGTTTTTACAAAATACGGCCTCCCATATTGTGTCATATGGACTAACGAGTCAGGGAGGAACATATGAATCAATTATATAATACATATCAATGTTTGTGCAGCTATCTTTTCTAATTTCTGTAATCCCAGATATTCATCTTTCATTTTCATGATCATATCTGTCTATCCATGATGGCTATCTCTTGTACAACTTAAACACAATTTAGCACTTAAAGCATGAAGGAAGGATTGAGTGGCGAAAATGTATAAGGAGATTGTAGAAAGGCCCAGAGTGGGGTCAAAAAGTTGCAAACAAAAAGGCTGTGTGGAGAGACAGGGTCAGCTGCAAAGCTGAAAACTGGAATGAGAGGATGCCAAGAAGGAGATAACGAACATTGAGATCTGTAAGACAATGGCTTGTTGTCTGTCAGCTAAATAATTTGTTGAGAGTTACAAAAGCCTTATTATACAACCAGCAGATGGGCACGTCCCAGAGAGAGGAAATTGGCAAACCAAGGAAAGACCTTAGAGGTCATGGGTGCAGCACTAAAACTTTGATGCTGTAGAAATCAACCAGACCCTGAGGGAAGGCCTTCTTTTTTCTTAGAAGGAATTGTGCCCAACAGCAGTAAGGATTTCTTTAATAAAAACCGAGTTATGTTAAATTTAAGTCATATGCTAAATGTTCCAAGTAGTGATCCTGCGATGTAGGACTGATCACTCATTTGTAGAGATCAGTAAGCTAAACAGAATTGTGTCTTAAGTTGTATACAACAAGGCTACCCTTCCTTCCTTCCTCCCTTCCTCCCTCCCTTCCTAATACAGGTGATCTATTCCTGTTTTAAAAACAAATGTTTTATCATTAAATTCTAAGCTGAGAGAACTAGCATTTTTTAGTCTAAAGGCCAGATTGACCACTGAGTGATATACAAAATAGCATTCTAAGCCATTGGCATAAGCAGGAATAATGGAAAAACATATTTTATTTTATTGAAATCAATTATATATGGAAATAAAATCAATATAGTTTGTCTACTCTCCATGTTTTAATAATGTTCTCTTTTACTTTTCCTCTTCTCAAAGTAAGAAAACAATTTTTGGAGGTCCTCTAGGGCTACACCCAGGGTTTTTGAGAGGCACATTTGCACCTGAGTGTTTAGGGTAAACTTCAATTAATTTATGCTTGCTCTAACAGCTTCAAAGGTAGCCAAGAGCTGAATATTCATAGGTTCTCCTTCCAGTGCTCTGGATTGCGATTCAAGAAAAAAAACACCATATCCTCTCTGCACAATTCAAGTTATTTGTCTGCATATATAGGTATATATTTATGAGGTAATTTGCCCCCCAGAAAGAGCAAAACAAGATTGATTGTAAAGATGCCAACAGTCTTAGTGATTTACTGCAGGTGGCATGATAAAGTACTTGTATTTAATTTTTGTTTCCAAATGTCTGTATGATGCCATGGTGGTATGTTTGGCTCTCAAAGCCCTTTCCAACGGCTTTGGCCCTGGAAGCCTGTTTTTAAGGCAGCAAAATTCTAAGGAGTAATTCTAAACAAAGATATTGGACCTCCCATGAATGGAATAAGTCTCTACTGAGACAAGAGAGAGAAGAATAATTGCAGAGCTGGTGCACAGGGAAGTGGAATAGTTAAACTGACCAACTGGAAAAGAAAGGAAGATAGTATGAAATCCTTTCAGTGGAAAACCAACCATTGGCTGCAGAAATATAGATAAAAGCTGGGTTCTTGTTCCTGTTTTGCACTAGTGTTATAAACCTCTTCTCCCAAACATTTTTCCCTCCATGAATATAATTGCTTGGTACATTATCTTGCTGCGATTATGGCACAGGTATAAACATTTGCAGAGGTAGCTGGCAACCATCAATTGATAACTTTAATGCTAACCCATTTGGTAAGAAAAAGCACATGACAGCCCAAATAAGCGGACATAATCAATTGGTGCGCAAAACCTGTTTGTCAGCAAAAACTTTTTGGCAGACAAATAGAAGCAAGAACCAAACTTTAAAATGTAATAACAATGCAAGTATCATTTTAAACTGAAAATGTAGAATGGCTCTTGGTATTCAGCAGGTTCTGACCAGTTCTGGAGAACCGGTAGAGGAAATTTTGAGTAGTTTGGAGAACCGGCAAACACCACCTCTGACTTGCCCCACCCCCATCTATTCTCTGCCTCCTGAGTCCCAGCTGATCAGCTAGATCTTCTTTTGTTGCCCTGCACAGGAGAACAGAGCTGGAAAGCAGATTAGTGGGATGGGAAGGGAATGGAATTTTGCAGTATCCTTCCCCAGGAGTGGGGAGGGAATGGAGATTTTACACTATCCTTCCCCTGCCATGCCCACCAAGCCATGCCACATCCACCAAGCCATGCCCAAGAATGGGTAGTAAATTTTTTTGAATCTCAATACTGGTGGGATGCTGCCGGTTTGCATCGGTTCTAGTAGCTTGGGTGAACAGTTGGCCCCACCAGTGGTGGGATTCAAATTGTTTTACCACTGGTTTGGTGGGCGTGGCTTGGTGGATGTACTTCGCCTAACACCAACGCACAGCTTTCCCCACACCAGCTGAGACCTGCAGCACCAATCAGCTGAGAGGATAAAGAAGAGAAAAGCCCAAGGGCAGGTGGGAGGGCCGATCCTGGGCTTTTCTCTTCATTTTCCTCTCAGCTGATTATTGGAGGATTTTTTTCCTCCTCTCAGCTGATCCTCAGCTTTTTTTATTACCGGCTCAGCTGAACCGGTCTGAACCATAGCATACCACCTCTGGGCCCCACTCACCCGCACCTGGCCTTTCCTGTCCTATATTTCCATGTTTTTTAGCTCAGCTGATTTGTATGGCAGAGCAGACTGCCACGCCTCAGCTGTTTTATTCACCAGCACTGAATAGAAGGTAAGTTTTGAAGCTTAAAATCAGCGGTTTTTGAATGCTGTGCCCACACACAAAGGGCGCTCTCATAGAACCAATAGTAAAAAAAGTTGCTTTTCTTCATTAGGAAAAAGAAAATAATTTTCAAATATTATTGAAGGTCTTTTTTTAATAAAGCCATGTTTTGATTATGATTCACACAAATTATGGGTAAGGACATCAACACACAGTGTTTCTTTTAATCTGTGTGCACACTGGGAATATGTGTTGTGTACCACTTAAGAACAGCCCTGCTGGACCAGCCCAAAGTCCATTGTCTAGCATTTTGCTTCTCATAGTGGCCAGTTTTGGAGTAGTCATAAATAGATGGAGATATACCCCTTGCCTGCTGCTGTTTCCCTGCAACTGATATTTGGGTGCTTGCTGTACTATATTCTGTATTAAATGTAGGGACTAGAGCTGCTTACAGTATTCCAGATGTAGAGGTACCATAGATTTAATATTTTTATAAACATTTGTTAGTTTTGAAAATATTCCACAAGAAAATGCTAGAAAAGTTAAACCACCACCTTTTTTTTCTTTAGAGTGCTTTATTCCTATCTATAATATCAGGATGAAACTTCTATTTTATCCCTGAATACATCTCCACATTTACCACTCACATAAACATTGTTAAAGTTTTCACAGCGTTTGCTTTAGCTTCATCAATTCAGGCATAAACATCTCCCACATTTCTCCGTTCACATTCCTGCCCTTGTCAATTACACCTGGTGCACATACTCCATATGTGGGTTACTTAACAGCATGGCCATTGGCTAAGATGGAATAGTGCCTACTAGCAAGCATGCTAGTACCATGTAAACATAAATGTGTTGCTTGTAGGTTCTGCCAGGGCATCAAAAGATGAAGAAAATGCAACAGACAGTAGCAGGAAACAAACCATAAATGTATAGCAACAAGATGGTGGGATGAGAGAGCAATTTCTCCAGCCAAAAACCATTAAAACCATGTAATTGAAGGCTGAATTACACATATTCTGAGATTTAAACTGGAGGGCCTTGCTATTTGTTAAGTTTGCATAAAGAGACAGATGCGGAGTGCTTCAAGCTCTTTGTTTATTAGTGACTACAGCTCAGAACGAATCCACTTTGGCTGGGCTGCAGCTGCTACTTATAGCCAGCAGCCGCAGTTGACAGCCAATCAGAATGCAGGGCTTTCCCGCACTTTTTAAACCAATCATTTCTTACATTTTACAAGAACAGTTCAAACTAAACCAATGACTTTAAACCTGCATACATAACACCCCTCCCCACTAGGTTCAGTCCATACTCAAACCCCAGCCTATCTAATGTATTCTTTTAAATAGGTGGGGCTCTTACATGTACGTTGAGACCTACGTGGTTCAGGTGTTTTAAGGTTCTCACCTTGTGAGGGAGGAAATGTATCTGCTGACATTTCCTTACTAGGACTTGTAGTAATGGTAGAACCTGTTTGGTTACTACATCCTGGTCTCTCCTCCCAATCCATCTCCAACCCAATGTCAGCACCTAAATCAGGTAATGATGTGCAATCTTCCATTTGTGAAAATGGTTGTTGGTATTGTGACAGGTTTAGGGATGGTTCCTGTCGTGTTAGCTCATTACACATGGGGTTGATTCTTGCTTGTTCATTACACTCATGATCGTCCCCTTCCCCTAGAAGAGGCAGTAGGTATGGGAACCAGAGAGGAGCAAAAGCGATGCTCCTGAGGCAATCTGGATCTTAACTGATCAATGTGCCTGCTCCAGAGGACACCATCCTCCGTTTGTACCCTGTAAGACCTGGGGCCTGTGATTTGGGTTATCTCAGCAGGAATCCATAATGGTTCACCCATAAGGTTCTTAGCATAAACAGAATCACCCACAGTGAATGTGCGAATTTTGCTAGTGAAATCTAGTGGTGCGTTGGGTGTGTAAGTGGGATGAAGGCGATCAAGGGGAGACCTGAGTTTCCTACCCATCAACAATTCAGCTGGGGACAAATTAGTTGAGGGGTTGGGAGTGATATGCTGAACACTGAGAAGTTTTTCAACTCTTTCAGTGATATCCCCTGGACCCAATTGCTGAAGTTTTTCCTTGGTAAATCGTACCATACATTCAGCCCAGCCGTTAGCTGAAGGATGCCCAGGGGCTGTCAGGGCATGTCTGATACCCTGTTGTGCTAGATATGATTCAAAAAGGTTGGATGTAAATTGAGGGCCATTGTCAGAAACAAGCACATCAGGTAACCCGTGAGTTACAAAAAGCTTTTTAAGCTGTTTGATGACAGCTTCAGTTGTGGTGGATGCCATAGGGATAACCTCTAGCCATTTGGAATATGCATCAACTATAATAAGGAAAGTGCACCCTCTGGTAGGGCCAACAAAATCAATGTGAATCCTGGACCATGGGCCCCTAGGATATTTCCATTCCTGTGTGGGGGCAAGAGGTGGGACAGGCCTGACTACCTGACAGTTGGGACAAGATGCAACCCAGTTTTCAACCATTTTGTCAATACCTGGCCACCATACATAACTCCTGGCCAATCCCTTCATTCTGACAATACCTGGATGACCCTCATGTAAAATTTCCAAAACCTCTTTTTGCAGTTTTGCAGGAATAACCACCCTGTTACCCCACAAAATACATCCTCTTAATACAGATAATTCAGTTTGCCTGGATTTAAAAGGTTGGGCAAGTTGAGGTAGATCCTGAAGAGGCCAACCTTTCTTAATCCAGCCTATAACAGAAGCCAATAAAGTGTCTTTGGCAGTCTCTCTGGCAATTTCAGCAGCGTGTACTGGAAGCTTGGCAACAGTTTCTAGGAAAAAAGTGTAAGTCTCAGGAGCAAAGTCCTCAGTGTGAGAAGGAAGTGGGCAGTGACTCAAAGCATCTGCATTCCCAATGTCTTTGCCAGGCCTGTGGATGAGTTTGTATGAATAAGCAGCAAGAAATTCAGTCCACCTCAGCATTCTTGGTGACAGGATAGTGGGCGTAGGTTTGTCTCCTGCCACAATGCCTAACAGAGGTTTGTGATCTGTGACAATGGTAAATGTTCTCCCATATAAATACTCACTTCCACTTCCACTTCCATTTGTCAAGGCCTTCCTTCAATTAGTACCTTGACATGCACTTTTCTGTTATTGATAGAAGAAGAATGACCAATAGTTACTGTCTGATGAGTTTCATTCTTCCCCTTTGCTTCTGTCCTGCGCCCCGTTTTCTCCCTGAGGTTGTTGGGCTTGAATTCTTTGTCAGGAAACTTCCTTCTGTTGGGTGGAGTTCTGGATGATTTGCAGACTCTTGCTAGGTGTCCTCTTTTTTCACAACAGAGGCAGGTGGTCTCTAGGAACTTGCATTCAGTGCAGGGGTGGCTTCCCCCACAACCTCTGCAGTAAAAATCTTGCCTCTTTCTTCCCAGGTCTTTCTTTTTCCGCTCCATTCTGAGTCTATAAATTCTTTCCTCCACCTCACTACAGTCTGACTCAGAATCTATTTGCTCACAATGAGTTTTTGTGGACTTTTCACATCAGGATGGCTTGTGGCCTTTTTGATTTTCTTCATGGCCGCTGCTGAGGACTTGGTCGCTTCTGCTGAAGAGGCCTCTTCTATTGCTTCCTTCAGCGTGATCTTAGGTTTTAGTAATAACTTGCTCTGAAGCACCTTGTCTTTAAGGCCCAGAACAAATCGATCACGCATGGCCTCTTCTAAATTGTTAAATTCGCATGCACCCCCAATGTCTCTTAAACTTGCCACGAAGTTGTTTACGCGCTTCCCCTTGATCCCGACGGTAAAACTCGTGTCTCTTAATGAGGCACGATACTTGTGGCGAATGGGCTCTTAACAACTTTTCTAAGTCAGGCCATTCCATTACCTTCACGTCTGCAGCTCCCATCAATGCCTTCGCCATCTTGAAAACTGCCGGACTACAGTGCGTGAGAAAGACCGCCATCTTCCGCTTCTCGGAAATGTTGGCAAGATCGTTTCCTTCCAGATACATTTGGAAACGATCTGCATACGTGTCCCAGTCTTCTGCCGTTGGATCGAACGGGGCTGGGGGGGAGTTTAGCGCAGCCATCTCACTCTCCTTCTGTTCCGCGTTGCCTTCTTCTTCAGGGAGATCCCACCTTCGTCACCAGTGTTAAGTTTGCATGAAGAGACAGACGCGGAGTGCTTCAAGCTCTTTGTTTATTAGTGACTACAGCTCAGAACGAACCCACTTTGGCTGGGCTGCGGCTGCTACTTATAGCCAGCAGCCGCAGTTGCCAGCCAATCAGAGTGCAGGGTTTTCCCGCACTTTTTAAACCAATCATTTCTTACATTTTACAAGAACAGTTCAAACTAAACCAATGACTTTAAACCTGCATACATAACACTATTGATAATGGTTGCAATAATTACTATGGTGAATCTTACTGATACCTTCCAATCCACTCCTTCCATTCCAGCAGCATTCTGGAAGCCCTTCTGCGGAAAGAATGGTCCTTTCCTCCATACTATAACTACTCAGCAGGATCATCTCCAGAAAAATTGATGGTATTGGAGCAAAAAGGGATGGCAAATTGGGAGAAGGTAACATTTCTTCTAGATGAGTTATTGCAACCTCTATCTCTTGGCTTTATCCCTGAATAACATGAGGAAAGTACACCATTCTAGGAGGGCTTTGTTGTTAAAATTAATTTTAAGAAAATTGTAATGAAGAGCAATCACCTGTATTGGCCTTAGTATTTTCCTAAACTCTGTCTGTCTGTCTCTCTGTCTCTGTCTCTGTCTCTGTCTCTGTCTGTCTGTCTGTCTGTCTGTCTGTCTGTCTGTCTGTCTGTCTGTCTGATCTGTGCATCTGCCATTCTTCAATGGAAGAAGAAGGGGGGAAGTTGGTACAAGTAATTTTTGATGCCACCTGAATATATTAAATCTTATATTGAATTTGTATAACTGCACATGATGTATAACTGGAGGATTGGAGCCAGATGGCTACCAGATTGTCACCTCTTGGAGAGATAGCAAGAGGAGAAGGGACCATAAAAATTCCAGCTCTGGAAGATACTCCCTGGGAAAAACCTCTAAGATACATTCACAGGAAAGGGGAGGGGGGAATTAACATGTTGGTTCTTTGTTTGACTAAATCCACATCTAAATAAGGGTAGGGGTTCTAACTCCCTTTATCTATTACTATATGCCTGGAAGCACTTTAGATTCTGCTTTCACTAGTGCTGGATACACCTCCTTTCAATAAAGGAATCCTTTTGAAATACCTGGTTTTCAGAAGTTCATTCTTTTCGATTGAAGGGGAAATGTCCATTGCGCTCTCTCTCTCTCTCTGTGTGTGTTTGTCTGTTAAAATGCTCTCATTGGGTAGAGGTAGGTGTCAAAAATCTCTTATTCTTTCTCCCTTTCTTTTTAATCTGATTTCAAATGCACTTTTTTTGCATAAATGAACCAAAAATTTCCATTTTAATCTTAGTTCATTAATACATAGATTTGGGTCCTGGATGTCTAGTTACTTTATCAACTGGGGTCATCTGACTTGATTCCACCAGGTATTGATAAAATGTAAGGATTGCAGTTTAGATCGTATCCTTGATTCTGTAATCATCTTTCTGTAAGAATGTCTAGGCAGCCTTCCCAATTGGTAAATTTAAAATCCCCTGTTTTGGTGCATTTGAATGAATATCTAGATGGTCTTGAATTTCCTCTGTGTATTTCTGATGAGATGTTGCTGTATCTACCCATTTCTCCTGTTCATTAATTCAACATAATATTTTAAAAAATTAAATTAAAATGTCAATCTTCCAAGTACAATTTTAAAAGTAGGTTCTAGCTGTTTTGTTCTTTATATTTACCCCTCCCTCTCTGTGCAAACTTACACACACATACCATACCCATGCATATGCTGTGTTCTGAATATAACAATAAACCAAACAATCAAGGATTACAAAAAATATAAATCATATGATCACAGCCACCATCTTTACTTCTTCTTCTTCTAACTCCTACTTTTACCCAGCAAATGGGTCTGAAATGCCCCTTTGGGTTTGGTTTGGTCTTTTGAAACATGGCAAAAAGTGATTGTTCAAATCATCCCTACATAATCATTTGTGTCAGAAAGTAGAACTTTCTGGAGTTACTATGCAGTTTACAAATTAGTAGAGTTTGATGGGGTGATCAAACCTACCAATGACAGGGTGGCATTGAGCACCTCACTGTGATACTGTAGGACACGCCCCTAAGTATAAAAGGGCTGTCAACTGTCATTTTCAATAGGAGACAGAGAAATAAGTGAAAGAGAGAAAGACAATGAGGAGATTGGAGATACTGAGAAGATCCAAGACTCTGAGGAGATATTAGGATCTGACAGACTGAGAGATCTGTGTATGAGAAGATATAGCAAAGAGATCTGAGAGAAGATCTATAACCTAAAGAGAAGGGACTTTCTAAAGAGGTTAGCTATATCTAAGAAGAGGTTATGAGAGGAAGAACTGTGAATACCTCATAGTGACTTCTAGTTCCTTGAAGGACTGTTTAAGAGGAACGAAAGAAGAAAAGACTCTGTATATATTTAAGAATAATATATTTATTGATTATTCTATTATAAATAAATCTGTTTTGATCTGACACAACTTGGCATTGCAATTTATTGAATGACTCTGTGATATAGATATAGGTTTAAAGATCCAGGCCAAACTCAATTAATATTATTTAACAATTTGCTACTCTACTCCATAGCCATTCTACAAGGGAAGGCTTTGGGGAAGAATATAAGGATAGCTAGGTAGTGGGGAAGATGAAGTACAGTCTTCATTTGTAGTTATGCCTAAATCCTGATCAAATTGGAGTTATTCTCTTGTCTCCCCTGTTCCCAGAGGTGGCTAGCACATGTGTCCTCCCGCTCTCTCCCTTCCTTAGGAATTGGCGTATGACAGCAAGTGATGGTTTTAGGACTTCTGATTTCTCCAAGAGCTGCAATTCTGACCAGGATTTCGCAGCTGTTTTTAGTGGAGTAAGGCAGTACTTTTCCTAATGCTTGAGCAGATCACTTGGTTAATCCCCATTGCTTTGCTTTGATTTGGAATTGAGCTTCAAAGAGAAATGACAGTGCCAGAAAGCTCTAAAGGCAAATGTCCTATTCCAAACTATTTCTATACTAGCGATAATGTTTCTATAAATCTACATGTCTCTGCATTTTTGTGTATTACACAGAGACACACAATACTTAAAAATCCTCCTACTAATCTTCCAAGGACTCTTAATATTGCTTCGCCTGGAAGCTGTAAACAAATTAGAAAAACATGATATATTCATTTACCAAATTCAATCACAGCAGAGATATGAACCTGAAAAAAATGTTCTGCTTTTTATTTCTGACAAATTTATACATTTCATTCTTCATTTGTTATTGTCTTGTTCATTTTGTTTTCTTTTGTAATTTCTAGGCAGTTGTTGCTTTGTTGCTATAAGAATAATAAAAAAATATTTAAGATCCTGTGAAACTATAACATTATCTTTCATTAATGTCATCCACTTCATCAGATGTGCAGAGTATTTATTCTAAAATAAGAATGCATTTCCTTCTGGTTAGATAGCACACTGAAACAACAATATTAGGAATAAATTAAATGTACTTTATACAATTATAACTACTTTATTGACATGACTATTTATCAAACAGATACTGGATACAATATCACTGTTTGGATTGGTAAACCATTTAACCATGACTCTAGAAAAAATCCTTTATTTCAATTCAAGCTGGTAAAAATGGAGTATGATACAACTTCAGGCATCTAGTAGACAGGATAGAATCCATAGCTTATTATACCATGTTTCAGAGGTGGTATTCAGCAGGTTCTGACCAGTTCTGGAGAACCAGTAGCAGAATTTTTGAGTAGTTTGGAGAACCAGCAAATACCACCTCTGACTGGAGATTTTACAGTATCCTTCCCCTGCCATGCCCACCAAGCCACGCCTACAGAACCGGTAGTAAAAAAAATTGAATCCCACCACTGCCATGTTTGTTGTTTGTCAAGGTGTCACAAGAGTCTAACTGGTTCTCCTTTCCAGAGGTTCCTGCAGCCAACTGATGATGTGTGTGGTGATACATCACACAAATGCCATTATTAGCTATTAGCCCTGATATAAATATGCAAGTATACAGCACACGGACATTCTATTTTTTCATAGAAATTAATTAGAGTTATTTTTATGTTCAGTTTAAATATGTTTGAACCCATGGACAGAAATACACATTATGGGGTGGAGCAGTAGAAAGAGAGTGGAACACCATGAAGACCAGTGGTGGGATGCTGCTAGTGTAACAACCAGTTTGGTGATTGTGCGCCTGCCGCGCGCTGTGCACATATGAACAGCTTTCCCAAAAAACTTACCTGCTATGTTACTACTGGGGAGTAACACAACTGAGGAGTGGCAATCTGCTCTGCCGCATGAATTCTCCAAACCGGGAGAATCCCACCCCTGATGAAGACCCATTGAATAAGTGAACATTCCCTGATCTGGGACAAAGGGCAAGGGGTAATGCCTCTCTTGGTGCACTCAGTTCCCCTGTGAGCTAGATTTGCTGCTCATCTTGCCAAATAGCTTGGTGGGTTCATATTTTCTCTCTCACCCTCCAAGTACTAAACAGTCATCTAAATAATTGCCATGCCGCCTGACACCAAGCACTTTCGTACTGCCCAATCAATCAACTTCTTAAAGTACTTGTAACTGCTGGAGGATTAGACAATGACCTCGCGCATTAATACATTTTTAGCAAATAATTACTGCATTGAAAAGGTGAGACCTTCTGGGTCATGAAAAACCCAGGGTTGTTGTCTCTCACTCTCTGGATTGCATAAAACAGTTCCTATTTATGTTCCTGCAGTGCCGTGGTTAATGTTTCTCTTTATTGTAACCAAATGAAAAGCATGGGACCCTCAAGAAGAGACAAAGTAAATGAGAAAAATTCTCCGTAAGATGTGCTGTTCTGTCTCCCTATGCTTTGTAATAAAAGCACAAATACGCACACTACCTGTTTCATGTTTTGTTGATCCTTTATATCAAAGTCAGAATGTTGCTATTTTGAGTTTCAGCTCTAGTTATATCTGACAATTCTGACATCTGCATTCAAGGAAATCTATAGGATTGCAATTTGCTGTACTTGTGAGGTGAGCGGTTTGTGAAGGACCCCGCTTTTTCAAAAAATGAGACAAGGTGGGAGCAAAAATACATTTTGATTTCATATAATTACTCCCTATTTCCTTTTTTTCTTCTGCCTTTTGCAGTTAGAAGGAGAAAGAGGGTTTCAGAAAACTGCAGCAAAATCTCGTGGTGTCCAAGCATCCCTGCTGTGATGAAATGCAATAAAGAGAATGGGGCTGAAAGCTAAGAGGACTGAATGAGTGGGAAGGACATTAGAAAGGAGAAAGTAACAGTTGGACTAGGTTAAAAGGAAGAAAAGGGAGAAGAGAAAGCATGTGGAAGTGACATTGAGGCTCTTGTGCTGAAACAAACTATTTTAAAATAAAGTCCTGAATCTTTAAAAGCAATTCATGTCCCATACAATTTGTTCATACAATGCTGTTTTAAAATAATAGCCCTCCCAATACATACATATCCCCAGATCCTACACTGCCAGGAAAAGAGCTGAAGTAAACAGAATTAACTGCAGTTTTAAGAACTCTAACTTTATTATTTTGGCGGTAAGGGTTTAAACTACATTTTTAAATCCCCCCCATAAACTTAGAAGAAATTATACCACTTCTGACCAAATAAACCCAGTTTCATGACATTTTGCTACAGAGTATGTAAATAGTAGTAAAAAGATGGCACTGTGCAGAATGCATAATTTCAGGAGACAGGGGAAAAGCAAAAGAAAAATCCATTAGACACATTGGTCTTACATGCTATGCATACGAAATAACATTTTGCTATGGGTACATTTGAAAATATTGGAATTGGTAATGCTAGTAATGATATTGCAATACGATATTAAATAGATAGAAATAGATTATGGCAGTAATATTGGCAATAAATCAGTTTTCTATTTAATTTTCTAGGAAAACATGGGTAATGCTTCTAACTAAGTAGTTAGTGTTAATACTTATTATTTACCCAGCTCTTAACACGGGTCATTAGCTATTGAAAGTGACTGCCACCAGAAGAAGGACATGAGCCCTGGTATTAGGTATCATTAGCAAGAAAGCAAGGAGGGGTAATCTTTAGCCTTTGACTTGCAATAAAGCAAGGAGGGGCAATTTTTAGCCTTTGTCTTGCCTATCACTTGCAATAGGTATCACCATCATCAATTTTTCAAAGTTGTGTTACTGGAGTGTGGGAACCAGCAGTAAGTTTCTCTCATTGTGGAGCTGCAAAACTATGCACTACAGCTAGATGGTAGCATGGAGCTACAGTTATCTGTATCTCTTTGCTACCACCTAGTGCTCATCTGTGCTTCTGCAGCCCTACTGCTATGTTTTCTGTACAAAGAAGATTCTACAGTTGCTGGGCCTTACAGAAATTGAGCTTTTCCAAAAAAATGGTTGCAGCAGTTATAGATTAAGCAAAGACAAGCTAGTGGAGATGTTGGGGAGGATTATTTTCTATTTTTAGTTTTGCTTGAAGAAGGAATGCTTCAATCTTTTCTCCCAGTTATTTAAATGATCTGAGACTACATATGTGTAAGATATGAGGCTCTGTCTACATCTGTGTGTCTATCGTCAGTCCCCAATTCAACATCACCATCATCAACATCACCACAGAAGTTGTCACCTCTAAAATAGTGATTATATATAAGGATAGCTGCAAAATGCTTACACCTATTGACCTGGGAGAAATATGCACTTTGTAGGGCTGAATAAATATGCATGATTCAAGCATGAATGGTTGAGACACCAACCATTCCCACCAAGAATTACAGAATTATGTATGAGTGGACAGCCATTGAAATGGGATTTATAATACATAAATTGTTAAGGCTATAAGCATCCCTATCACCAGATAGTAGAAAAGATATATTCTTTCTAGCCATCTAGCAGTCATCTGTATTTCAGCAGCCCATATCTGGGTAGCCTTAGCTAATATTCCAAAGGAGGAAATGAAGTGAAGAAGCTTCTTAGATGAGAAGCAGAACATTTTCAAGGGGAAAACACCCTAAGAAAGTCCAGTTGCCTTTTAAACAGCACCTTTGGGACAACCATGACCTGGATGACTGAAAATTTCCATAGACAATTTTGGTAGCTTGTATTTATATCCAATTCCACATCTAACTTGATATTTTCTGTGATTTTTATGCACAAACATTTTATTCAAGAATCCTCAAATATTGTTTTTTATTTAAAAACCCACTTTCTGTATTTGCCTGCCTGAGATTTGTTAGACTTCGCCTGCTTGAAGAAGCTACTATATCTGAAAACATTATGCAGTTCTGCCCTAGAATCAGACATTAAAAATATCTGTTGTTGTATTTTTAAAGGAAAAAAAAGAAAAAAGAAAACTCAAAACATGCCATGCACCAAACTCCCTGTGCCTACTTACCTGAACTTTACTGAAAAATCCTCAGAAAGACTTAACAAAAGCAGTAATTTACTACTCAGCCAAACTATAGAAAGTGGCAGCCTTCTGTATATTTCCCCACTGTAATAACTGGGGAAAACACCCTAACTGAAACTTCAACCTGAAGCAGCACCAGATTTTAGGTTCCAAGGCAAAAGTCTCCCCATCCGTGCCAGGGAAATGGCTCCAAGACTAGTAAGGGGAGGGGGCAGGTGGAAAAAAAGAGTCTAAGTTTAATTTTCTGACTGACCTCAGCTTGATATTCCAATATTCTGCAGGCTTTCTCTGTCTTTTCTTGAACAATGGCTCAGTAATTGGCCACACTCCTAAAGATGATGCAAGAACATTTGGTAGCTTCTCTGCTGAACGCTGAAAGGTGGAGCTACAGCCACAACTAAATATTGGAGAAGGGAATGGGAGGCAAGCAGGGACTACTTAAATAGCCTTCAGAGTAACAGGATGGAGTACAGCAAGGAGAGACAAAGAATCTAGAGATTATGAGAATTGGTTCACTCAGATATATAAAGACTAGCAGTGGTTTCCAAATAATGTGTGTGTGTAAACTGCAAATCCTTCTCAAAATAAACCAAAAACAAACTATTTCATAAAAATTGATTAAGACATAAATGAGGCTAGAACCTGGGATTGCAATAGTTGAAGCTGGTGCCATCATGGTTTTGTGCTGCTTCTTTTCAGGGAAGTAGGTTTGGGGCATATGGCAGGGATAGCAGCCTTTCTATTACAACTCACCAACAATACCATACAATGTTGGTGAGTTATGTAGAAAACAATAACTTTATTTATTTTTTTATTTATTTTATTTTATTTGTCAATTGCTTACAAGATAATAGGAATAAGTATAAACATAGTTATGAATACATGGATACATATAAGAAAAATAAAAGAAACAATAGACAGGGACGTAGGCACGCTGGTGCTTTATGCCCCTACAGACCACTTAGAAAGGGGTGGCAAGGTCTCCCTGACCTTCATCCCACTTACTAATCAACACATCACTAGATTCCACTAGTAAAAATTCTACATCTTTCACTGTGGGTGATTCTGTTTATGCTAAGAACCTTATGGGTGAACCATTATGAATTGCTGAGATGAATCTGCCAGCCCCAGGTCTTACAGGGTACAAACAGAGGATGGTGTCCCTGGAGCAGGCACACATTGATCACTCAAGATCCCCGACACACAGGGAGACGTTCTTGCTCTCTTCTGGTTTCATACCTACTGCCTCTTCTAGGGGAAGGGAGATTATGAGAGTAATCAGCAAGCAAAAATCAACCCTATGTGTAACGAAATAACACGCATACAGGAACGTATCCTGTTAAGTTTGCATGAAGAGACAGACGCTGAAGTGCTTCAAGCTCTTGTTTATTAGTGACTACAGCTCAGAACGAACCCACTTTGGCTGGGCTGCTGCTACTTATAGCCAGCAGCTGCAGTTGACAGCCAATCAGAGTGCAGGGATTTCCCGCACTTTTTAAACCAATCATTTTTACATTTACAAGAACAGTTCAAACTAAACCAATGACTTTAAACCTGCATACATAACACCCCTCCCCACTAGGTTCAGTCCATACTCAAACCCCAGCCTATCTAATGTTTCCTTTTGGTGGCTCTTGCCGCAGTAATGGAGACCTAATGTGGTTCAGATGTTTTAAGGTTTCACCTTGTGAGGGAGGAAATGTGTCTGTTGACATTTCTTTTACTTTGACTTGTAGTAATGGTAGAACCTGTTTGGTACTACAACCTGTCTCTCTCCCATCTCCAACCCACAACAAATCAAATAGGTAATGATAGCAATCTTCCATTTGTAAAAATGGTTGTTGGTATTGTGACAGGTTTTGGGATGGTTCCTGTCGTGTTAGCTCGTTACACATGGGGTTGATTCTTGCTTACTTACACTCATGATCCTCCCCTTCCCCTAGAAGAGGCAGTAGGTGGGAACCAGAGAGGAGCAAAAGCTTATGCTCCTGAGGCAATCTGATCTTTAACTGATCAATGCCTGCTCCAGAGACACCATCCTCCTGTTTGTACCCTGTAAGACCTGGGGCCTGTGATTTGGGTTATTCAGCAGAATCCATATGGTTCACCATAAGGTTCTTAGCATAAACAGAATCACCCACAGTGAATGTTAACTTTGCTAGTGGAATCAAGTGGTGCTAAGGGTAAGTGGGATTTAGGAAGGTCAAGGGGAGCACTGAGTTTCCTACCCATCAACAACTTGCTGGGATAAGTTAGTTGATGGGTTAGGAGGATATGCTGAACACTAAGAAGTTTTCAACTTTCTCAGTGATGTCCCCAGGGAACCAATTGCTGAAGCTTTTCCGGTAAAACGCACCATGCATTCACACAAGGTTGCTCACAGCACAAGGTGCCCAGGTCAGGAACCGTGAGAGCACATCAGAAAGTAACCCGTGAGTTACAGCTTTAAGCTGTTTGATGACAGCTTCAGTTGTGGTGGATGCCATGGGAATTACCTCTAGCCATTTGGAATATGCATCAACTATAATAAGGAAAGTGTGCCCTCTGGTAGGGCCAGCAAAATCAATGTGAACCTGGACCATGGGCCCCTAGGACATTCCCATTCCTGTGTGGGGGCATGAGGTGGGGCAGGCCTGACTACCTGACAGTTGGGACAAGATCCAACCCAGTTTTCAACCATTTTGTCAATACCTGGCCATATAACTCCGGCCAATCCCTTCATTCTGACAATTCCTGGATGACCCATGTAACATTTCCAAAACCTCTTTTTGTAGTTTTGCAGGAATAACCAACCTGTTACCCCACAAAATACATCCTCTTAATACAGATAATTCAGTTTGCCTGGATTTAAAAGGTTGGGCAGGTTGAGGTAGATCTTGAAGTGGCCAACCTTTCTTAATCCAGCCAATAACAGGAGCCAATAAAGTGTCTTTGGCAGTCTCTCTGGCAATTTCAGCAGCATGCTTGGCAACAGTTTCTAGAAAAAGGTGAGTCTCAGGAACAGGGTCCTCAATGTGAAGGAAGTGGGCAGCACTCAAAGCATCTGCATGCCCAATGTCTTACCAGGTTGTGGATCAGTTTGTATGAATAAGCAGCAAGAAATTCGTCCAGCTCAGCATTCTTGGTGACAGGATCTATTTTGTCCTGCCACAATGCCTAACAGAGGATCTGTGACAACAGTAAATGTTCTCCCAGATACTCATGGAATTTCTTGACAGCTGCTACAATTGCCAAGGCTTCCTTATCCAGTTGGCTGTAGTTCTTCTCTGCTTTAGTCAAGGTGCAGAGTAAATGCAATAGGAGCTTCCTTCCGCTGGGAAGCATATGGCTCATCCACATACAAAGAACAACAGTTGAGAACTGTATCATCTTTTGTCTCTTTTTTTTTTTTATAAAAGTTTTTTATTTTTGATACAAACATACAAACAGGACATACAAAACATAAAAACCATCTTCCATATATACATACAGTGTGTCAGTTGGTTACAAATCCTTTGTGTCATCCTTTCATATTCATCACTCACAATTTATCAAAAGAAAATTTCTCATATTATCAATAAAACATTATGTATTTATCAATTATTACTTGTGTACAATTAAACTATTTATTTCATCATATATACGAGATATATTTTAATCTAAAATTTATGTTATACTTTCATCCAATGGTTATATATATCAACATTATATTTTATATCAGCCTATTATATTTCTATTACAAAATTATATAGTCTATTGCATTACCAAGTCTTTTTATCCAACCATTGATAAAACAAATCCCATATCTTGTAAAATTGTTTATCTTCTTGTTCTCTAATTTCAAATGTCAATTTACTCATTTCAGCACAGTCCATAATTTTCCTAATCACTTCCTCCTGCATAGGTATTTTATCATTCTTCCAATTTTTGGCAAATACAATTCTAGCTGCTGTTAAAACATTTACAATCAAATATTTCAACTCTTTATTGTAGATATCTGGTATAATTCCCAATAAAAATATTTCTGGTTTCAAGTCTATGTGTTGTTGTATCATTTTTCCAACCATATGTGGATTTTAGTCCAATATCTTTTTGCATCCGAACAAGTCCACCACATATGGTAATATGATCCAGGTATCTGATGACATTTCCAACATTTATCCGATTTATTCTTAAACATTCTTGCAATTCTCGGGGGTAAGTGCCACCTGTAAAACATCTTATACAAATTTTCTTTATAAGCAGTTGACATTGTCATTTTATAATTCTGGGACCATAATTTTTCCCATTTCTCTAGATCAATCCCATATCCAAAATTTTTCCCCAAGCAATCATTGTTTCTTTAACTTGTTCCTCTTCCATTTTAATTTCTAAAAATATCCATAAAGTTTTTAATCACCTTTTCATCAGTACCCATCAATATTTTGTCTAGCCCAATCTGCTTGTTATAAATACCTTCTACTTTAATATCCTTATCAAATCTAGATTGTACTTGCAAATATGAAAACCAATTCATTTTTATACCTTGTTCTTCCAACGCTTGCATAGATTTAAGTTCACCCCTTTCATTCAATATCTCACCATATCTAACTGTTTGTTCCTTTTATATATTACTGGATATGAAAAGGCTTCAATAGTAGATATCCATATTGGAATTTTCAAGTAATGTTGTTTTTAATCTTCTCCCAGTTTAAAAACAAAGCTTCTAATATAATGTCTTCTAAAATACCCTTGTGTTTTAGTTCCCTTATACCAAAGGAATGCATGCCACCCCAATAACAAGTCATGTCCTTCTAGAGTCAATAATCTAGTATTCCTTAGTGTTATCCAATCTTTTACCCACATCAAATTTGCCGCCTGATAGTATAGTTCCCAATTGGGCAAAGCAAACCCTCCTCTTAATCTTGCATCCTGCAATAACTTAAGTTTTATTCTTGCTTTTTGCCTTGCCATATATATTTCAACATCATTCGATTTAGGTCTTCAAAAACTCTTTCCCTAATCTGATTGGAATTGTCTGGAATAAGTATAGAATTCTAGGCAATACATTCATCTTGATTGTTGATATTCTCCCAATCAACGATAGTTGTAAGTTTTTCCATTTTTCCAAGTCTGTCGCTATCTGCTGTTTAAGTTTAATGTAATTATCCTCCTTCAGTGTACTACATCTTGCTGTAATATATATCCCTAGATACTTAACCTTACTTGTGACCTGTATTTCTAAAGCTTCTTCCAATTCTTTCTTCCGTCTCGCTAACATATTCTTTGTTAATATCTTTGTTTTGTCTTTATTAATTTTCAATCCTGCTACTTCTCCATACTCTTCTATTCTTTCAATTAGCTTAAGCGCTGATTCCAGTGGGTCCTCTAATATAAATACCAGGTCATCTGCAAAGGCTTGTAACTTATATTCTTCTCTTTTAATTTTCATTCCTTTTATTTGTTTATCTTCTCTAATACACCTGTTTAACACTTCTAAGGTTAACACAAACAGCAGGGGCGACAGTGGGCAGCCTTGTCTAGTCCCTTTTCTTATATTTATAGGCTCTGTCAATTCTCCATTTATCAAAACCCTTGCGGTTTGTTCAGAATATATAGTCTCAATAGCACGTATAAAATTTTTGCCAAAGCCCATTTGTGTCAATTGTAGTAACATGAAGCCAACTCACGTTATCAAAGGCTTTTTGAGCATCCAGAAACATCAAGGCCATTTGCTTTTCAGGATGTGCCTCATAGTACTCCAGAGTGTCCAGGATTATTCTCATATTATGTTTGATTTGTCTTTTGGCAGAAACCCATTTTGGTCAACATGTATAAAGTTGTTTAAGTATCTTTTCAGTCTTTCTGCCAAAATTGAAGCAAAAATTTTATAGTCTGAATTTAATAGGGAAATAGGCCTATAATTTTTAACTTGTTGTAAGTCTGTGTCTTCCTTCGGTATAAGTGTGATATAAGCTTCTGACCAAGTCTTTGGTATTCTCTTCTCTTGCATGACTTCATTCATAACTTCTAATAATTGGAGGTTTAACACCTCCTGAAAAGTCTTATAAAATTCCACTGGTAAACCATCCGGCCTGGTGCTTTCCCTGTATTTTGTTTCTTTAAGGCTTCTGTTAACTCCATCATTGTTATATTCTCTTCTAACATTATTTCGATATCTTTAGGTATCTGTGGTAACTTTGCCTTTTGTATATATTGTTTAATTTTTCTTCTTGAATACTCTCTTGATAGTACAATTTTCCATAATAGTCTTGTATAATTCTTTTTTCCTTCATTTCCAACAAGGATGTCCTTCTTCATCTATTAAATGGCTAATTTTCCTTGATTCTCTTTCCTTTCTTAATTTATAGGCTAACCATCTTCCTGGTTTGTTTGTCCTCAAAATAATTCTGTTTAGCATTTTAATCTTTTGGGCTAGCTCTTCTTTTTCCATTAATTCCATTTTATGTTTGGTTATATCCATTTTGATTTTAACATCTTTTTGTGGAAATTTCTGTAGTTCTTTTTCCAGTTTTTATATTCTTCTTCTAATGTTTTAAAAGTCTTTTTGTTTGATATTTCTTTTCCTTGTATAATCAATTATCAAGCCTCTTGTATAGGCCTTCATCGTGTCCCAGAGATTCTGTAACGATGTATCCTCTTTCTTATTTTCTTTAAAAAGAATACCAGTTCTCTCTCCATTTTCTGTTTAAAATCTTCTTCCTTTAATATCTTATTGTTTAATGCCCATCTAGATCTCATCTTTTGTCCTTTCCAAATAATAATCATTGGATTATGATCGGCCCAAATACTTGCTTCTATTTCAATTTTTGTATATTAAAAAATAGATCAGCTGATATCCATATCATATCTATTCTTGACCATGATTCATGCCTGATTGAGTAAAATGTATATTGTTTATTTCCTATATTTCTCTCTCTCCATGCATCTTTTAAATTTATTTCTTCTATCATTTGAAAAAAGGGTTTTGGTAGTTTCTTTCTAGCTTTTTGTGATTTATAATCCAGCTGCTCATTAATTATTCCATTAAAATCTCCCATCATGCATAAATTAATGTAGTCCAGTTCAATTATTTTTTTATGGAGTTTATTATAAAATTCCTCTTGGTGGTCATTTGGAGCATATATTGCTATTAAAAGTATTTTAGTATTATTGTCCATTATTTCTACCATTAAGATTCTTCCATCATCATCTGTATAAATTAATTCAGCCGAAATTGTTTCTTTAATATATAGAACCACGCCTCTTTTTTACATTGTGCCAATGAAGTAAACAATTTTCCTAATTTTTTTTGTTTCAGTATGTTCATGTTGTTTTTAATATGTACCTCTTGTAGGCAAATTATATCAAATTTTAATTTCTCCAATTTGTGAAATACTTTCCTTCTTTTAATGATTGAATTGAGTCCATTTATATTCATCATAACCAGTTTTCTTTCCTCCATTTTAGATTTTGTAAGAGGGATTTATTGCTCTGGTGGATCTTATTTCTCTTGCCTTCTTCTTTTCTTTTCTTTTTCAATTACTGCTATCAACTCCTTTTGAGGTTCAATCAGGGGCTCTTCTTTTCTTGTATCTTCCTCCTTTCCTCTAATATATTCATAATAAAATGATTCCACCTTTTCAACCATATCAGTTCTATGTCTTTGTTCATGCCATGTAAACAGAAGGCCTTCTGGTATCAGCCATCTATAATTTATTCCTTTTCTAAGCAGTTCTTTGGTTAGAAAGAGGTACTCTCTCCTCCCTTACTCTTCTTGGTACCTGTTTCAGCACCACAATTTCTTTGTCTTTATACTTTAATGTCTTTTCTCTTGTCATTTGCAAAATTTGTGTTTTAATAATTTTCTTAGTAAATCTAATATGAACTTCTCTTGGTAGCTTATTCCTCATTGCATATCTTGTATGTACACGAAACACTTCATCCATTCCATCCATCATTTTCTCTTTCGTTATTTCTAGTGCTTCCGCCAATATTTCTATCATTTTTCCAACGAGGTTTTCACCCTTTTCTTCCTCCACATTTTGAAATCTCAAGTAAAATTCTGATCTATCCATCTCTCCTCTCAATGATTCAATCCTGTCTTTTTCAACTTCACTCAATCTGATATTGATATTTCCAATTTCCTTATCTCTTTGTTCGTCCTGCTCTTCAATTTTCTTAATCTTTTCATCATATTTGGTCATCATCTCTTGGATATTTTCCACTTTCTCATCTGTCTTTCCAATTTTCTGTTGAATATTTTCAACTTTTTCATCCTCTTATCTATTTTCTGCTGAATCTTCTCCACCTTTTGATTTGTCTGTTCAATTTTTGGGAGATATTCTCATTACTCTTTTCAACATTTTCTACTTTTGTCTGTAGAATTTGAATTCCTTGCAAAATCTTCTGTAATGTATCCTCCTTCTCTTTTCCTTTTCCTGTTGCAACATTGCCTGTATTGATCGCTGACCTCCAGATGGTGAAGAAGCAGGAGTTGTTGATTGAGAGCTTGAGCTATTGCTTTTCTACTCATTTTATAGTTATTTCCTAGTAGGCCCAAAAAAGCAGAGGGCCCTCCAAAAATAATAAAAATAAGTAGACAAAAAGGGAAAAAGTAAAAATTAAAAATATTAAGGAATATAAAAAAATTAAAGAAACAAAAAATTCTTCAGGTTCTTGTACACCTTAATCCAGTTGGTTCCACTTGTATACAAAAATAGAAAAAAAAGTAAAGAAGAAAAGGAAGGTCTCAAAAAGCAACAACAGGTGGTTACCAGTTCAAAAATAAAAGGAAAAAGGGAAGAGACTTCAGGTATTTATATACCCTAATCCAATGGTGAATCAACAAGATGAAAAAAAAAAAAAAAAAAGGGGAGCAAATCATAGGCAGAGAAAAGGGAAAAAGAAAAATTCCTGGCTAAAAATTGAAAAAGGGATAATCCAAACAATAAAAATTCAATCAATGGGGGTGGAAAAGATAGAGCAGCCACAAATCCAGCCAAAGAGAAAAAGAAAACTACTGCCACCAGATGTCCAAGGCTTTTTAGAATATCAAGTCAAATTTCCAGTAGAATATATTTTCAAGGTCACTTTAGTCTTCTTTCTTTCAGTTCCAACTCTGGGTTCTGCTATCAATAGTTCACAGATGGGCACCTGTGTATACAATCTGTCATGCTCACCCCACTATCTCTTTCAAGAAGGAACTCTATGTCCTTGAATGCAGCTCACATAGATAAACAAACAAGAAGAAAGGAATACAGTATACCCAAGCCTCTAAATGGCAGTGCTTTCACTTTCACTCCTCCCCTCAAGAGCAAGAAAAAGGAAAAAAAGAAAAGGCACATTGATATTGCTCTCTTTCTAAAAAGTTCTTAAAATCATAAACAGCATTTAATCCAAAAAATATTGGTGGAAAAAAAAGGAAAAAGACCATCAGAACAAAAGATTATTTTACATAGAGGAAAAGCCAGTCCCTTTTAAAATCAAATAGTTCCAGAAGAGATAAAAGGAAGAAAAAAGCCGTCAATCTTAAGAAAAGCTTAATCTCGCCGCTTATAAACTGTTCTCTTTACTTTTTAAGTCCACTTTCCAGTTATTGGGGTGTTCTCTTCAGAAATAAGTAAATAAAAAAGAACCTCTCACCAAACCGACACACCTTCATCCGATCTTGCCTTTCTTTCGGAGCTGTCCCAGCTTCAGCAGCTTGATGGCTGCCTCTTTTCCGGCAAAAGAGCTTCTCCTGGATCAACCAGGGACTTTGCGATGTCCCTGGGATCAACAGGACGTGTTCTTTCCCTTCACCATCTCTTCGGGACGGTTTAGGTCCAAATGGACTGTCCAGCTGAGAAGATATCTACGGCGATCCAGGAGCTTCCCGATCGCACGTAGTATCACTGGGACACAAGCCCCGCCCTCCTCTTGATATTGTTAAATGCAGCTTGTTCCTTCCTCCCCCAGACCCAAGCAGATTTTTTGTCCAGCAACCTATGTAGGGGTTCTGCAATGGTTGTCTTCTGAGGTAGAAACATATGATAGAAGTTAATGAGTCCCAAGAATGCTTGCAAATCTGTTTTGCATTTTGGCCTGGGGGCTTCTTTGATTGCCTGGACCTTTGCCTCTGTGGGGTGGATGCCATGTTTATCAATCATGTAACCCAAGAATTCCACTTTATCTGTTCTAAGTGTGCATTTTTCTTCTTTGACTTTTAACCCCACTTTTTTGAATCTAGTTAAGACTTCCCTGAGTCTCTCGTGTAACTGAATGTCATTTTCAGCAGAAATTAAAACGTCATCAAAATAGGGCACCACCCCTGGCAGTCCTTGTAACATTCTTTCCATGAGGCTTTGGAAGATGCCTGGTGCCACGCTTACTCCAAATTGCAACCTTTTGCATTTGAAAGCACCTCTGTGGGTTACAATGGTTTGGGCTTCAGCAGTGGCATCATCAACTGTTAATTGTTGATATGCCTGTGCCAGGTCCAACTTGGCAAAAACTGTGCCCCCTCCAAGAGAATGTAATAAATGATCCACTACTGGAACTGGATATGCACTCTGTTGTAGTGCATGGTTCAATGTCCCCTTGTAGTCTCCGCAGATTCTCACAGACCCATCAGCCTTGACTGGTGTGACTATGGGTGTCTCCCACCTGGAGTGATCAGTGGGCTCTAAAACCCCTTGGGCTATTAGTTTATCGAATTGTGCATCAATTTTTTCCTTTAAGGCAAATGGGACCCTTCTGGGTTTTAAACGAATTGGTTGTACCTTGGGATCTACGTTAAAGGAGATAGGGGTCCCCAAGTACTTGCCTAATCCATCACTGAAGACCTCTGGAAACTCAGACTTCAAAGCCTCTTCCCACTCAGTGTTGCTCACGTGATTGATGCCAGTCACCTCGATGCCCAGCAGGTTGAACTACTCAAGGCCCAGCAGACTTGGGCGGTCCTTGTCCACGATGGTCAGTGGTAGGCGTTTGGTGTGGCCCTTGAATTTCATGTTGAACTCTCTTGTTCCAACTACTGGAATCTTGTTCCCTTGGTAGTCTTTAAGAGTCAATGCTTGCTTCTTGAAGTGCTTCTTCTGGATGTTGGGAAGAAGTCTGTGAATAGTGTCCCATGACACCATAGATAGGTATGAGCCTGAGTCCACTTCCATTTGGCAAGGCCTTCCTTCAATAAGTACCTTGACATGCACTTTTCTGCTTCTTAAAGGTGATGAATGACCAATAGTTACTGTTTGATGAGTTTCATTCTTCCCATTTGCTTCTGTGCTGCACCCCGTTTTCTCACTGAGATTGTTAGGCTTGAATTCTTTGTCCTTGCTTGTAGCAAACTTTCTTCTGTTGGGTGGAGTTCTGGATGATTTGCAGACTCTTGCTAGGTGTCTTCTTTTATCACAACGGAGGCAAATGGTGTCTAAAAACTTGCATTCAGTGCGGGGGTGGCTTCCCCCACAACCTCTGCAGTAGAAATCTTGCCTCTTTCTTCCCAGGTCTTTCTTTTTCCACTCCATTCTGAATCTGTAAATTCCTTCCTCCACCTCACTACAGTCTGACTCAGAATCTATTTGCTCACAATGAGTTGTTGTGGACTTTTCCTCATCAGGATGGCTTGTGGCCTTGTTAATTTTCTTCATGGCTGCTGCTGAGGACTTGGTAGCTTCCACTGAAGAGGCTTCTTCTATTGCTTCCTTCAGCATGATCTTAGGTTTCAGTAATAACTTGCTCTGAAGCACCTTGTCTTTAAGGCCCAGAACAAATCGATCGCGCATGGCCTCTTCTAAACTGTTAAATTCGCATGCACCCCCAATGTCTCTTAAACTTGCCACGAAGTCATTTACATTTTCACTTTCCCCTTGATCACGATGGTAAAACTCGTGTCTCTTAATGAGGCACGATACTTGTGGCGCGTAATGGGCTCTTAATAGCTTTTCTAAGTCAGGCCAGTCCATTACCTTCACATCTGCAGCTCCCGCCAATGCCTTTGCCATCTTGAAAACTGCCAGACCGCAGTGCGTGAGAAAGACCGCCGTCTTCCGCTTCTCGGAAAGGTTGGCAAGATCGTTTCCCTCCAAATACATTTGGAAATGATCTGCATACGACTCCCAGTCTTCTGCCATCGGATCGAATGGGGCTGGGGCGTGTTCAGCGCAGCCATCTTGCTCTGCTTCTGTTCCCTGTTGCCTTCTTCTTCAGGGGAATCACACCTTCGTCGCCACTGTTAAGTTTGCATGAAGAGACAGACGCGGAGTGCTTCAAGCTCTTTAGTTTATTAGTGACTACAGCTCAGAACGGACCCGATTTGGCTGGGCTGTGGCTGCTACTTATAGCCAGCAGCCGCAGTTGACAGCCAATCAGAGTGCAGGGTTTTCCCGCACTTTTTAAGCCAATCATTTCTAACATTTTACAAGAACAGTTCAAACTAAACCAATGACTTTAAACCTACATACATAACACTTAGGTGGTAATTTTCTGGGAGATAAATTATAAGAAGTTACTATGTAGCATGGAGAAGAGATGCTTTATGAAAAAAGTCAAAAAGTTTAAGCATATTTTAATTGCATTAGCATTTTATAAAATCAAACTGCAATTTTGTAAATAGTTTCAACCTACTGACATAACTTTATCTGGTTTATATTCACCTTTTGTATTTGCCTCTAATAACTTTTTCATTGTAATTTTTCTTTTGTAACAGAACAGAACACGTTAGAAGAAACCTTGAAGATCTTCTAGTCCAATGCCCTGCTCAAATGGTGGTCCAATCTCTTCTTAAAAGCTTCCAGTGATGGAACACCCACAACTTCTGAAGGCAAGTTGTTTGTCTAATTAATTGTTCTCCTTGTCAGGAAATTTCTCCTTAGTTCTAGGTTGCTTCTCTCCTTGATTAGTTTCCATCCATTGTTTCTTGCCTTGCCTTCTTGTACTTGGGAAAATAGGTTGACCCCCTCTTTATTGTGGCAGCCCTTCAAATATTAGAACATTGCTATCATGTCACTCCTAGTCCTCTTTTTCACTAGACTAGATATACCCAATTCCTGCAACCATTCTTTATATGTTTTAGCCTCCAGGCCCCTAATAATCTTTGTTGCTCTTCTCTGCACACTTTCTAGAGTTTCAACATCTTTTTTATATTATGGTGACCAAAATTGGATGCAGTATTCCAAGTGTGATCTTACCAAGGCATTATAAAGCTGTACTCACATTTCACATGATCTTGATTTTATCCCTCTGTTAATGGTGCCTAGAACTACTTCTTTGGGCAGCTGTAGCACATTGCTGGCTCATATTCAGATTGTCCAAGATCCCTCTCACAGTTATTGCTATTGAGCCAGGTTTCACCTATTCTGTACCTATACATTTAGTTTACCTTGCCTAAATACATTTACATTGAATTTTATTTTGTTTAGATTGGGTCCAGACTAGTGTTCAAGTCTGTTGAGATTCATCTCAATCTTGAGCCTCTCTAGAGTGTTGGCTATTTCGGGTCAGTATCCTGTTCGATCTCCCACTTGATGCAGAGTTTGTCTGCTAGCTGATATCAGGGTAGTTAAAATCCCTCATTCCTACTGTGGTGTGTTTCCTACATACATCAGATACCCGGTTAGTAAAAAAATTCATCTATTTCTTCTGCTTAATTGGCTGGCCTCAGTATACATCTATGGCAATGTCATTCTTTTTTCCTTTAATATTAACCCATATGCATTCCAGGAGGCTTTTATCCTTGCTTTTATATACTTCTATAGATATGTAATGATTTCTTACATATAATGCAACTCCACTTCCTCTTTTGTTAGGTCTGTTTCTTTTGAACAGTTTATGTTCTTTCCACCATACATTCCAGTTGTGAGTTTCACCTACTAAGTTTCAGCAATGGCAACTATATCATACCTGCCCTTGTGTAGTAGTTTGTTCCTCAATCCCTTATTTTAGTGTCAGGGTATAGGCATCTGCATCCTTTATCGCTGACCTGGGGTATGCTTCCTACATTTCCTATTTTGTATCTGAGTTTTTCTTCTTTCCCATCACTTCCTAGCTCCTTGTTTGATTGGTTGTGTATGGTTTATGCTTGGGGTCAGGTCACTCTCCCCCCTCATTTTCAGTTTAAAACTCTTCAGATAAGCTGAGCAATCTTTTTCCAAATACATTCTTCCCTGTTCTTGTGAGGTGCAGCCCATCCTTGCCAGAAGCCCTTCATGTAGGTAATGCAGACTATGGTCTATGAATCCGAAGTTCTGTTGGTAGCACCAACCCTTAAGCCAGAGGCTCATTTCTAAAATCCTTTGTTTCTTCATTGGATGTTGACCTTTTGTTGGAAGTACAGATGAAAACATTACTGTGTCCCTAACTCCTTAACTTTCTTGCCAAGCTGCTCGTAGTCTCTTGATATTGTTTTCAGGTCCATAACATTTCAGGAAACATTAGGTAATTAACAGTATTCAACAAATGTCAACAACTATGACATTATCCTTGGGGATCTCTCAGATTATTTTTGAATATTGTCCCAGGGTGTTTGAACTGTGCACTTCTGCCTTTCTTCTATATCATATCATACCCCTCCTGTGTGACCTGCATTGGTTGCCAGTTGCCTTCCGGGTGAGATTCAAGGTGTTGGTAACAACTTATAAAGTCCTACATGGCTTGGGTCCAGGGTACTTGCGGGAGCGTCTCCTGCCGGCATCACGCTCCGATCGCCCGGTATGCTCCCACAGACAAGGCCTCCTTGGGATACCGTCAGCCAGACATTGTCGGTTGGCAGTGCCCAGGGGTAGGGCCTTCTCTGTGGGAGCGCCCACCCTGTGGAACCAACTCCCCTTGGGCCTTTGTCTGGCCCCTGATCTCTGCTCCTTCCACCATGACCTTAAGACTTGGCTCTTTCAGCAGGCTGGTCTGGACTAGCCAAGGGGGAGGGGTGGGTTTGTTTTTAGAGGCTTTTAAATTTTAATTGAATTTTATTGTTAGGCTTGTATTTGGTTTAATTTCTTTTTATTGTAAATTTGTAATGGGTTTTATATTGTTGGCCGCCCTGAGTCCTTAGGGAGAGAGGGTGGCATACAAGTCTAATATATTATTATTATTATTATTATTATTATTATTATTATTATTATAATATCAGGAGTAATGAGTGGGGACAGCCTTTTTAGCTAACAAAGGAATGGACAAGAACATTAAGACTTTTCAGGGTTTTTGAGAAGTTAGCTTTAAAGTCTCCGATCCTGAGATGCTTTGAACAAAAGTGCCTTGGTGGCTCAGGCTGTTAAATGCCTGCATTTAAGTTCCAGCTGCCTACAATTACTGTAGGCTCGAATCCCACCAGGCTCAAGGTTGACTCAGCCTTCCATCCTCTCGGGGTAGGTAAATTGAGGACCCAAGATTGTTGGGGGCAATAAGCTGACTTTGTAAAAATGCCGCTTGGTAATAAGCAGGCATATACAATGGAATGAAGGCTATTGCTGAGCACACTGGGTTGTATCCCAAAAATTGTAAGCCACCCTGAGTCTTCGGAGAAGGGCGGCATATAAATGTAATTAAAAAAAAGTGATATATCTACTGAGAAAGCTGCATTTGAATGCACTATGCTATACAACAATTAATATTTGGCCACAAATGAGGATGGAACGTGTGTCTCTGACTTGCTAATATTTCCCATGCTGGCACTTTCTGCAGCTAGAAGTGGCTGCCTCTGCTTATGTTACGGATATAAAAGTCATCCTCCACCCCTTCCCCCAACAGCTTTGTAAAAACTCTACTAGGCTTTTGGTGTAGGCAAGCTAAACAGGGACCTCCTAATTAGGGGGCAAGGGTGCTTTGCTACAGTTTGCGGCAAGGTTTGGAAAAGCCACAAGCTTCTGTGTGATAGTTGTTTGGCTTTGCTTTGTCTATTACAGATGGCAGATAAAGAGTGCCATGGGGAAGAGGTCAAAGAGGCAGAAGAGAGCACATTAGAAAGGTCCCTGTCAGGATGACTAAGAATCCAATAGTTAGTGATGAGGTGATCACCTTGCCTGAAAGAATAGTTTTAGGGCAGAGTAAACCTCACAATGTCTGTCTGGGTAATGCAAACAATCAAAGCTATTTTCTGAGACTATTTAGGAGGAGGAGAATATAAAAAAAAATTCTCAGATTCCTTCCAGTAGGAAAAACATATGTCGTATAGTATGAATTGAAGAGGGACATGAAAGGAGCCTCCCCAAAGATTGCATTACTTTTGGCAATTGGACATCCCCTGGGCAACAGTATTATCACTGACAAATCCTGTCAACCCGAAACATCTTTGGATGCTTCTCACATGAATGCAGTTATACAGATGGTTGGTTTTGAAGCAAAGTGGGATCACTTACTATTAAGACTAGGATTTATATTACGGATTATTTTAAAAATGTCATTTCCCACCCTTAGCCCCATTACTCATTCTCAGCCTTGTTCTTCAACAGCAAAAATGTATAGGTATTTTCAAGTTTGAACTTAAGAAATTCAGATGATTATTTTGCTAGCAGAAGAGAATATAAGTAGGTCAGGACTGAACTGTGGAGTCCTTGGTAGTCTCTGAGCTTCCTTCCCCTGCCACGCCCACCAAGCCACGCCCACCAAACCGACAGTAAAAATGTTTAAATTCCATCACTGATTAACACCAGGATTAACACCAGTCAAACAATCAATCAGTAAACAACAGCCCAATCAAGGAACTACCAAGGAGGAAACAACAGCCTCACCAACATTGACAGGGCAAACTACTGTAAATAAACAGAGAGCACACCCTACTCTCTTCTACCACCGACAACATTACCTAGTCAGGCAACAAAATGTCTGCAAGGAAACCATTCAGAGGCCGCCAAGGACTCCACTGTTCAACCCTGAGCTACTTATATTGTCTTCTGTTGGCAAAATAATCTATATTCTATAGATCCAATAATTGTCTTGTCTGTTTGACTGACTATCTTGAGTCATAACCTCCAGTTTTAGCAGCCAGAGAGAACAGTAAATTCAAATTCTGTTTGTTTTTAATCTTTATTTCTTTTAAGTGATTTTTGCTGCTGTTTGTCTTCAGCAATTTCCCTCTGTTTGAAATAACTCACAGTTCGATGGAGACAATAGCACAGAGGACTTCTTTTTATTTATTTGTTTTTCAATGTTATTTTCCCATGCAGCAATATTCTTTCCTCTAGACTAGTTCACTCTGCAATGCATCTCCCGAAGAATGCTACATTTGTGGGCGAAGTGGAAAACTGATAGAGGCAGATGAATTGTCTGAGCCCATACAACATACACACAGCATCCTGGAGGAGCATAGAGCTGACTCAGACCTCATGCCTTTTAAGAGGAATAGAATATACTGGACATTTTGTTTCTGTGGTTTTATATGACACAGTCTCAAATGTCTGCTTTAACTGCTGTGGTGGAATAGGGCATGCTCTATAAACAAATTGCCTGAGGAAACGGGAATCGTAGGAATTGATTAGGTCAAGTAATCTATACAGCTCCTTACACCCACCATCCAATACCCCAGTCCATCAGAGCCCTGATCAAGCCTCATTTCACCTGTAGCACACAGCTCTGAATTTCTTTCCTCCATTATCACTTAAATGGTATCAGTCTCCTGGAGGCATTAGCATGCACAGGCACAAAGCCTGCAGAGAGTCCAGCCTTCACACAAACAGCTAAATGTGTTGGTTCCCACAAGAGTCAGAATTCTGATAACACAGGTGCTCACTTACATGGAACACAACGTGTTCAGCTAAACATGTTATCTGGAGTTCCATTTATTAGCCCAACAAAGTACATCATCAAAACTAAAATGAATCTGATTCCAGGGTGGAGCATTGCAGAGTTGGAAAGACAACTGAGCGAGTATAATAAGGCTCTACAAGCTTTTTTCCTAATGAGCCCTGCCCCATTGCTGACATTGCTCAAATGACATCACCACCCTCAGTAGACCCACTTGTCCAGCCCAAATGTCAAGATACCATCTCTCACACCCACAAGGCTCGCCAGTATCTATCTATCTCAAGAATCAAAAATTGTTTTTGTACTTTTTCACCCATTCCACTTTTATAAATTATATTCAGAAATAGTTTGGCATGTTAAATTAAGAAAAAAAAATACTGATTTGATGGCAATAGCCGAGCTCTGTACTCAGCAGCATTATTTAAATGAGTCATGTCATTTGTAGCCATTGGCAAAGCTTAATTAATTGTCTTATAACAGTTCTTCCAAGGTGTCACCCTTCCCTATAAACCAAATGGTTTAAATTGCTGGTGTCAAAGTAAAGCACTAGACAAATTAGTTGCTGAACTCTGGATACTAATAAATGAATCCTGCTTGCAATACATATTTAATTTGCAAATACTGTAGATAGTTGGCACTGTGGTTTTAGACATGCTTTATTACTGCAAAAAATATTGGCTAGAACTCCCTGTTCTTTGGACGAAGTTCTGAAATTATGGGTCATCATCATCATGATCACATATAGAAATGGAGTCCTGGCTCTCCCTCTTTTCCCAGCATGTTATAGCTTTAGGCCTTCTTCTGCTGCAGAGAGAAAATTTGTCCTGCATTGATCTTCCCCTCTATCCCCAGTAGTAATTTCACTTCTGGACAATCCTTGCTGCCTCTTAAGAACAAAGTGTGTGCCAATACTGGGAGAAACTATGCAGTCTTTCTGACATAGATTTTGAATTTACTAATCCAACTAGTTGCATCCACTTTGACATTACTGAAGTACTCTGCATGCCTTTATTGCTTGTTTGCTAATTCATATTATTTCATGTTGCTTCTCAAAGACTGAAGATTTTCGCACAAGCAGATTATGCAAGACTAATGCTGCCCAGAGTCTTTTTGCAGAGTGAGATGGGTGGGATATAAATTTAAGAAATAAATGAATAATGGGGAAAAAAGTTTTGTTTTACATCAGGCATTTGTATTTCTAAAGTTGGCGTTTTTATTTTACACTCGTCAGAGTTTTCTACAGGGATATTTTCATACAGATTTGGACAGACAATATTTATTATAAGACAGTTTCATAGAAGCAAGCATGGTGCTGAATGAGAATGTGATTGCTATAATTCAGTGGCTCCTTTGTGCATCCCTAACCCTTTCAACCTGTAGTTATCAATTGGAAAACACTGGAAAACATGATATGTTGTTGCCTAGAACACAGTACATTTTACAGTGAGATAGAATTTGTGGGAACATACTATCACAGTCTAGTCTAGTCTAAAACAAAAGCCTAACATTCAAGTATGATTTGAAAGAGACTTTTTAATTTTATTACTTAAAGATACAGCTTAGCAATAATTCACATTCAAATTATTTTTATTAGGCATAATACCAGAAAAATATGATAAATGGAATGTATATTTAATATTGCACATTTTGACAGCAGCAAGAATTGTATTTGCACAATACTGGAAAAAAGAGGAAACACCTACAGAAGAAGATATAATTAAAAAAAATTAGACTGTGCAGAAATGGATAGACTAACACTGAAGATAAAAGAAAAAGAAGACACAGAAATTTGTTGAACTTGGGACTTGTTTTATCAATAGTTGGATAGTAGAAGTAGAAACTAGGAACTGAAAAAGAATTACTATATACGCAAATTGACTCAGACAGTACACTGTTCACTAAGCACTTATTGTATGTAAAGAGAAAATATATAAATAAATTGAGGAAATAAGCACAGCTTAGCATTTGGAGGGGCTCTTAAAGCAATATTTCTGCTTTCAGAGGCCGCATGTGGCTGTTGTGTCTCAAGAAGTGAAATCCTTGATTACAGACTAAAAATAGTCCATGTTTTAGGCTACCAGCTAATGCAGCTCAGAAGTCATCATTACATGACAGGCAGGAGTGCGACTGGGTGACCCTGGGGCTGAGCAACATGAAGCAAGTGATAAAGATAACATTCCTTCTTCATATTCATCACATCTTCATCTTCCCTCTTCTCTCCATGCCAATGCCTTATCAAAAACAGTAATCAGTTTTAATTTTCCTTTTAAACCTATGTTTCTGTAATGCCCCAAACTCCAGAGAAATATATATGGTCCAAAGGTTTGCTGAACCCATAAATCAAATTGGAAGCACTTTAGATTTCTCCATTATGTCCTGGAGAAAATCTGTTCCCAATTATTCTGCCCTGTCTTAATATTTAGGAGTTCGCTGCACCCAATGTATAAACTATTAGAGATGACTATTCTCTGCCTCTTTTATCTTTTGAAAATCTTTCTTTGGTTTGGCGTCTTTGGGATGGTATTTGGGGGAAAGGGAAGTGAATCCAGGAGGATTATAGTATTTGATCATAGAGGCTGGGATAAATTTGCAAGAGACCCTTCGTCTTTTCCTCCCTCTTTGCAAGATGCTGCAACATGCCGAAAGTAAAATCAGTTCAGAAACTGGGAGAGGTTTACAAATGGCAATGTCTCTTAGGACTTCTTCAAAGTTTTTTTGTTTGCTTGTTTAGCTTTTAATCAACGAGTTAATTTGCATAGTAATTGCATTTTAAACAAAACAACGGAGCAGATAAAACAGCATAAGAACAATTAAAGACATTTTGCATTACAAACAATGTTATCTAAATAAAAAACCTTTTTACAACTGATTCCCACACAATTCAAAGTTTAAGACAGAATTCTAGAGTTACTGGAGCAAAAGTTATAATCTGATATGTTGTCTGATGGCTTCGATTAAGTATCAAGTTACAAATGGTTTATAAACCAGTCAGATTGCAACCATGACAAAATATCCCCAGGAAATTACAGTTCTGCAGAATCAGTAGATATACAGATAAATAATTTTGTTCGATCCTCTATTTCTAGACATTCACACATACATAATTGTTGGCTGTAAGAGATCTGATTATATTTGCTATCAATAATTTCTGTTGCTATATTATGAAATAAGACTGAAAAAGTCTAATCCTTGAAAAGTCCTATCTATCATATATGAGCCTTTCAAATAATTATATTCATTGAAACTGCAGTAACTCAAAAAATTGGAGGTTAAGACATAAATCCTTGGAAATTGAATTTAATCAAAATAGAACATTTCATATAGAGATGTATAGAATACCTATCTGCAAACTAGCAAAACAACTTAGAGAACAGTCTAGGTGAAGGGTGGGCAGCCATGACCACTTTACAACCTGTGGACTTCAACTCCCAGAATTCCTGAGTCTGCTGAGCCGAGTTGAAGTCCACAGTCAGAAAGTGTCCAAAGTTGCACCTCCCCCACCCCAATTTAGGCTCATGATTGAGGGGAGAGACACTTCGGTTTGTTTTTCTACCACCAGTTGCAGTAAGCAGAGATTCTGAAATAAGCAATTTGGAACAATTTTTAGTTTCAGAATTATACAATCATAACAACTCTATGTTGCAGTGGTGGAATTCAATTTATTTTACTACCAGTTCTGTGGGAGTGGCTCAGTAGGCATGGGAGGGGAAGGATATTGTAAAATCTCCAGTCAGAGGTGGTATTTACCGGTTCTCTGAACTACTCAAAATTTCCGCTACCGGTTCTTCAGAACTGGTCAGAACCTGATGAATACCACCTCTGCCATATTGGTTATGTAAGTAAAGGTGTTAACTGGTGTGAAAGTGTTTTAATTCTCAACCAATCAAAAATCTAATCAGATATAATCAGATATTGAAACTCTTATAAGCAAGCCATTGTTCATGTGTTTTACCTGAACAAAGTTTTCTTGAAGAAAGGATATTTCTAAAATTGCTCCACAGTAACCTGAATACTTTGCAGGGTTCTATTTGTTGTTAGAAGTCTTTTCCAAAAATTTCACTTTGATTTTAGTTTAATTCATTTTATGTTTTGTCCAGAATATTCAACAATATTGCAGTCAACATCTCCAACCACTTCCTTGACATACAGAAAAGAAAATTCACAATAACCAGTTGATGGAATTCTTTTTGAAGCTCGCTAAATTTGGAAATAATTAATCTCTAAGAGACGATAATAAATGGGCCCCAAAAACAACATCTTTATAATAATTAATCCCTCAATTAATTATTATAAATGTAATCAGCAAGCCCAAAGCAGCCACGATCTACAGCAGGGGTGGACAACTATGGCCCCTTTATGACCTATGGACTTCAATTCCCAGAATTCCTGAGCCAACATAATTGGGTGTTGAAGTCCACAGTTTGTAAAAGGGCCATAGTTGCCCAGCTGTGATGCAAAGAAAAAAATGTAGTAGACTTGTCCACAAAGGTCACCTCAGTGATGTATTTCAGAGCATTCTATACATACTTGCAAGAATTAAAGAATGATTTTATCCACTTCTGAAAATAACTGATTCAGCACAAATGAATAACTTCCTCATTTATTTCATAAAATCTTTTCATGCATCTTAGTATTTATAGATCAGATGTCTATTTTCCATTTTAATACTGATGAAACCATTTCCCTTTTGTTGCCATGATATTTTTGTTGCAATGATGAAGTCACCAGTATCCAAGCTCAATTTGAAAGACACTTTAACTTTTTGAGATAATATTTTATTTTCACTCATATGGGGAAATCAAATGAAATCTTTATTACTGTCAAACACCAGTGTAGATCGGGAAATCAAATAGGGGAAATATGAGGAAATTTATCAAATATATTTCTAAAATAAATAACCCAATATTTTGCATGAAGCTCAGGGCATTCTGAATGTTCCATTGAAATATTATCTATTTCTGCATAGTAGAAAACTGATTTGATGCATTCCACATTAGTGAACAGTAGGCTATTAAAACTGGTATGTTGCTTGTCCTAAGGTCGCTGAAGTAGGGAGGATGATACTCCTACTATCCAGATGGCAGAGAAATTGGCAAAGGGGTGAATATGAACAACAGTTAAGCATATGTTTTGAAGGCTGGGCCTCTGCGAATAGCCAGATACAGCTTGGCCCAGCAAAGAAATAACAGCAATGGATTCAGTTCAAACCACCCTTGAATAATATAAAAACAAAGAGGTTGACTCCTGGTGACCATGGTAATCTTGCCACAGCATTTCAGAAGCAATCTTCCTGAACGGGTTTTTTTTTTCATTTTTCCAATCTGTCTTAAAATGAATTACCTACCAAGGTTGTGAATGCTTCAAAAATGATTCAGAAAAATATCGTTGCAACATGTATGAGAGGAGCATGTTGGTTCACATGGTTAGGATAGTGGGTTGGAGGTTAGCAAGCCCATGTTCGGGCTGAGCTCTGGTCCTTCACTCTAGCTCCCACTGAGGACATGAAAGGAGCCCCCAATTGGGTGTCCCCTGGGCAATGCTGATGTCACTGGCTAATCCTTTCAACTGGAAGCGCCTGACTGAAACGGCACGAGTACAATGCAAACATGTATGAGAATGGCATCTCTCAACCTGAATAAAAGGGGTTACTACTCTAACTTTAAAAGTTCCTTATTCTAGAATTTTGCAGTCTACAAATGGCAGTCTTAAAAAGACACAAATTGTAAGATGTTGGAAAACTGAGACTGGGTGGAAGAAACCACAGCAGTTTCCCCAATTCTAGAATATTGAAGCTGATTCTAGAGCAAGTGATGTGTAAACTGGAAGCTTTGCAAACGCTTTGTTTTCATTTTGATACAGTCCTTGAGGTACCACCACATTTGGAAACAAAATTTCTGTTGCTAAGCAAGATGATTGCTAAGTATATTCCATCTGATTTGACCATCTTTTTTGCCATGGCTGTTGAACGAATCACTGCATTTGTTAAATGAATTATGGTTATATTAAGTGAATCCAGCTTCCCCTATTGACTTTGTTTGTTGGAAGTTGGCTGGGAAAGTCACAAATGGTGATGGTTTGAGCCCAGAATGCTGCAACTGTTGTAAATACATGAAATTCAAATGCACAAATTTTATCATGTGACCGTGGGGATGCTGCAATGGTCATAAGTGTAAGGACCAGTCATAAATCACTTTTTTCAATGTTGTTGTAACCTCTCATGGTTGCTAAATGAATGGCTGTAAGGACTACTTGCATTCTTTGAAGTATTTAGCCAAAATGCAAGGAATACCATATAAGGTCACCATATACTGTACTGTACCATAATATGTCACCATATATTGTGGTGTTTTTCAGCCTCATATTGGCTGGGGAATTCTGGGATCTAAAGTCAACACATCTTAAAGTTGTTAAGGTTGAGAAATTTTGACATACAGCTGACAGTTTGAAAATAGGGTGCACACTTCTGTGGAACTGGCTTTATTATATTTAGCTGTCTGCAGGCTCTTTCCTTCTTAGTGTAATGCGTTGAGATTATAATGATTGCTTCTTGCTAAACCTTGCATTCTCTTTCTTCCAATGTCTTTGATCTGGTTTCTAGAGAAAAAGTTTCCAGTGTAAAACACCAAAGGCCTTCCTTTTTAAACAAGTAAATCTTGGTATATTCTGGACCATGTTAAATGCTTTTCTCAAGCCATCTGAAAGGTATTGTGGGTGATAGTGACAAATGATTTTTGATGCCTTGCCTTGCCTCACCTCGCCTTAGCATGCAGGATCCACAGGCTACAATCCATCCTTACATAAAGCTTTTTCTCTTCTCATTTGTGCTTAGTTGCTTAATCATGTGGTATTCCCAGATGTCCTGACACTCTACATGGTTCCATTTAGCTGTCATAGCTAGTTAATTCTAACCAAAAATTGCATGCCTATTCTTATGTTAAAGCACTCTAAAATAGTAGTCAGTCTGGCCTATTATAGCTTCACCTCTTATCTTGCAATGTTTGCCTGGGGAAACAAAGATATTAAGGTAAAATTCACTAGTATCATCCTCTACATTCCCAAATGCATCCACTTCCTCTGATTTTTCACTCTGAACATATAATTGGCTATCTTTCAATCTATTTTCCCTCTCAGATACAACTATTTTGGCTTTTGATAGACCCATCACCTTTCTTGCATCTTACAACCTGACGTTCTCTGTACATCATTCAGTTTTCAGCTAGCAACATGACATCAATCGCCATACACATATTCATACCCCAATCAAGTCACCACAAATGTTGCTGCAAACATTTCTTATATTAGTCACAAATACATAAAAGTAACCAAGGAAATACTACACCTCCTTGTCTTCCTGCCTACTCACAGTAGAACCAATAGTTAAGCATAACTCTTATGCATGCTTTATTTCCATTATATACTCATTTTTACTTCATTTAGCAATTAATCGTTGTTCGCTTTATTATACCCTTTCTCTACAACAACAAATATGCAGCATATTTTCTCATATTTATGCCATTTTCAATCTGCTGCTCATTTATCATTGTTTATATGGTTTGGGTCAGAATTCTGCCAAACACTTTTTCATGTGCACTTAAATTAATCTCCTCGTTCATTCTGGTTACCTTTCTCATAAGTACAGCCACTCCATATGCAAACCACATCCATATTCAGGTAATCCTTGACTTACACACATTCAGTTAGTGACTGTTCTAAGTTACAACAGCACTGAAAAGGTGACTTACAGTTTTTCATACTTACAACTATTGCAGCATTCATCCCAAACATGATCAAAATTCAGACACTTGACAACTGGCTCATATCTTTTTGATGGTTGCAGTGTCCCTGGGTCTTGTGATCATCTCTTGTGAACTTCTGGTGAGCAAAGTCAATGGGGAAAGCCAGGTTCACTTAACAACCAACTTAACATCTGCAATGGTTCACTTAACAATTGTCAAGAAAGGTTGTGAAATGGGGCAAAACCCATGTAAACACTGTCTCACTTAGCAACATAAATTTGGGCTCAATTATGGCCATCAGTCAAGGACCACCTGTGTTATGTATGTAGGTTTGAATGTTATTGGTTTATTTGAACTGTTCTTGTAAAATGTCAAATGGTATTGGTTTAAATAGTGCGGGAAGAAACCCTGCACTCCCATTGGCTGGCAACCACGGCTGCAGGCTATAAGAGGCAGCCGTAGCCAAGCCAACTCAGGTCCATTCAAGCTGTAGTCACTGAATAAACTCTTTGCTGGAACTCCTCGTGTCTGACTCTTCATGCAGACTTAACACTGGCGACGAGGATGGGATTTCCCTGAAGAGAAGACGACGCGAAGAACAAGCAAAAGAGCGAGATGGCTGCGCTGAACACCCCCAGCCCGTCGATCCGGCGGAAGACTGGGAATCGTATGTGGATCGCTTCCAGATGTACCTGGAAGGAAACGACCTTGCCGACATTCCCGAGAGATGGAAGAGGGCGGTATTTCTCATGCACTGCGGTCCGGCAGTCTTCAAAATGGCGAAGGCGTTAGCGGGAGCTGCAGAGCTGAAGGTAATGGAATGGCCCGATTTAGAGAAACTTTTAAGAGCCCATTACGCCCCACAAGTATTGTGCCTCATTAAGAGACACGAATTTTACTGTCGGGATCAAGGGGAAAGCGAGAATGTTAATGACTTCGTGGCAAGTTTAAGGGACATTGGGGGTGCTTGTGACTTTAAGCCCAACAATTTCTTTGAAAAGATGGGGCAAAATTCAGAAGCAAATGGGAAGAATGAAACTCACCAAACAATCACTATTGGTCATTCTTCACCCTTAAAAAGCAGAAAGGTACACGTGAGGGTGTTTATTGAAGGAAGGCCTTGCCAAATGGAAGTGGGCTCAGGTTCTTATTTATCTATGGTGTCATGGGACACTATCCACAGACTCCTTCCCAACATTCAGAAGAAACATTTCCAGAAGCAAGCACTGACTCTTAAAGACTACCAAGGGAACAAGATTCCAGTAGTTGGAGCAAGAGATTTCAATGTGCAGTTTAAAGGCCACACCAAACGTTTACCTCTGACCATCGTGGACAAGGATCGCCCAAGCTTGCTGGGACTTGAGTGGTTCAAGCCACTAGGCATCGAGGTGACTGGCATCAATCACGTGAGCAGCTCTGAATGGGAGGAGTCCTTGAAGTCTGAGTTTCCAGAGGTCTTCAGCGAAGGACTGGGCAAGTATATGGGGACCCCTATTGCTTTCAGCCTAGACCCCAAGGTGCCCCCAATTCGTTTAAAGCCCGGGAGGGTTCCATTTGCTTTAAAAGAAAAAACTGATGCACAATTAGATAAGCTCATTGCTCAAGGGGTTTTAGAGCCTACCGACCACTCCAGATGGGAAACACCCATAGTCACACCAGTCAAGGCTGATGGGTCAGTGAGAATCTGTGGTGACTATAAGGGGACACTTAACCATGCGCTGCAGCAGAGAGCATACCCAGTACCAGTTGTGCATCATCTGCTCCATTCCCTTGGCAGGGGTACAGTATTTGCCAAACTGGACTTGGCTCAGGCATATCAACAATTAACAGTTGATGATGCCACTGCAGAGGCCCAAACAATTATGACTCATAGAGGTGCTTTCAAATGTAAAAGACTACAATTTGGAGTAAGCGTGGCACCTGGCATTTTTCAAAGCCTTATGGAAAGAATGTTGCAAGGACTGCCAGGGGTAGTGCCTTACTTTGATGATGTGTTAATCTCTGCTGAAAATGACACTCAGCTTCAAGAAAGACTCAGAGAAGTCCTTACCAGATTCAGAAAAGTGGGTTTAAAAGTCAAGGAAGACAAATGCACACTCAAAACAGACAGAGTTGAGTTCCTGGGGTACATGATTGACAAGCATGGCATCCACCCTACTGATGCCAAAGTTAAAGCAATCAAGGAAGCCCCTAAACCTAAATGCAAGACAGATTTACAAGCCTTCCTTGGACTCATTAACTTTTATCACATGTTTCTACCTCACAAAGCATCCATTGCTGAACCTTTACATCGCCTGCTTGATAAGAAGGCTGTTTGGATCTGGGGGAGGAAGGAACAATCAGCATTTAACAGTATTAAGAGACTAATCACATCTGATGCTGTATTGATACAATTCTCTGAGAATTTGCCTGTTATACTGACCTGTGATGCATCCCCTTTTGGAGTGGGTTTTTTTTTGAGCCACAGGCTTCCCAGTGGAAGGGAAGCCCCTATTGCATTTTACTCTCACTTTGTCCAAAGCAGAGAGGAATTATAGCCAACTGGACAAAGAGGCATTGGCAGTTGTTGCAGCTGTCAAGAAATTTCATGAATATCTGTATGGCAGGTCATTTACCATTGTTACAGATCACAAACCTTTATTAGGCATTGTGGCAGGAGACAAACCTACACCTACTATCCTGTCACCAAGAATGCTGAGATGGACTGAATTTCTTGCAGCCTATTCTTACAAACTGATTCACAGGCCTGGCAAGGACATTGGACATGCTGATGCACTGAGTCGTTGCCCACTGCCTTACCACAAGGAGGACTTTGAACTTGAAACACACACCTTTTTCCTAGAGACTGTTGCTAAGCTTCCAGTCCACGCTGCTGAGATTGCCAGAGAGACTGCCAAAGACGCTGTGTTGGCACCTGTTATAGGCTGGATTAAGAAAGGTTGGCCTCTTCAAGATCTACCTCACCTTGCCCAACCTTTTAAGTCCAGGCAAACTGAATTATCTGTATTGAGAGGATGTATTTTGTGGGGTAACAGGGTGGTTATTCCTGCAAAACTGCAAAGGGAGGTTTTGGAAATGTTACATGAGGGTCATCTGGGATTGTAAGGATGAAGGGATTGGCCAGGAGTTATGTATGGTGGCCAGGTATTGACAAAATGGTTGAAAACTGGGTAGCATCTTGTCCCAATTGCCAGGTAGTCAGGCCTGCTCCACCTCACGCCCCCACACAGGAATGGGAATGTCCTAGGGGCCCATGGTCTAGGATCCACATTGATTTCGCAGGCCCTACGAGAGGGCACACTTTTCTAGTTATAGTAGATGCATATTCCAAATGGCTAGAGGTAATCCCCATGACATCCACTACAACTGAGGCTGTCATCAAGCAGCTCAGAAAATTGTTTGTAACCCATGGGTTACCAGATGTCCTTGTCTCTGACAATGGCCCTCAATTCACATCTAACATTTTTGAATCCTTTCTAGCACAACAGGGCATCAGACATGCCCTCACTGCCCCTGGGCACCCTTTCGCTAATGGCCGGGCTGAACGCATGGTACGCTTTACCAAAGAGAAGCTTCAGCAGCTGGGTCCTGGGGACATCACTGAGAAAGTTGAAAAACTTCTTAGTGTTCAGCACATCACTCCTAGCCCATCAAATAACTTGTCCCCAGCAGAGTTGTTGATGGGTAGGAAACTTAGGTCTTCCCTTGACCGCTTTATCCCACTTACGCACCCAACGCACCACTGGATTCCACTTCCAAAGTTCATTCTTTCAGTATGGGAGATTCTGTATATGCTAGGAACCTTATAGGTGAACCTTTGTGGATTCCTGCTGAAATAACTCACATCACTGGCCCTCGTTCTTACAGGATACAAACAGAGGATGGCCTCCTCTGGAGCAGGCACATTGACCAACTTAGATCCAGGTTCCCTCAGGAACATCGCCCTGTTCTCTCTTGCTTCCTCACCTGATGTCACTTCTAGGGGAAGGGGGAACAGGAGGAAAATCAGCAAGCAAGAATCAACCCCATGTGTAACGAGCCATTGTGACAGGAACCATCCCGAACCCTGTCACAATGCCAAGATCCAGCCTTAGAAGTGGAAGATTGCACATCACTACCTGACTTGGGTGCTGACATTGGAATGGAGATGGGTTGGGAGGAGAGACCAGATTCTAACAGTCTAACAGGGTCTCCTTTCACAGGAAGTCCCAACAGGGAAATGTCAGCAGACACATTTCCCTCTCACTGGGTGAGAACGTTAAAACTTCTGAACCACGAAGGTCTCAACGCACGTAAGAGCCCCACCTATTTAAAGGAATACATTAGATAGGTTGGGGTTTGGTATGGACTGAACCTAGTGGGGAGGGGTGTTATGTATGTAGGTTTGAATGTTATTGGTTTATTTGAACTGTTCTTGTAAAATGTCAAATGGTATTGGTTTAAATAGTGCGGGAAGAAACCCTGCACTCCCATTGGCTGGCAACCACGGCTGCAGGCTATAAGAGGCAGCCGTAGCCAAGCCAACTCGGGTCCATTCGAGCTGTAGTCACTGAATAAACTCTTTGCTGGAACTCCTCCCGTCTGACTCTTCATGCAGACTTAACAACCTGTATTAGCAATTCCGTAGTTATGCCATCTACAACTACAGCTTTTACTGATTTTCATCATTCCCACAGAATTTACGTCTCTCATTTCATCCAGTTTTCTCCTGTAACATGTAAGGGGCTTCCACCTTTGACCTATCAATATTCATTCCTGTAGTGGATTGAATAATTACTATGACTGGCTGGGATCTTTTAATCTTACATGATTATATATGTTCTAGTTTTTGCAGACCTCAGGTGAGTTACTTTTTTTGGAGGTTCTAGAAAGGCAAGCAATGAAAACCCCTATTCCTAACTTTAATGTCCTTTGTTGGTCTGCAAAACAGATAACAATTCTCCTTCAAATTTTCATTTCCACTGTCACAAGTCACTTTTTTCAGTGCTGTTGTAACTTCGAATGTTCATTAAATGAACTGTTGTAAATCAAGGACCAGCTGTATCTTTTTCTTGCCCTCATTTTTTGTAGCAATCATTCTTCCATGTGCATTTTTTCATCCATAATCTCTTTCACTTTATTATTCCATCAGTCATCCTTTTTCATACTTCCCATTAGCTTCACTCCATGTGCTTTGGTGTCACTCTGTAACATAATTCTTTTCCTCAGTCCTGAACAGCTTTCCCCACACTCTTCGTTTCATTTTCCATTCATTCAGTTGGGAGATATATTTGTCTTCCAATTCTTCTCATACAAGATTCATATTTCCCTCTACACTCATTATACATTCATTATTGATTCATTCACTTATTTCCTTTCCAATAATCTAGCATAAATTCAGAAATCTCATGTGTTCTAGTGGTAAGGAATGGATATCATAGGCCATAGATGCACAAGAGAAAAGTGAAACCTGGAGTTGGGAGAGTAGTGAGTCAGAACATTGACAATATGGAGAAGTGCTTATACAGGCTGATTGCATGCTTTGTAATAACAGATATTTTCAGGGGAATATTAATAATTTCCAGAAAATCATGAGGGAGGTATTAGATTGGCATATGATGAATTGGGCGATTCCATGTTTCTCTCCGAATTCTTCTGGGATTATTTGGGGGGGAATGGGCTTAGTCCCTTGATTTTTATAAGGTGTCAGCCCCGGATCCATCTTGAATTGGATTTGGGGCTGCCACAAGGAAAGATGGGTAACCGTGGAATGAGAGTGAAGTGAGAAGGGAGGATAGCCACAACAACATTCTATAGCCAGAGCTCAAGGCCGAGTCACTGGAGTTTGGAAGGAAGTGACTGGACTTGGCGGGAGTTCAGAATGGAGGTGGATTGGGGAGAGTGACTTGAGGATCATCAGTAAGGGAGTTGGATATGCATTTAATGTAGCAGGAGGAAATGCGGGAATTCAGATTCAGGTTTTCCCCACATATGTCAATATGACTTCTCTAATAAATTCTTACTTGGGTTGACTTTGTCTCTGAGTGTTGAATTGGGATGAAGAGTTTCGTTGGAACATTGACATAAGGATTGTTGTTTTAGGACAGAGTTCCCCAACCTTTCCAGCTTTGCAAACCAGCAGGGTGGGGAAGGATCTGTATGAGCAGCAGGCACATATATGCAGCTCCATTTGTGCAAGCGGCATGCCTGCGTGTCTGGTGCTTGTGCAAGTGGGGATGCATGCATGCACACACACTCGCCTGCCACTTCACAGTCAGTTCAGAATGGCTCAAGGCCCAGTATTGGGACCTCTGTTTTAGAGTGCATTCTTTTGAGCCAAGATTGCAGACTTTCTGCATAGGTAGATTTTTCACTACCTTGCTTTTTTCAGATTTTTATCTAACAATGCTTTCCCCAATGCAATAAAATATTATTTCCTTTTCATTTATGGGTGCAGGGGAAATTCTATTCAAAGCCCTTGTTCAAGGATTTGAGGATTGTTTTTTGAGTAGGGGCGAGAGCAATGTTTGCAAAACACTGCTTTTATCTTTTCTTCAAAGCTAACACTACCCCTTGAAACCATCATTTAGGGATATCAGGATGCCATCATCCCCAAATGTCTCTTTATCGAATGATTGCGCAGGATCTGCAGCTTTCTGAACTTCCCAGCAATGCAGAGATTGAATGCATATTGGAAAGTTTTTGTGGAATTAATTATATTGTACACTGAGATCCCAGATATTGGTTGGATTAGAAATAGTCTGATAAATTTTGTGTATAGGAAGCAAACTATACAGAAAAAGTCCTATTCAGTCTTTGAGAAGGTAAGAAAAACAAGCTCCAATTTGTTTTTGTTTTTAAAGCTCACAGGAGATAGGATTTTGCTGAATTTCTCCTATGACTTGTTCAGTCTCATTAACCACAATGATTTGCTAACCCTTCATAATCGGTATGTTATGCATTTTACACATTGCTAATAAAATGCTAACTATTTTCAAGCCTGTAAGCTATAAATTTCTAACAATCATAAAATGTTGACAGATTTTGTCAACAAAAACACTTCAAAATCATTTTGGGAAGTGACATGCTAAATGTTATGTATGTAGGTTTGAAGTCATTGGTTTAGTTTGAACTGTTCTTGTAAAATGTTGGAAATGATTGGTTTAAAAAGTGCGGGAAAACCCTGCACTCTGATTGGCTGGCAACTGCGGCTGCTGGCTATAAGTAGCAGCCGCAACCCAGCCAAATTGGGTCCGTTCTGAGCTGTAGTCACTAATAAACTAAGAGCTTGAAGCACTCCGCGTCTGTCTCTTCATGCAAACTTAACACTGGTGACGAAGGTGGGATTCCCCTGAAGAAGAAGGCAACACGGAACAGAAGGAGAGCGAGATGGCTGCACTGAACACCCCCCCAGCCCCGTTGGATCCGATGGCAGAAGACTGGGAGTCGTATGCAGATCGTTTCCAAATGTATCTGGAGGGAAACAATCTTGCCAATATTTCCGAGAAGCGGAAGAGGGCAGTCTTTCTCACGCACTGCGGTCCGGCAGTTTTCAAGATGGCGAAGGCATTGGTGGGAGCTGCAGACGTGAAGGTAACGGACTGGCCTGACTTAGAAAAACTGTTAACAGCCCATTACACACCACAAGTATTGTGCCTCATCAAGCGGCACGAGTTTTATCGTCAGGATCAAGGGGAAAGCGAAAACGTAAATGACTTCGTGGCAAGTATAAGAGACATTGGGGGTGCATGCGAATTTAACAATTTAGAAGAGGCCATGCACAATCAATTTGTTCTGGGCCTTAAAGACAAGGTGCTACAGAGCAAGTTATTACTGAAACCTAAGATCACGCTGAAGGAAGCAATAGAAGAGGCCTCTTCAGCAGAAGCTACCAAGTCCTCAGCAGTGGCCATGAAGAAAATCAACAAGTCCACAAGCCATCCTGATGTGGAAAAGTCCACAACAACTCATTGTGAGCAAATAGATTCTGAGTCAGACTGTAGTGAGGTGGAGGAAGGAATTTACAGACTCAGAATGGAGCGGAAAAAGAAAGACCTGGGAAGAAAGAGGCAAGATTTCTACTGCAGAGGTTGTGGAAGCCACCCCCACACTGAATGCAAGTTTTTAGACACCATTTGCTTCCGTTGTGATAAAAGAAGACACCTAGCAAGAGTCTGCAAATCATCCAGAACTCCACCCATCAGAAGAAAGTTTGTTACAAGCAAAGACAAAGAATTCAGGCCCAACAATCTCAGTGAGAAAATGGGGAGCTGCACAGAAGCAAATGGGAAGAATGAAACTCATCAAACAGTAACTATTGGTCATTCATCACCTTTAAGAAGCAGAAAAGTGCATGTCGAGGTACTTATTGAAGGAAGGCCTTGCCAAATGGAAGTGGACTCAGGCTCATACCTATCTATGGTGTCATGGGACACTATTCACAGACTTCTTCCCAACATCCAGAAGAAGCACTTCAAGAAGCAAGCATTGACTCTTAAAGACTACCAAGGGAACAAGATTCCAGTAGTTGGAACAAGAGAATTGAACATGAAATTCAAGGGCCACACCAAACGCCTACCACTGACCATCGTGGACAAGGACCGCCCAAGTCTGCTGGGCCTTGAGTGGTTCAACCCGTTGGGCATCAAGGTGACTGGCATCAATCACGTGAGCAACACTGAGTGGGAAGAGGCCTTGAAATCTGAATTCCCAGAGGTCTTCAGCGATGGATTAGGCAAGTACTTGGGGACTCCTATCTCCTTTAACCTAGATCCCAAGGTACAACCAATTCATTTAAAACCCAGAAGGGTTCCATTTGCCTCAAAGGAAAAAATTGATGCACAATTAGATAAACTAATAGCCCAAGGGGTTTTAGAGCCCACTGACCACTCCAGGTGGGAGACACCCATAGTCACACCAGTCAAGGCTGGTGGGTCTGTGAGAATCTGCGGAGACTACAAGGGGACATTGAACCATGCACTTCAACAGAGCGCATATCCAGTTCCAGTAGTGCATCATTTATTACATTCTCTTGAAGGGGGCACAGTTTTCACCAAATTGGACCTGGCCCAGGCATATCAACAGTTAACAGTTGATGATGCCACTGCAGAAGCCCAAACCATTGTAACCCACAGAGGTGCTTTCAAATGCAAAAGGTTGCAATTTGGAGTAAGCGTAGCACCAGGCATCTTCCAAAGCCTTATGGAAAGGATGCTACAAGGGTTGCCAGGGTGGTGCCCTATTTTGATGATGTTCTAATTTCTGCTGAAAATGACACTCAGTTACACGAGAGACTCAGAGAAGTCCTAACCAGATTCAAAAAAGCGGGGTTAAAAGTCAAAGAAGAAAAATGCACACTTAGAACAGATAAAGTGGAATTCTTGGGTTACATGATTGATAAACATGGCATCCACCCCACAGAGGCCAAAGTTCAGGCAATCAAAGAAGCCCCCAGGCCAAAATGCAAAACAGATTTGCAAGCATTCTTGGGACTCATTAACTTCTATCATATGTTTCTACCTCAGAAGGCAACCATTGCAGAACCCCTAAACAGATTACTGGACAAAAAATCTGTTTGGGTCTGGGGCAGGAAGGAACAAGCTGCATTTAACAATATTAAGAGACAAATCACGCCTGACTCTGTACTAATACAGTTCTCTGAGAATTTGCCTGTTGTACTGACTTCTGATGCATCCCCTTTTGGAGTGTGTGTGTGGGGGTGTTGAGTCACATGCTTCCCAGTGGGAGGGAAGCTCCTATTGCATTTTACTCTTTGACTAAAGCAGAGAGGAACTACAGCCAACTGGACAAGGAAGCCTTGGCGATTGTAGCAGCTGTCAAAAAATTCCATGAGTATTTATATGGGAGAACATTTACTGTTGTCACAGATCACAAACCTCTTTTAGGCATTGTGGCAGGGGACAAACCAACGATCCTGTCACCAAGAATGCTGAGATGGACTGAATTTCTTGCTGCTTATTCATACAAACTGATCCACAGACCTGGTAAAGACATTGGGCATGCAGATGCTTTGAGTCACTGCCCACTTCCTTCACACATTGAGGACCCTGTTCCTGAGACTCACACCTTTTTTCTAGAAACTGTTGCCAAGCTTCCAGTACATGCTGCTGAAATTGCCAGAGAGACTGCCAAAGACACTTTATTGGCTCCTGTTATTGGCTGGATTAAGAAAGGTTGGCCACTTCAAGATCTACCTCAACTCACCCAACCTTTTAAATCCAGGCAAACTGAATTATCTGTATTAAGGGGTAACAGGGTGGTTATTCCCAAAAACTACAAAAAGAGGTTTTGGAAATGTTACATGAGGGTCATCTGGGAATTGTCAGAATGAAGGGATTGACCAGGAGTTATGTATGGTGGCCAGGTATTGACAAAATGGTTGAAAACTGGGTTGCATCTTGTCCCAATTGTCAGGTAGTCAGGCCTGCCCCACCTCTTGCCCCCACACAGGAGTGGGAATGTCCTAGGGGCCCATGGTCCAGGATTCACATTGATTTTGCTGGCCCTACCAGAGGGCACACTTTCCTTATTATAGTAGATGCATATTCCAAATGGCTAGAGGTTATCCCTATGGCATCCACCACAACTGAAGCTGTCATCAAACAGCTTAAAAGCTTTTTGTAACTCACGGGTTACCTGATGTGCTTGTTTCTGACAATGGCCCTCAATTTACATCCAACCTTTTTGAATCATATCTAGCACAACAGGGTATCAGACATGCCCTGACAGCCCCTGGGCATCCTTCGGCTAACGAGGAAAAACTTCAGCAATTGGGTCCAGGGGATATCACTGAGAGAGTTGAAAAACTTCTCAGTGTTCAGCATATCACTCCCAACCCCTCAACTAATTTAACCCCAGCTGAATTGTTGATGGGTAGGAAACTCAGGTCTCCCCTTGACCGCCTCCATCCCACTTATGCACCCAACGCACCACTAGATTCCACTAGCAAAATTCACACTTTCACTGTGGGTGATTCTGTTTATGCTAAGAACCTCATGGGTGAACCATTATGGATTCCTGCTGAGATAACCCAAATCACAGGCCCCAGGTCTTACAGGGTACAAACGGAGGATGGTGTCCTCTGGAGCAGGCACATTGATCAGTTAAGATCCAGATTGCCTCAGGAGCATCGCTTTTGCTCCTCTCTGGTTCCCATACCTACTGCCTCTTCTAGGGGAAGGGAGGATTATGAGAGTAATCAGCAAGTAAGAATCAACCCCATGTGTAATGAGCGACAGGAACCATCCCAAAACCTGTCACAATACCAACAACCATTTTTACAAATGGAAGATTGCACATCACTACCTGATTTAGGTCCTGACATTGGGTTGGAGATGGATTGGGAGGAGAGACCAGGTTGTAGTAACCAAACAGGTTCTACCATTACTACAAGTCCAAGTAAGGAAATGTCAGCAGACACATTTCCTCTCTCACAAGGTGAGAACCTTAAAACATCTGAACCACGTAGGTCTCAACGCATAAGAGCCCCACCTATTTAAAAGAATACATTAGATAGGTTGGGGTTTGAGTATGGACTGAACCTAGTGGGGAGGGGTGTTATGTATGTAGGTTTGAAGTCATTGGTTTAGTTTGAACTGTTCTTGTAAAATGTTGGAAATGATTGGTTTAAAAAGTGCAGGAAAACCCTGCATTCTGATTGGCTGTCAACTGCGGCTGCTGGCTATAAGTAGCAGCTGCAGCCCAGCCAAAGCGGGTCCGTTCTGAGCTGTAGTCACTAATAAACTAAGAGCTTGAAGCACTCCGTGTCTGTCTCTTCATGCAAACTTAACACTAAATATGAAACTGGTTGGACTTTTCATCTATTTATTTAACTATACATAGCATACATAAATAATCTGCAGACTATATTATTCATTTCCATGGTATAGTATTAAATATGGCAGAAAGGGAAGGCAATTTATTTCAGAAGCAATAATGTATGGCGTAAGAATTGCCATATTAGAACAGTCACTCCATGGCACAACTATAGTATTCTGGTTTCTCTATTCCAAGACATGGCCGTTTTTAATGGATCTTCATAACACCAGCTACTTATGCATATTCCTAAGAATGTATCACAGTTCGTTCCACACAGGGATTTTCTGTGAAAGCAATATGTTTTGCTCAGTCACTTTTTATTCAGCATGATGCTACTATCATTATTATTGTGTTATCCCTTTTTTTTCTAATCATGGAAACTCCAACTGATTTTTTATTAAAAAAAGAGGAAGAAATACACAATCCTCACAGGTGGTGGAGAGTGAAGAATTGCAAAAGTAAATAAGGAGTAACTCAGATATATTCATTACAAGGTTCCCAGGGAGTGCTAATTTATGATATGTCACCATAATTCAGTGGTTTTTTTCCCTTTTATTAGTATTTTAAATGTCCCTGCCTACTTTACTAAAAAAAGAGAGAGAGAGCTACACTCTGTGTTATACTCAAGCACGGAGACCTCTGGCTATTCCCAGATGCTCATGACCTGGATCTCAATGCCTTCACCCTCCGTACAGGGAGTCAAGAGAGTCAATTGTCTGAGCAAAACTTCCTCTAGTCAAGCCCTTGAAGAGAAATAGTGGGAGAGCAGTTTGTCAGGCGCTTTTCTTCCTTGCCTTTTTCCTAACAGCTGGCTGGGAAGAAGGAAAAGGAAGGGAGAAATCAAGTGCCTTCTTTCCTGTTGCAAAATAGCTTTTTCCAGAATGTAGAAAGGAAAATGACCTCCATAGACTTCTGTATGCAACGAGCTATCAAAGAATTGGCACTAGGGCTTGATTTCACTTGTCATGTGTTAAAGGCATCAACCAGGTCTCCTCCATTTATTTTCTTGGACATATCCAGTCTTTGCTTGCCCTGCATTTTTGAAGCCTTGCTCCTAAGCCTCTTTATAAAGCACCAATCCAGATTTTCTTTATAAGCTTTGGCAACTTTAAGACATGTGGACTTCAACTCCCAGAACTCCCCAGCCAGCCATGCTGGCAGTTGAAGTCCACTAATCTTAAAATTGCCAAGTTTGGACAACCCTGATCTAGATAATATTGTAAACAATTCCTGATGATGTTTTTAATCTGATTTGCATCAAAGGAAGTTGCAGCTTGGTAACATAGCTTGGAATACCTCAGTCGATACAGACTGACTACCAGATACTGGTCGTAACATGCTTTTCAACTAGCAGAAATTAGCATTTCCTTCTTTTCTTTTGCTGGTATAATAAGGTGACCAGACATCCCGCTTTTGGCAGGACAGTCCCAAGTTTTCACAATTTGTACCGCGTCCCGCAGGTTTTTTAAAAAGTCCCAATTTTTCAGAAAGAATGCATGAAAGTTCCAACTTCAGGGTGGGGCTTGTCATTGCAGGCTCTGGGCTGACCCTGCCTGAGAGCAGCTGCAGCTGCAAGCCAAGAGAGAGAGGGAATGTGCACGTTGCGCGTGTTTGTGTCATGGAGGGATGCATGTCGTTGTCTTCTCTGACCCAGGGTGGGCTTCCTTCCACAAAAGCACCACGCTCTCCAGAGGGGTGAGGGGGAGGAGCGGGTGTTTGCTGTGTAGTGAAGGCGGTGGCAGCGGAAGAAGCCCGGTGAACGCTCCTCGCTGCGCACTCCCTCGCTCGCGGCCGGGCTTTGGTCCTGCCTTTCTTGCTCCAGCAAAACAGCGCTGCGGGCCGGCCCCCTTGCTGGACTGGCAAGCACAAAATGGTCGTGCTCAGCCCAGGTGAATTGTGCTTTGCTCGGCCAGGCGCTTCCCGGGAATTGCAGCAGGCGGGGAGAGAGAGAGAGAGAGAGAGAGGCTTTGTTTCCCACTGCTTGGGTGGCATAGTCGGGACTGGTTGCAGCTCCTCTCTTGAGGCTGCGGAGGTAAAACCGTGCTGGGTGGGAGTCTCCTGGGAATGAGGGGGAGAGGCCGTCGCCGAATCTTTACCTAAATCTATCTGTCTGTGTGTGTGTGTGTGAGAGAGAGAGAGAGAGAGGGAGAGAGAGTGAGAAAGAGAATTCATAAAATCCCTCCCCCCCTTCAGCCATTCTTCCCCTTTCCTTCTGTTATGTATGTAGGTTTGAATGTTATTGGTTTATTTGAACTGTTCTTGTAAAATGTCAAATGGTATTGGTTTAAATAGTGCGGGAAGAAACCCTGCACTCCCATTGGCTGGCAACTACGGCTGCAGGCTATAAGAGGCAGCCGTAGCCCAGCCAACTCGGGTCCATTCGAGCTGTAGTCACTGAATAAACTCTTTACTGAAGCTCTTTGCATCTGACTCTTCATGCAAACTTAACACTGGCGATGAAGGTGGGATTGCCCTGAAGAGAAGACGACATGAAAGACAAGCAGAAGAGCGAGATGGCTGCGCTGAACAACCCCCCAGCCCCGTTCGATCCGGCGGCGGAAGACTGGGAATCATATGCGGATCGCTTCCAGATGTACCTGGAAGGAAACGACCTTGCCGACATTCCCGAGAGACGGAAGAGGGCAGTATTTCTCATGCACTGCGGTCCGGCAGTCTTCAAGATGGCGAAGGTGTTAGCGGGAGCTGCAGAACTGAAGGTAATGGAATGGCCTGGTTTGGAGAAGCTTTTAAGAGCCCATTACGCCCCACAAGTATCGTGCCTCATTAAGAGACACGAATTTTACCGTCGGGATCAAGGGGAAAGCGAATGTTAATGACTTCGTGGCAAGTTTAAGGGACATTGGGGGTGCTTGTGACTTTACCAACTTAGAAGAGGCCATGCGTGATCGGTTTGTTTTAGGCCTCAAAGATAAGGTCTTACAAAGCAAACTGTTAATGAAACCTAAGATCATGTTTAAAGAGGCCATTGAAGAAGCTGTTTCAGCGGAAGCCACCAAGTCCTCAGCAGCGCCATGAAAAGATTAACAAGGCCTCAAGCCAGGCCTCAAGCCATTCTGATGTGGAAAAATCCACAACAGCCCATTGCAAACAAATAGACTCTGATTCAGATTGCAGTGAGGTGGAGGAAGGGATTTTTAGACTCAGAATGGAGAAGAAAAGGAAAGACCCTGGGAGAAAAGGCAAGAATATTATTGCAGAGGCTGTGGGGGCATCCCGCACTGAATGCAAGTTCTTAGACACCATCTGCCTACGTTGTGAGAAAAGGGGTCACCTAGCCAGAGTCTGCAAATCATCCAGAACTCCACCTAGTAGAAAGAAATTTCCTGAAAAGGATTTTAAGCCCAACAACTTCATTGAAAAGATGGGGCGCAATTCAGAAGCAAATGGGAAGAATGAAACTCACCAAACAATCACCATTGGTCATTCTTCACCCTTGAGAAGCAGAAAAGTACACGTGAAGGTGTTCATTGAAGGAAGACCTTGCCAAATGGAAGTGGACTCAGGCTCTTATTTATCTATGGTGTCATGGGACACTATTCACAGGCTACTTCCCAATATTCAGAAGAAACATTTCCAGAAGCAAGCACTGACTCTTAAAGACTACTAAGGGAACAAGATTCCAGTAGTTGGAGCAAGAGAATTCAACGTGCAGTTTAAAGGCCACACCAAATGTTTGCCTCTGACCATCGTGGACAAGGATTGCCCAAGCTTGCTGGGACTTGAGTGGTTCAAGCCACTAGGCATCGAGGTGACTGGCATCAATCACGTCAGTAACTCTGAATGGGAGGAGGCCTTGAAGTCTGAGTTTCCAGAGGTCTTCAGCAAGTATATTGGGCAAGTATATGGGGACCCCTATCACTTTCAACCTAGATCCAAAGGTGCCCCCAATTTGTTTAAAGCCCAGGAGGGTTCCATTTGCTTTAAAGGAAAAAATTGATGCACAATTAGAGAAATTAATTGCTCAAGGGGTTTTAGAGCCCACTGATCACTCCAGATGGGAAACACCCATAGTCACACCAGTCAAGACTGATGGGTCAGTGAGAATTTGTGGAGACTATAAGGGGACACTGAACCATGTGCTGCAGCAGAGCGCCTTACTTTGATGATGTGTTAATCTCTGCTGAAAATGACACTCAGCTTTAAGAAAGACTCAGAGAAGTCCTTACCAGATTCAGAAAAGTGAGGTTGAAAGTCAAGGAAGAAAAATGCACACTTAAAACAGACAGGGTTGAGTTCCTGGGCTACATGATTGACAAGCATGGCATCCACCCTATTGATGCCAAGGTTAAAGCAATCAAAGAAGCCCCTAAGCCTAAATGCAAAACAGATTTGCAAGCCTTCCTTGGACTCATTAACTTTTTTCACATGTTTCTACCTCAAAAGGCATCCATTGCTGAACCTTTGCATGATTGCTTGATAAAAAAGCTGTTTGGATCTGGGGGAGGAAGGAACAATCAGCATTTAACAGTATTAAGAGACTAATCACATCTGATGCTGTATTGATACAATTCTCTGAGAATTTACCTGTTATACTGACCTGTGATGCATCCCCTTTTGGAGTGGGTTTTTTTTTGAGCCACAGGCTTCCCAGTGGAAGGGAAGCCCCTATTGCATTTTACTCTCGCACTTTGTCCAAAGCAGAGAGGAATTATAGCCAACTGGACAAAGAGGCATTGGCAGTTGTTGCAGCTGTCAAGAAATTTCATGAATATCTGTATGGCAGGTCATTTACCATTGTTACAGATCACAAACCTTTGTTGGGCATTGTGGCAGGAGACAAACCTACACCCACAATCCTGTCACCAAGAATGCTCAGGTGGACTGAATTTCTTGCAGCTTATTCATACAAACTGATTCACAGGCCTGGCAAGGACATTGCACATGCTGATACACTGAGTCGTTGCCCACTGCCTTGCCACAAGGAGGACTTTGAACCTGAAACACACACCTTTTTCCTAGAAACTGTTGCTAAGCTTCCAGTTCATGCTGCTGCAATTGCCAGAGAGACTGCCAAATACACTGTGTTGGCTCCTGTTATAGGCTGGATTAAGAAAGGTTGGCCTCTTCAAGATCTACCTCGTCTTGCCCAACCTTTTAAGTCCAGACAAACTGAATTATCTGTATTAAGAGGATGTATTTTGTGGGGTAACAGGGTGGTTATTCCTACAAAACTGCAAAGAGAGGTTTTGGAAATGTTACATAAGGGTCATCCTGGGATTGTAAGGATGAAGGGATTGGCCAGGAGTTATGTATGGTGGCCAGGTATTGACAAAATGGTTGAAAACTGGCTTGCATCTTGTCCCAATTGCCAGGTAGTCAGGCCTGCCCCACCTCACTCCCCCACACAGGAATGGGTATGTCCTAGGGGCCCGTGGTCTAGGATCCACATTGATTTCGCAGGCCCTACTAGAGGGCACACTTTTCTGGTTATAGTAGATGCATATTCCAAATGGCTCGAGGTAATTCCCATGACATCCACCACAACTGATGCTGTCATCAAGCAGCTCAGAAAACTGTTTGTAACCCATGGGTTACCAGATGTTCTTGTCTCTGACAATGGCCCTCAATTCACATCTAACATTTTTGAATCCTTTCTAGCACAACAGGGTATCAGACATGCCCTCACTGCCCCTGGGCACCCTTCATCTAATGGCCGGGCTGAACGCATGGTACGTTTTACCAAAGAGAAGCTCCAACAACTGGGTCCTGGGGACATCACTGAGAAGCTTGAAAAACTTCTTAGTGTTCAGCACATCACTCCTAGCCCATTGAATAACTTATCCCCAGCAGAGTTGTTGATGGGTAGGAAACTTAGGTCTTCCCTTGACCGCCTTAATCCCACTTATGCACCCAACGCACCTCTGGATTCCACTTCCAAAGTTCGTACTTTTAGTGTGAGTGATTCTGTATATGCTAAGAACCTTATAGGTGAACCTCTATGGATTCCTGCTGAAATAACTCACATCACTGGCCCTCGTTCTTACAGGGTACAAACAGAGGATGGACTCCTCTGGAGCAGGCACATTGACCAACTTAGATCCAGGTTCCCTCAGGAACATCGCCCCTGTCTCTCTCTGGGTCCCTCACCTGATGTCACTTCTAGGGGGGAAGGGGAGGAACAGGAGGAAAATCAGCAAGCAAGAATCAACCCCATGTGTAACGAGCCATTACGACAGGAACCATCCCGAACCCTGTCACAATGCCAAGATCCAGCCTTAGAAGTGGAAGATTGCACATCACTACCTGACTTGGGTGCTGACATTGGAATGGAGATGGGTTGGGAGGAGAGACCAGATTCTAACAGTCTAACAGGGTCTCCTTTCACAGGAAGTCCCAACAGGGAAATGTCAGCAGACACATTTCCTCTCTCACTGGGTGAGAACGTTAAAACTTCTGAACCATGAAGGTCTCAACGACACGTAAGAGCCCCACCTATTTAAAGGAATACATTAGATAGGCTGGGGTTTGGTATGGACTGAACCTAGTGGGGAGGGGTGTTATGTATGTAGGTTTGAATGTTATTGGTTTATTTGAACTGTTCTTGTAAAATGTCAAATGGTATTGGTTTAAATAATGCAGGAAGAAACCCTGCACTCCCATTGGCTGGCAACTACGGCTGCAGGCTATAAGAGGCAGCCGTAGCCCAGCCAACTCGGGTCCATTCGAGCTGTAGTCACTGAATAAACTCTTTACTGAAGCTCTTCGCGTCTGACTCTTCATGCAAACTTAACACCTTCAACCTGGCATTTCTGCCGCTGCATGTTTTTGTGCCGGAGGCTCTTTTTTTCAAGGTGGCTTGCCCGCGTCTTTTTTTAAAGGGGAGGGGGAAGGAGGGAGGTTCTGCCTTAAGCAAGAACTGTTTCATATAGACCGAAATTTTAATCAAGAAACCCCCCCCCATCAATGGTGTCCCGCTTACCAATGTTAAAATCTGGTCACCTTAGGTATAAGCATGGTTAGGAGGAAGAAAAGTAGCCGGAGCTGCTCCATTTCCGCAAGCTGCAAGAAATCTCTGCGATATTTCTCAACATTGTCCCAGATGGGTGGGCAGATCTCCTGGTAGAGAAAGCTTTATGAACTAGCATTACATATCATTTTTATTGAACCATAAGACCATCATTCAAAAGTTAGCATTTTTGTGTTTAGTGCTATCCCTGTCTTTTATTTTAAAACAGAAATTATATAGTGCTGTAATATCATGACGTGGTGCTGATTTATGTATGCCAAGTTTTAAAAATCATGTTAAAAAATTCAAGACACCACATTTTTTTTCTTTGTTTTGAGTTTCTTTTTTTTGTTTTGCTTACAGTGTGATGTTATTTTCTTCACTGCTAGAGAAAGTAGAAAAGAAAAGAAAAGCTTTCATGAGGATCTCACATGAAGTTCCATACAACTAATTGTTTACCCATGTTTGGAGTTTGAGACTATTCAGTCGTTTGATATTTATGCCATTTTCTAAATTTCAAGGAATGGAATTCTCTCAGTCAGTTGATATATTGGGAGCCATTTTTAAATGTCATACATGATTAGATACAATTATTATGTAATACTAACCAAAAGTGGCATAATATTTTGAGCAGATTTGAGTAGTAATTTAGTTTTTAAAAAAAGACAAAAGATTTTCAGTAGTCAATAGGAAAAATTGATCTCACTATTCAGTATTATTAGATATCATTGCCAGCTGAATGTTAATTAAAGCCTAGTAGCTAGATCAAGATAGACTTTTCAAACTAATTATGCTTCCAAAGAGGACCCCTCCCTTTTTTCTGTTTAATTATTCAAGAAGATAATATGTAGTTAGAATATAGTTTATTTTCTGTTAGAAATTAGAAGGCATATCTAGTTGTTATACTATCTATATAAAATCAAGGGGCAGAGGCTTTCATAAACAAAGAATGAAAACACCCAGTTGTGCCCAGTTGTGAGAAAATGAGAATCTTATCTCTGTGATCTTTACAAGAAAGATAAAGGGATAAATATATCCCTAGAGTTAAAACAGATATAATGCACATTAAAATAATTTTGAACAAATGCAATTACACAAGCCTTCAAAATGAATTGCTTCTAATACATGCATTTTGTACATTTTCCCTGGCAAGCACTTTTGCAAGTAGTTTTCTTCTATATATTAAATACTTTTTCCCAACCCCTATGCATTTTTGTGTACTCTGTTTTGAAATGTACAAATTTTAACAAGTTTTTAATTCTAGCAATCGCATTACAGAATTCAGAGAACTGCAAATGTACAAAAATGTACAGAGATATATGGGAAAGCTAAATCTAATTTTTATTTATTTAAAAGCAACCAAATTATATTCTTCTTTAACCATGTAAATAATTAGCAATCCAGCTGAATAAAGCAAAAATGTGATAAGATAGAAAGATAGACAGATAAGTAGATCAGTGTGTGGTGAAAAGCCTATTTGAAACACTATATTGTAAAAATGTTCCTTGAAGTCACATGTATTCTCTAGGGAACAAAATTTTACTTCATCATGATGCTGGAAAAAATTGCCAATAAATAATATTTTATTATGTTTAATTGTATTCATTAATAAATAATGGAATACTTGTTAGTTGCCAACTCAGATAAAAAAAATCTCAAGTTAAAAATGGGAAATAAATCTACATGAGCAAATAAATTAATGTTTGTGAAATTATAATTAGATATCTGAAAATGGAACATCTAAACCTGATTCCAAACTTCTGAATGGAAAACAAAATCCTCACCCCACTTGGGTTGTTGTGGTCTGAAGATTCCCATTCTGAAAAAAAGTTGTTTAGGGAAAGGCTCCTATACCTTCTAAAGCTCAATAGACACGTAAGAAATAATGTAGCCTTCAGCACTCTAATTCCCTGTCTAGTTTCTTACACTTATAGAAAGATTGAATGTTCCTGTTAGTTCCTGCTTGGAATAACCTTTGTAGATTCCTCGAATAGAGCTGTGAATTCTTTCGCAGCCCACCTTCTCTTTTATACTCTTTTTTGTTCCCCGTATTTGGAGAATACTTCAATTTTTCTGAGGAAGATTTCTTGCTTTTTTGTACTTACTCTGTCTCAACTGGTTAATGGATATCCTCTCTCTCTCCACATGTAAATGCACATGCATGCACATGTGAATATATGATAGATTCATTCAAACAAGGCAATGTATCCATCATTCCCTTCTTCCATTTTGGCTTCAACCATGTCACTGGGTTAAGCTGAGAGAGAGAGAAAGAGTCACCAACACAAGTACTCTGTGACTGAAGGTCAGCTGATCCTGGGTCTCCCAGGTGACAGCCAAACATCTTAAATACTATTTTTGAAACCGTAACTGGACATACAAACCTTTCAGCTGAGTCTCTAATACCTTGTATTACTCTTACTTTGTAAATGTTCACCAAGTTCTGTTCTTGTGGTTTGAATGTTTTCTAAGTAGTTAATATCAGATGACCCAAAAATGGTAATTGATTCTTTTCCATTTTTCTTTTTTAAAGTTGTAGCTTATGATTGATTTTTAACTACCTTGAATCATTCTTAACTGACCTATCCATTTCTAAATTGTGACCACAGTGGAAATGTCTAGTTACATATGCAGTAAGCTGACTATGAAAATACTGTGGTCACTATTCTCATCAGTTCAAAAACATACATTTCTGACATCACTGCTGGAATTAATTGATTCTCTAACCAACAGCGTAAAACACAGCTTTGGATTTTGGTTACTTTATAATCAATGGATTATACAGCCCAATGGAACTAAATTCCATTGGATCCGATGAGACCACAACGAAATGTGCATTGATTTGTAACAATATATCATGAGTGCTCTTTCAGGAGGCCTTTTCTCAGAGATTTATGGTGGGTGGAAGTTGTATATTTTAAATGACTGCATATATAAATCAAAATGGTTATAGTATTCATAGATCAAGCTGTGAATTTAAAGTAGCATAAAATTAGAGAAAAACACGAAGCTGAGTAGGATTTACATGAACAGATCAGTAATTAAACACGAACTGCTTTCAGATTAGAAATTGAAAAGTGCAAGATTGTATTATTTGATCACTAGAAATTGTGAGGTGAAGGCAAATAGACTTCTCATTCCAATCTTTTCCTGGAAACAGAAAAGATATACTCTGAGTAACATTTGGTCATAACCCAAAGGACGGTCATCAGACAACCAATGATTGGTGATAAAAAAAAAACTTCCTAATAATTCAGTGATGTTCCCATAGTTACATTCTCATCCCCAAGAACCAATGCAAAAGAAAGTGGGCTCTGCTAACTGTATCCAAAATATAATATCACACTGCAAATCTTTTGAGTTCATTAGGTCTATTTTGTGATATAATAAAATGTCTTTTCTTTTTACATAAAAAGAAAATGCAAATTGTGGGCAAATAAAATTGAAAAATAAACTATTATGGCTCCCCAAAAGTGCTATGACTATTTGCATTTAATAAATAAAATTGTACACTTTTTGAAATTTTTTTACTCTTTCAAATGTAGCTATTTGTAAATCTGAAAAGAAAATATCCTTCATTCTACCATTGTATTTATTTATTAAATTCATATGCCACCTATCATGCCTAGAGATGACTCTAGATGGCTTACAAGAAAATAAAAGGAACAAGAAAAATATGGAAACAATAACTATTAACATTAAAATTGATTTAAAATTTTCTGAGTTTGTTATTGCTTTTACTGTATTAACTGATAGACATCCAGAGCACATGAGACATGTATATAATAAAAGTATAAATATACAAACAAATGAATTATTAACTTCTTACATAAATTCTTTGATCAGTTGTGGGGTGGTGGGGAGGTTGTACCAAAACATTTTTTCCTAAATGATGCAGGCAAATCTATACCCGAAGATATATAATATCTGGCTAAAACCAAACATTTTTCCACAGATATTAGTGGACTCTTTTCAACCAGTATTTTAAGTTCATGAATGAACTTGCTTTGGTAAATTTGTTAGGTTTTGGCAACAGTTCGGTAATTTAGTTTTAGTTTGAAATGTTAGAATCTTAGGGTAGGTTTAGTGTTAGGCTAATATTTATACTAGTGTAATTAGTTTGCCCGTTTATTTTATTTTGTCTTTCAACTTGCCAAAAATGCATTTTAACTGAATGCTTTAAATTATCGTATAAAATACTGTAGTGTACCATTCCAATCAGTGATTGTGATAAAGAGGTGCTGGCCGAGAACCATGTGGAGTTGCAGCAGAAAAAGAGGGTGTGATGCCCGTTGTGTCTGGTTAGTGATTGGAGTCACCCTCAAGGCTTGTAACTCCCAGGAGGCTTGGAGGATGTCTAACCTGATAAACAATTTTGAAAACTAATCCCACAAGAAATGCTGGCCAGCGTGTTTTCCTTCCTCCCTGTTAGAGCATATAAAACATGTAAAATTACATGTGTGCAACAGTGGTGAGATTAAAAAAAATACTACTGGTTCTGTGGGTGTGGCTTGGTGGGCGTGGCAGGGGAAGGATACTGTAAAATTTCCAGTCAGAGGTGGTATTTGCTGGTTCTCTGAACTACTTAAAATTTCCACTACTGGTTCTCTAGAACTGGTCAGAACCTGCTGAATACCACCTCTGGTGTGCAAGAAATAAGCTGCAATTGTTTCTTCTATCTGGAGTTTTAAGGAACTCAGCTGTGACTTTGTGGGTGAAGATGTTAGTTAGGGAAGTGACATTTGTGCCTAGGCCATGTCAGAAACATGAAGATTATACTTCCACATTACTTGGTGTTAAACTGAAGACTCGAACTAAAATCTTCGATATGCTGGCCTGGAAGAGGTCCAAGCTGCAAGCACTGTGCTCTGTAATAAAGGAATGGTTGTTATAGTTTAGTTCTACTTATCATGATTTGCTTGGGTGGTACCTAATAACTTCATTAAAGATCTTATAGGAAAAACTGCTGCTTCTTTTCCTTTCTTGGTCTTTATCAGTTCATTGAAGCTATTCTGCTATAACTTACTCTTTTGTTTATAAATTTTATTCATAAAATTTAGATACCGCCAGTCTCACTCACTCACTTACAGATGGATAGTTTCCTCTTTTTTTCAGGTGAAAAGTTCTTCCATTTCTATAGGGACAAGATAGACATTTAAAATCCAGAATGGCTAAAGATCTTGGCAAGTTGTAAGTAGGCTATAAGAGATTAAGTCTTTTTTTTCACAAGCTGTTTTATTTCCTTGAAGTGTTGTGCGTGCTTGTGCACATACAGGCACTTGACATGAGGTAGCAATTTGAAAGGCCCTTGCCTGAAGACACAATGGAAATAACTGTAATTTTGGAAAATGACAGGGATGTAAAAGGTTGGGTAGTCATACTGTTTTGAGTGTTGATTAGACACTGACTCAGATCCAAGCTGGATCAATAATCTCAGGCATCCCTTCAAGAAGATATCATATAGAAACATATAACCATTTTCATTAATAAAAGTTGTAAAGCCTCAGATGGCTCAAGCAGCTCTTAGCTAACAGCTGTAGCTAAATATTGTGAAATCAAAATAGAAATAAACAATGAATAATAGTGTAATTTTGTAACTTAAGCCATAAAGGATATCAGCATGCTACCACTACAATTCTATGATTTTTATAGAATTATAGAATCCTATAATTTATGACGCATCTACCCATATGGTTAAAACATTCTGGTAAACTAACCTAGTAAAACAACACCTACATTATATAGTTATTAGGAAGCGATTCATTGGATAGATCTTAGAACAAACATATCCCTGAATAAAAATCTGAGCTATTCCCAGCCTGATACTACCATATGGGAAAAAGAACCAGAAGTGTTTTTCTCATAAGGAAGCTATATGAGACTTAAAGTACAACTAAATGGGACAGTGATTTTTAAAAAATCCCTTGATTTCAGTACTGAGCTGCCTTATATCAAATATACCAACTGATAGTCACAACAATAGTATCTCTGAATGGAGGTAGTCAGAGATATCTTTATGAGTCAGTGATAGAAAAATAGAATTGCAGAATTAGAAGAGATACAAAATGGTAGCAATTATTGAAGGTGATCACTTGAAAAGAATTCACCTGAGCACAGAAAAAGGGAGGTGAACACAGAAAAGTTGAAAGAAAAGGAAAATGAGATGGAAGAGCTTTCTGAATGCACCTATGCAAACTCTGAATGTCCAAACTGCCACAAAGGGAGAAAGAAAATGACCCGTTTCCAGCGGAGAACGAAAATCCAATTCATCATTCTGATTTATGTGTCTTGAACTGTTCAAAATACAATAAGTTTAGTACAATAAGTCTAGTACATTTCCCTCCCAAGGAACATTTTCACATTGAGGGCTTCTACTGAGAGGACCTTCTTTCAGTTTTGAAATCGCCTTTAATCCAAATGATTACAAAAAAGGTGAGCAGAGCAAGGCTGAAGACAGGCTGTTGCATTTGCTGGTGGGTGTCTTTATCATTATAGCACACCTTCTATGGGAAAAACAAGTTCAAAGACAGGTGGTGTAGCCTTCGGTCTAACTTGAATAGCTTTTAAAAATCTTTATTACTGCTATATTGCTTTGTTCAAGATGAAGGCAATTAATTTCTTAACATTTTTTCTATGTCAGAAAGCTATGACTGCTACTGACTTGAGAACTATTCTCAACACATGCTGTATATTTTAATAGCCTCTCTGAAGCCGTGCATTTGGGATGCCGCAAACAGCATTGATTCAACAGCAGGACTAGCTATTGGATTTGAGCCCATCTCTAATCTACACTGGGAACAGTGATTTCTGAAGCTTTTTGCATTTCTATTCACTTTAAGAACAGTAGTTATGATAGCAGAATTGGATTTGTACCCTCACCAACTCCAGCAAGCGTACGTTTTCGGAAAGGAATGAATCAATACAAGGGCATACGAAATTCAATTGATAGACAGAGCCACAGAAATACAAATAGATCTGCAGCAAACATGTAAAAGAAATTGCATTCATTAAAGGCCTTGAAAAATAAATACTTTGATTTATTTCAAAATTTAGAATAAGGGATTAGGGTATTTTAACAGAATTTCTCCCACATTAATCTAGTAGAATGATATTTCAGCATTCTCACTGGATTCCAGCATTACTGGTGTTGAAGACCTGGTCCAAGAAGTATATTTTACATAATTACTCTTCTTAAAAATATTTTTAACTGACATTTTAGGTTTTTTTTTAATACCTATGCCATATGTTAGTGCTGTTAGCAGACTGAAATCTAAGATATTAACTAAATTAAACTTGCCTCTACATTAAATAATACATTTCAAATATTTGTTTGCAAATTATTTTGTGTATTTGTGCATGCATGCCTTTAAGTCAGGCTTGATTCCTGGTGGTTACATGGATAGATGCCTGCAGTTTTCTTAGTCACATTTCCATAGTATTGGAAGAGAGCAACTGGCTTTGGATTTTGCTTTGGATCATTTTCCTCAATAAACAAATGAACAAGTAAACCATAATGTTTTTGACTCATTTTCTTTATCTAGTTTTAAGACTTGCATGTAGAATGGACTACATATAGGTAATTTGGCATATACAGAAATATTGAAATTTTGAAAGGGTGGGATGTAAATGCTTAAGCACCAATGTGTGTGTGCGTGTGTGTGTGTGTGCGTGCACGCACGCAACTGAGTGTATCTTTGTCTATGTCTATGTGATAGGAGCCATATTCTATAGCCATTAACCTAATCTCTGTCATGTGGCAATGGCAATTACTATTATTGAAACTGTTAAGTTTGCATGAAGAGCAAAGAGCTTCAGTGAAGAGTTTATTCAGTGACTACAGCTCGAATGGACCCGAGTTGGCTGGGCTACGGCTGCCTTTTATAGCCTGCAGCCGTAGTTGCCAGCCAATGGGAGTGCAGGGTTTCTTCCCGCACTATTTAAACCAATACCATTTGACATTTTACAAGAACAGTTCAAATAAACCAATAACATTCAAACCTACATACATAACACCCCTCCCCACTAGGTTCAGTCCATACCAAACCCCAACCTATCTAATGTATTCCTTTAAATAGGTGGGGCTCTTAAGTGTACGTTGAGACTTTCGTGGTTCAGAAGTTTTAACGTTCTCACCCAGTGAGAGGGGAATTGTGTCTGCTGACATTTCCCTGCTGGGACTTCCTGTGAAAGGAGACCCTGTTAGACTGTTAGAATCTGGTCTCTCCTCCCAACCCATCTCCCTTCCAATGTCAGCACCCAAGTCAGGTAGTGATGTGCAATCTTCCACTTCTAAGGATGGATCTTGGCATTGTGACAGGGTTCGGGATGGTTCCTGTCGTAATGGCTCGTTACACATGGGGTTGATTCTTGCTTGCTGATTTTCTTCCTGTTCCTCCCCTTCCCCCCTAGAAGTGACATCAGGTGAGGGACCCAGAGAGAGACAGGGGCGATGTTCCTGAGGGAACCTGGATCTAAGTTGATCAATGTGCCTGCTCCAGAGGAGTCCATCCTCTGTTTGTACCCTCTCTTTGCAGTTTTGCAGGAATAACCACACTGTTACCCCACAAAATACATCCTCTTAATACAGATGATTTAGTTTGTCTGGACTTAAAAGGTTGGGCAAGGTGAGGTAGATTTTGGAGAGGCCAACCTTTCTTAATCCAGCCTATAACAGGAGCCAACACAGTGTATTTGGCAGTCTCTCTGGCAATTGCAGCAGCATGAACTGGAAGCTTAGCAACAGTTTCTAGGAAAAAGGTGTGTGTTTCAGGTTCAAAGTCCTCCTTGTGGCAAGGCAGTGGGCAACGACTCAGTGTATCAGCATGTGCAATGTCCTTGCCAGGCCTGTGAATCAGTTTGTATGAATAAGCTGCAAGAAATTCAGTCCACCTGAGCATTCTTGGTGACAGGATTGTGGGTGTAGGTTTGTCTCCTGCCACAATGCCCAACAAAGGTTTGTGATCTGTAACAATGGTAAATGACCTGCCATACAGATATTCATGAAATTTCTTGACAGCTGCAACAACTGCCAATGCCTCTTTGTCCAGTTGGCTATAATTCCTCTCTGCTTTGGACAAAGTGCGAGAGTAAAATGCAATAGGGGCTTCCCTTCCACTGGGAAGCCTGTGGCTCAAAAAAAAACCCACTCCAAAAGGGGATGCATCACAGGTCAGTATAACAGGTAAATTCTCAGAGAATTGTATCAATACAGCATCAGATGTGATTAGTCTCTTAATACTGTTAAATGCCGATTGTTCCTTCCTCCCCCAGATCCAAACAGCGTTTTCATCAAGCAATCGGTGCAAAGGTTCAGCAATAGATGCCTTCTGAGGTAGAAACATGTGATAAAAGTTAATGAGTCCAAGGAAGGCTTGCAAATCTGTTTTGCATGTAGGTTTAGGGGCTTCTTTGATTGCTTTAACCTTGGCATCAGTAGGGTGGATGCCATGCTTGTCAATCATGTAGCCCAGGAACTCAATCCTGTCTGTTTTAAGTGTGCATTTTTCTTCCTTGACTTTTAACCCCGCTTTTCTGAATCTGGTAAGGACTTCTCTGAGTCTTTCTTGAAGTTGAGTGTCATTTTCAGCAGAGATTAACACATCATCAAAGTAAGGCACTACCCCTGGCAGCCCTTGAAGCATTCTTTCCATAAGGCTTTGAAAAATGCCTGGTGCCATGCTTACTCCAAATTGTAACCTTTTACATTTGAAGGCACCTCTGTGAGTCACAATGGTTTGGGCCTCTGCAGTGGCATCATCAGCTGTTAGTTGTTGATATGCCTGGGCCAAGTCCAATTTGGCAAAGACTGTGCACCTGCCAAGTGAATGTAGCAGATGATGCACAACTGGCACTGGGTATGCGCTCTGCTGCAGCGCATGGTTCAGTGTCCCCTTATAGTCTCCACAAATTCTTACTGACCCATCAGCCTTGACTGGTGTGACTATGGGTGTTTCCCATCTGGAGTGATCAGTGGGCTCTAAAACCCCTTGAGCAATTAATTTGTCTAATTGTGCATCAATTTTTTCCTTTAAAGCAAATGGAACCCTCCTGGGCTTTAAACAAATTGGGGGCACCTTTGGATCTAGGTTGAAAGTGATAGGGGTCCCCATATACTTGCCCAATATACTTGCTGAAGACCTCTGGAAACTCAGACTTCAAGGCCTCCTCCCATTCAGAGTTGCTGACGTGATTGATGCCAGTCACCTCGATGCCTAGTGGCTTGAACCACTCAAGTCCCAGCAAGCTTGGGCAATCCTTGTCCACGATGGTCAGAGGCAAACATTTGGTGTGGCCTTTAAACTGCACGTTGAATTCTCTTGCTCCAACTACTGGAATCTTGTTCCCTTGGTAGTCTTTAAGAGTCAGTGCTTGCTTCTGGAAATGTTTCTTCTGAATATTGGGAAGTAGCCTGTGAATAGTGTCCCATGACACCATAGATAAATAAGAGCCTGAGTCCACTTCCATTTGGCAAGATCTTCCTTCAATGAAGCTGAGCCTTGGTAGCTCAGGCTGTTAAATGCCTGCTCTTAAGATCCAGCTGCCTACAATTATTGTAGGCTCAAATCCCACCAGGCTCAAGGTTGACTCAGCCTTCCATCCTCTCAGGGTAGGTAAATTGAGGACCCAAGATTGTTGGGGGCAATTAGCTGACCTTGTAAAAATGCCGCTTAGTAATAAGCAGGCATATAAAATGGAATGAAGGCTATTGCTGAGCACATTGGGTTGTATCCCAGAAATTGTAAGCCGCCCTGAGTCTTCGGAGAAGGGCGGCATATAAATGAAATTAAAAAAAAAAAACACCTTCACGTGTACTTTTCTGCTTTTCAAGGGTGAAGAATGACCAATGGTGATTGTTTGGTGAGTTTCATTCTTCCCATTTGCTTCTGAATTGCGCCCCATCTTTTCAAATAAGTTGTTGGGCTTAAAATCCTTTTCAGGAAATTTCTTCCTACTAGGTGGAGTTCTGGATGATTTGCACACTCTTGCTAGGTGACCTCTTTTCTCACAACGTAGGCAGATGGTGTCTAAGAACTTGCATTCAGTGTGGGCATGGCCCCCCCCACAGCCTCTGCAATAATATTCTTGCCTCTTTCTCCCAGGGTCTTTCCTTTTCTTCTCCATTCTGAGTCTAAAAATCCCTTCCTCCACCTCACTGCAATCTGAATCAGAGTCTATTTGTTCGCAATGGGCTGTTGTGGATTTTTCCACATCAGAATGGCTTGAGGCCTGGCTTGAGGCCTTGTTAATCTTTTTCATGGCCGCTGCTGAGGACTTGGTGGCTTCCGCTGAAACAGCTTCTTCAATGGCCTCTTTAAACGTGATCTTAGGTTTCATTAACAGTTTGCTTTGTAAGACCTTATCTTTGAGGCCTAAAACAAACCGATCACGATGGCCTCTTCTAAGTTGGTAAAGTCACAAGCACGCCCAATGTCCCTTAAACTTGCCACGAAGTCATTAACATTCTCGCCTTCCCCTTGATCCCGATGGTAAAATTCGTGTCTCTTAATGAGGCACAATACTTGTGGGGCGTAATGGGCTCTTAAAAGCTTCTCCAAATCAGGCCATTCCATTACCTTCAGTTCTGCAGCTCCCGCTAACGCCTTCGCCATCTTGAAGACTGCCGGACCGCAGTGCGTGAGAAATACCGCCCTCTTCCGTCTCTCGGGAATGTCGGCGAGGTCGTTTCCTTCCAGGTACATCTGGAAGCGATCCACATACGAGTCCCAGTCTTCCGCCGGATCGAACGGGGCTGGGGGGGTGTTCAGCACAGCCATCTCGCTCTTCTGCTATCTTCCACATTGTCTTCTCTTCAGGGAAATCCCACCTTCATCGCCAGTGTTAAGTTTGCATGAAGAGTCAGACGCGAAGAGCTTCAGTGAAGACTTTATTCAGTGACTACAGCTCGAATGGACCCGAGTTGGCTGGGCTACGGCTGCCTTTTATAGCCTGCAGCCGTAGTTGCCAGCCAATGGGAGTGCAGGGTTTCTTCCCGCACTATTTAAACCAATACCATTTGACATTTTACAAGAACAGTTCAAATAAACCAATAACATTCAAACCTACATACATAACAGAAACTATAGAAATAAAACATAAACAAAATAAAACTTCTTCAAAAGATTATCCTCTAGGGATGGCATCAACTGGACTTAGAGTTACGAGACATCTGGGAAAAGGAAGGCATGTCTTCCTTTTTGTTCTCATGTCCTCTATCTGGCAGACAGAGCCTTAAAGTAAAATATTGTCCAGCGGTTTGAGTATCTCTACCTGAGCAGCTTTTCTCTGCAGCAAAGCACCTCTACAATAAGTCTAACTGCAAATTAATAAACTCTGCTCTGTTATTTTAATTACTAGAGTACAGCCCTCCAACTGTCTTATACTGCTGCCAATAATTGACAAGACTTTGATGCTACATACTGAAGGATTTTGCCTCTTTATGCCTCTAGCACTTTTCTGCAATTGAAAAAAAACCAGGCTTTCTGATGTTACATGTAATTTCATATGCATGTAGGCCTAAATGGTTTGAAATTTATGTCATGGATGCCAAGAAAATTAAACACTGATTGTTTCTCCCCCCCTCCCCCAACAGATATCAGGTATCTGTTAAGATACCTGGTAACTCTACCTGGACTACCACCTTAACCTAACTTGCTCAGAATGCTTGTGATATGATCATCTTTAGTATCAACCCTACTTTATCAATGTTTATTACAGTGTTTTAGCCTTTACTCAATCTGTTTTGTTGCACTATAGTCAATTTGATAACTAAATCTATATCATGAAATGTAATCTCTGTGAACTATTCTCCTCAAGGAGATTACAAGGTGAGATCTATTTTATCTGTTTTATCATCTTGTACTCTACTTAGAAGCAGCTGTATGGACCAATATGACCCCTTTGTGGGAAATTTTGCTTCTTCTTTACATACATGCAGGCACACACATATTGCTATCATGCTGAACCAGACATATGTTTTAACTATTTACAGGTAGTTTTCCAAGCATAATGCAGCATAATGTATATATATATCATACATTTTCCCAAAAAAACCTGTCATCTATGATATCTTTTTTTAAGCACGAAAGAAGTGGAACATGCCCTTTATTTTATTATTTGAAGCCAAGATACTGATGAATCTCCTCTATGGGTTTTAGTTAAGCTGTGAGTTAATTATGCTATGTTAAATATAATTCAATCTAAATTTTGAGGAAGCTGTTCCAAGGTGACATGTTGTTTCTTGATTTCAAGCACACACACACACACACACACACAGATGAATGGGATTGGCAAAAGTTGAAATGGCAGCACAGATTATCATCTTTAATTATTGACTAGAGTCTGGCCCACTATATAATTAATAGTCTTCTCGGATGCAGGGAGTGAGAACAAGTTGTTAAATATGAATATTCTCTTAATTGGCCATAGACTACAAGGTGTTGCTCAGGCATAGATTGTATTGAAACTGAAACTGAAGAGAGCAGAATCCATACTAAAGACGAGTTAGGATATTGCCTGAGTAGCCTTAATCTAGAAAGACTGGGATAATGTTCCTAAACATCACAGAATCTGTATCCTGCTGCCCTTGAAAAAAATTAAGACACTTTCAATTCAGGAAGAGCCTTATGCTAATAGAATCTGGCCTTGTGCAGCCGGAACTGAACAATTGCTGACTCATATCCTGCTATACTATTATTTTTATAGATATTCCTATAATAAGTTGATGCCCCTCATTAAAACTTTTTCTGGGCAACCACATGAATTTTATGCCCATTAGCTTTTGTCTGACCAGGACTCCAAAGTAATGCTTAATTTAACCAGATTTTCTGCAATAACTTATACAATTTACCTGCAATTAGCAGATAATTAATTTCTCCTTGATTATTTTAGTTGGAGCTCAGTATGACAGTACAAGTTATGAATGCCAGATAACTTGTTGTCTTTTTTCTCTCCTTTTTTTGGTTGTGCAAATTGCTTGGGTTTTTTGGGGGGGGGAGGAGGGGACACTCAAAGTTAAACTTATTTTTGGAACAGGGAACAATTAAATGGCAGTGATGCCAGTAGAAGAATAAGGGAAATTGAGGGGGGGAAAGGGTAACTTCTTCAAACTGGCCTTCTCTAGATTAGGGTGGCCTGCAAGCCCTAAATGTTGCCCCCCTCAATATGCCCATATCCACTCAGGGTTGGATGAAAAACCCAACTTTGTTGTATTGCAATAGTTTAATATTGTGATAAAATTGTCTGAACTTTATGTATAACAAAATGATATAAGAATAAGATTATTATCAAACAGACAGCAATAAAGCAGACCAATAAAAGCCTCAATTGAAATTACAGTTTAAAGCAGGAGAGGCAGAAAAAAGGAAGAGGAAATTATTGCTAAGCTACAAAGAACATTCCAGCAAATATTCCCCTGAATCCAATCCCTGCACATGACAATATTTCCATCCTTAGCTTACAGTACATTGCATACATGCAACCAAGACAATATTCCAGAAAGGAATGTGGAAGGCAAATTATTATATTTTGAACCCATTATTTGAAAACCTAGCTTTCTGGAAAAGGATCTAGGACAACTTGGTATGGCCAACTCGCCATGGACAATTCAGCATAACCAATTTGCTACCACCAACTCACTGCAGGACCACTTGCCATAGCCAGCTCATTGTGAGACAACTCACGCAGGACAAGAGTTACACTAATATTGAAGAAATGGTGGAATAGAATCATTAAAGAAAGGATGCAAAAGGAAGGACAAAATGAAATGTAAATGACAGAAATTAAAATATATTTTAAATTATTTTAAATACTTAAATTGAATTGTTGAATTGTCCCACAGCAAGTTGTTCCATGGTGAGTTGTCCTGTGGTGAGTTGGCCACAGCAAGTGTGCTGGGCGAGTTGTCCCATTCCGTCTTGGAATATTGTCATGTGCAAAGAAGAGGACAATCAACAACAAGGTGAATAGACTTGGTCACCGTGGCAATAGGTATATACCATTGGAAGACCTGGAGGACAAAGGTAGGTATTACTTGTGTGGTTGCTAAGAGTCAGCATTGACTTAATGGCACCTCATCAGTTTAAAAAATAAAGAAGGCTAAATATGAAGATTGAAAGAATATGCCCTACAGGCTTCAACACCCTTTGTTTTTAAATTTGCATTCCTCTATTACAGTGATGCACCCATGATGCAATACGCGTATGACTCCCCCACCCCCTGCACATGTGCGCACGACCTCATGCATGCACTGTGTGCCTCTGTGCATGCACACATGACCCCCCTGCACTGCACACCTCTGTGCATGCGTACATAATCCCCCCACATGTCGCATGCCTCTGTGCATCTCCCCGTGCATGCGTGGCAAATACCCGACAATCAGCTGGCTGGCAGGGAGCACACGCGCATGCACAGTGGCACTCTTCTGGACAACCTCTCACATGCCGGCAGAAGTGGCTCTGCGTGCCACTTCTGGCATGCGTGCCATAGGTTCACCATCATGGCTCTATTACATCCTTTTTTTAATGAGCTTGGAACAAGGATCTACTTCCATTTAAGTTGCCTTCATAGGTCTGACACTCAGAAACTGGAGAAAACCAACCTCTGTCACCCTAAGAGGGCTCTGGTTCATTTGTCAGCTGGAGATCCATTGCTACATTTTATTATGCAGTGTCATTAGACATCTTGGATAATTATCCTTGTTATTGTTTTGTTGTTTTTGCTGCTGAGAAAACAGGATGTTTTTGCCATTTCGTTTCCCTGAATTCTGCCCCCAGGTTAATTTCGGTACATATTTCACTTACTCTGCAACTCTGCATTTTTGACATTAACCTCTGATAAGCATTAACTCATTAAAGTATATTTTTATGCACAGTGATTTCCCTTGTCATAGTTGGCAACAACAGTGTTTTTAAAATATATGAAAGAGTAAGTGAAGCATAACCTTCTAGTGTTTTCTATCCTTCATCCAAATATAATTGTGTTACCCTCTGTGGAATGCTTATCACTTGTACTAATACAAGCATACCACTGAGACATCAAAAATGAAACTGCCGCCCAAGTGAAAAACCAGATATAAAAGATCTAAAATTCTGGCAAACTGCTAAAGAAATTGTGAAAACATAACCAATCTGTGGGGGGGGGGTTTCTCTCTCACCAACATGTAATAAACAAATAGAACTAACAAACTGATTTCACAGAACCAGTTTGGAGGATAGAAACATGAATACCAAAAAAACCCTCATGTTTTAAACAAATGGAGCTCCATTCTGTAGTCCAGTGTGTGAAGAACAGTTTCTTGTTTGTTTTTCATCAGAATGGGATGAATGTTGCAGAAAAGCTCTCCTTAGAGAGCATAAGGCATGCCAAATTTCACAGAATTCAGTACAAGGTTTTTGAACTGCATGTATTTAAAGAACCATGTTTTAAGCACATTTTATTTGAGGTTGTGGATGTTGGGGAGGAAGTACTGTATTTGATTAAAACTGCATTTGTAAAATGTCCCAGGATACTAAAGTTTCAGACAAATCAGTGGATTTTCTGCAAATGCCAAGTTTCTAAGAAATTGAAGTATTTGTGAAGATGGTGGATCTGAGGCAAGTGTATAAAGTATAACTTGACTTTTCTGTAAAAATCAACTGTTAGGCCAAGTAACGCAGCAAAACCTGGTTGTATATTTGCTTAGGCCAACAACATATTCGGCAAGGACTAGATTAGATCAGTATTTCTCAAACTTGGCAACTGTGGATTAGATGAACAACTAAGGATGTCTCAGTTCCAAGCAATTATAATTAAAGAAAATAATGAAGGCTGATTACAAGAATAAGATCAATGAACAAAAATGAAATATTACAGGGAGAAACAGCCAGGATAACTAAATAACCTTATTAAAACAGAGCAGAATTGTTTTTTAATTTCACCTCTGAAATTGGCATGTTGCAAACATCTCATAGGCCAGTGCTGGCAAACCTTTTCAGCACCGAGTGCCGAAACAGGAGCGCACCCATGCGCATGGGGTAGGGGGAAGTGCTGAAAATCAGAAGAGCAGCTCCCCAGCATGCATGTACGTGCCAGGAAGCTGAGCTTCCAGTTTCTGGCACGCACATGCGCACCGGCCACCTGGTCTTCCAGTCCAGGAGCTGCTCTTCTGGTTTTCAGCAGCCCCCCATGTGCAAAAATCAGCTGGCTGGCACACATGTGTGCACCGGAACCCAGAAGAGCAACAGGCGACGGCTGGCGTTCCTAGAGAGATGGCTTCCTGTGCCACTTCCGGCATGCGCGCCATAGGTTCGCCATCACGGTCATAGACCACCATAGTACTCCAGAGGGATTTAGTCTAGCTCATTATAGCTCCCCCTGAGTAGGTTAGCAGGTATGTTTTAGTGAGAGGTTACAAAGAAATATATTTTGTTAAAGTTACCAAAAAAGACTTCGTTACATGCTCCATGACAATCTGAGAAATTTTATGTTAAATTCCTTCGCTCAGATAAGAAAAGTTTTATTACACACAATGTTTCCATGTGTTATTCACATCAGTTGTGAATGTGTATAACAATTATTTCTGGTCTACCCTAGCAATAACGTTTGTCCTGTTAATCCTTGGTCACATACAGTATAAATTAGATTTTCAGCTACACCTTATTTCTATATTGTTATTCATTACACCATAGATTCAGAATCTAGTTTATTTACTTCACCTATAATTAATTTTGTGGGGGAGGGGTTCTTCCTCCCCTTCCCCCACCAGCCTTAGCTAGTTTAACTTTCAATTTAACTTTTTAATCTTAGCCTTAATTAAGTGCTATGCCTATGCTCAAATGTAACACTGTGTTATTTCATGTGTGTTTTTTCTGGCTCTTCATACACATTGTTTCAAGCTGGTCATTGACCAAAATAATGTTGCCCATGTATCTTATATATCCATCCATCCATCTATCCATCCATCATGTTAAAACAATTTTAAGGATGGAGCAAATGGAAGGGAACTGGGATTAAATCTATTGCTTATTGCAGTCTTCCATTTATTCTTCTGCTGCTGGTTTACAGCTACTGGTATATAGGTTTGGAATGTTCTCAATCTTTTGATAAAATGAGAAATTTATCCAATTCCATTCTACCTCATAGACAAAAATCTGCTATGATGTTAAATATTTACCTTTTCTGATTCTCATCCAGTGCTGTTGCTTCCTAAAGTACAGCATCTTCACCTTATATTTTTAACAGCATCCTTTCAATATTTACAACCTTATGTTGCAAATATCACACTACGTATTTCAGCTGTTTGTGTAAAATGCAAAAAGGAGTTTTCAGTAAAAAAAATATTTTTAAGGAGAGACATCATAAATTAGAGAAGCAGCAATTAATTATACAGGCTACATGTGGATATTAAAGAATTATTTTGATAATATAAATTACATAATATTGTAGATACAATGTTTACTTGGAACGCTGACACTATACAATTTCAGACAAATGTCTTCTTCAAAAATTTCCAGTGTTGGAGCATTCACAACTTCTGGAGGCAAGTTGTTCCACTGATTAATTGTTCTGTCAGGAAATTTCTTCTTAGTTCTAGGTTGCTTCTCTCCTTGATTAGTTTCTATCCATTGCTTCTTGTCCTGACTTCAGGTACTTTGGAGAATTGACTCCCTCTTCTTTGTGGCAGCCCCTGAGATATTGGAACACTGCTATCATGTCATCCCTAGTCCTTCTTTTCATTAAATTAGACATACCCAATTCCAGAAACTGTTCTTTATATGTTTTAGCCTCCAGTCCCCTAATCATCTGTGTTGCTCTTCTCTGCATTCTTTCTAGAGTCACAACATCTTTTTTACATCGTGGCAACCAAAACTGGATGCAGTACTCCAAGTGTGGCCTTATCAAGGCATTAAAAAGTAATATTAACACCTCACGTGATCTTGATTCTACCCCTCTGTTTATGCAGCCTAGAATTGTGTTGACTTTTTGGCAGCTGCAGTGCACTGCTGGCTCATATTTAAATGATTGTCCATTAGGACTCCAAGATCCCTCTCACAGTTACTACTACTGAGCGAGGTACCACATATGCATTGTGTTTTTCTTGCCTAAATGTACAACCTTACTTTTTCACCATTGAATTTCATTTTGTTAGATAGCGTCCAATGTTTAAGTCTGTTAAGATCCTTCTGCATCTTAAGCCTATCTTCTGAAATGTTGGCTATTCCTGCCAGCTTGGTATCACCTGCACATTTGATGAGTTCCCCATTTATCCCTTGACCAAATCATTGATGAAAATGTTGAAGAGTACTGGGTCTAAAACAGAGCCTTGGGGTACCCCACTGCATATTTTCTTCTATGTGGATGCAGTTGTCAGTTTGGAAGCCATTTTTCTTTGAGGCTTATGGGCTGCCACATTCAGTGCCTGGGAATTTGGGAGCGGGACTTCAAGGAGCAGTGGAAAATTAGCCACAACAACATTCCTTTCTCGGAGAGTCAAGGACATGTTACTCTGCACCTGCAGGGGAGCGACTGGGAATAGTCTCCAGTTGGAATGAAGTAATGATTGGACCATGTGATGAACTATTAGGTGCAGGGGTTAGATTTTGGATTCTGTTTGGGTTAAGGAAAACCCTGAAATTTCAGATTCAGGATTTCCTCAGATGTGCCAATATGATATCTATAATAAAATGGATCTTTGAGAAGTGTCAAGGTGACAGTCTAGGCGTCTTTTAATTTGGAGGTTGTTACTTGGAAAGCTGACAGCAGTTCTATTGAGGACTACATGTTGAGTGCGGTTAGTCAGCCAGTTATGAATCCATCTGGTGTTGATGCTGTCTAACCCACATATAGAAATAATTAATATGAAGAAGCCAAAGAGAAACTAGGTGCAATGTTCTGATTCTGTTACACATTTCATTTGATTGATTTGTAATATTCCTGACCTACATTGTCAGTCTTCAGAAGCCCAGATGACTTACGATAGCATCTGTCATAGTTTGCCTCAAATGAGCACATACTCACATCCTAGTTCTTCTTTTGGATCTGAGCAAAATCCAAAGATAAAACCATTTCTCACCCCTTCTTTTACTGACAAGTTTGCTTCAGGTCTATGTTAAATGCTTAAGCTGGTAGTAGAACTTTTTCCTGACTTAAAAATATTCTTTTAATAATAATTAAGAGCTACAAGGTTTTAGGCATCTCATTACAAACGCATTTTATTACTTCTCATTCTCTCTTTGATAAATTGATTCTTGTTCAACAAAAGCCAAAATTGTGGTAGCATACCAAGTCTTCTCAAATCTTTTACATAATTGTTTTAACTTAATAAGTAACACTCAATCAAATATGTAATCTCTTGATTATTTTAAACTGGATTTGCATAGTATATTTGACATAGCCAACTACAGTAAGTAATAAATTATTTATGCACTTTTGATTGCTTATGACCTAGGAATTTGATGAATGGTATATTTAAAATGATGGAGTAATATATCTCTTTTTAGTAAAGGGCCAAGTACAAAAGAAGGCCAATAAAATGTATTAAGCAGGGACTATGCATGCATATGCAAATTAAATAAAAAATTAAGTAATGTCCACAATTGAGCAGAATAGGTTCTTAAAGGTTAAAAACATGTTGTAATTTTGATAAACAGAGTGCTTAAGTAGCTCTTGAAAAAAAGCATATAAATTAAACTTCAAGGTGAAATTTTTCTGATTGTAAAACAGCCCTTCTACTTCTTCACTATTTGCCCTTGAAAGACCAAAATTGGTTAATCACCCATTAAAAATAAAAGTTTTGACTTTCACTAGGACAATGAAGGAGTACAGGTGGACTATTAATAGTAAACAACTAGAGCAGGTCGAATATTTCAATTCCATGAGGATAATGTTCTATTCATCTTGGTGGAGAAATGCACATTTAGATTAAATGTAACAAGTGGCCTTGATGAAATATACAAAGCAAAGAAAAAAAAAGAATTTTCAAATAAACCAGGGAAATAAAGAAGCAAAGGTTGATAAACATTTAAAGAAACAAAATTTGCTGATGAATGAATGAATGGACCTATGACAATAAGGGGAGTTTGTGGAGCTATAAAAATACTTAAAATATGGAAACCACCTAAACAGTTATTTTACAGCTTATTTTTATAAACATTTTGAACACAAATTATTACAAACATTGCAATACATGAGCTCTAGTTTATAGAGACTGGAATCATACTGGACAGTTGAATGGAGGTTAATGTATCATTAATACCTAAAGAAGATCAGGATTTGACCGCACCAAAAGAATTAGGACCAATATCATCACTGACTAATGATTACAGGTAGTCCTTGTCCTAAAACTACAATTAGGACTGGAACTTCCATTGCTAAATGATGTGGTCATTAAGTGAGTTGTGCCCAATTTTATGACCCTTTTGCAGTGACTTGCCCCATTGATTTTGCTTGTTAGAATCCCCCTGTAAAGTCACAAAGAGTGATCACATAACTGCAGGAACAGTGAAGCAATTGTTAGTGCAAGGACCATTCCTAAGTCACTCTTTTCAGCTCTGTTGTAATTTTGAACAATTGTTAAATGAATGAGCATAAGTCAAGAATTATCTGTATAAATTATTTAGAATGATTTTAGCTGAGGGAATGCAGATGGTTTTACAGAACTTTATTCAGATGAGCATGGGAGTTTTTTAATGTAAAATACAGCTGGGACACAATATTAGAAATGAATTGGATACTTTGGAATATTTGAAACACCATAATGAAAAACAAGCACCATTGATTTTCCTTGATACAGAAAAGGCCTTTGATAATTTGAACTGGGTGTTCTTGTTTAACATTTTGGACAATGTGAACTTTGCTGAGAATATTATCAAATGGGTAAAATCAATTTACACTTCTCAAAAGGCACAAATTGAATTGGGAATGAACAAAACCTTGTGAGATATAGAAAGAGATTAGACAGAGAAAGACAAAGATTGTCACTATTGGTATTTATTTTAGCTTTTAAAATATTGAATAGAGACATAAGGGAAGATAAGAAACTGCTGAATAGAAGATTAAAAGAGAAACTTATAAATTACAGGTGTTTGTGGATGACCTAGTAATAATATTGGAAGTTCCTCTGGAAGGAACAGAGATATTAATGGAAAATGTAATGGACTTTGGGGTACTAGCTGGTTTTAAAATTAGCAAACAAAAGACAATGTTAACAAAGAATACAAGCAATAATGCCAAATATCTGTAGCTCAGGTGTAAGATGAGGGTGATGGTTTGTTCTCCAAGCTTGAGTTAGTTTCTGAACGTTTCTTTATCAGCCTAGGTAACATCTTGAGTGGCATTTAGGGTAAACTCCACTGAAGGTGTTACCTAGCCTGGTAATGAAATGTTGAGAAACCCCCCCTTGGAGAATGAACCTTCACCTTCAAAGAACAACAACATTTAAAAGCAAAAGGAATTGATGGGGGAAATAGTTTTGACATTGGATTATTAAAGGAATCCTTTATAAAATATACTGAGAATCACCTACATAAAACAAGAGATGCTGTAAAGATACCTGATGCTCAAACCAATAAGCAACAAACAGCTAAAATGGAATTTAGAGCTGACCCCACTCCCAAACCTGCTAGGAGAGAAAGAAATAACTGTGGAAGGTTTAAATCTCAAACAGAAAAAGATCAGAGAAAAGATCAATGCAATTATTTATTTATTTTTTTCCAAAATTTTTTTATTTCAATCTGCATATGCATAACAATACATTAACAGTGTGGAATCAATATATCATACATTTTAGTATAGGCAAAATTAATAATATCAATCATATCTCTCAATGTATGTATTTCACATTAATGTATAGTCCTTCAATGTTTATTTTCAACCTTTCAAAACTCTCTCCAAATGCCTACCACCATATCAGTTAAACATACCTAGTAATTCCATTATTCAATTTTCTCCCTGCTTTTATTTTATTTTTTAAAATAAAAAATTCTCATTTGGCAAGCAGTGTGGTTCCAGGTTTCACATCTCAATACAAACATACCATAGTTACCTGTTCATTATATTTGTTTAGTTTCATATTGCATCATCCTTATTGTTAAATATTAAGCTTATCTTATTCAGTTCCAATTCATGTTATATTAATACATTTTCATATCTTATTTTACAATGTTATCGAAAATTCTCATCTCATTTCTGTTGTCATTTCTCATATTACTTTTTTCTGTCACATTTGTAATTTTATCAGTCCTTATCTGTAAATATAATTGTCCCCTCTGGTTAATAATTCGAGCTAACCACCTTCATTCTACCTTAATATCAATCTCCCTATCTCGTATATAACACAAATATATATATTTTTCTCAGATTCTGCATTATATTTTCTCAAACACCTTATGAATCATCTATATATTACAAAATACTATTTTCAATATATTCTTATACATCACAATATTGCGGAATCTCCTTCCTTATCCTCTTTTTTTCACCCATTATCTCTCACTCTTTGGACAATGTACTTTCTTTTCATCCTTGTTTGTTTCCTATTCCTCTTTGTTTTCTGGTCCTTTCTCTTAATTCCTTTTTCCCCATTCTTATTCCTCTCCATTTCTCATTCCAGTTATTAAACTTTTCTCTCTCCCTCTTTTGATTTTTCTTTTGCCCTTTCTTTTTCTGCTTTTTCCTCTCCTTTATCCATTTTCCGAACCATTCTCCCTTTTATCATCCCATCAGACCACAATTTTTTAATGCTAATTCCTTTCCCCCCCTGCTTAAATAATTGTTGTTCATTTTGTCCTTCAGTGTTGGCTTCTTCTTTATAGAACTCCTCCCGCTCTGGTTTATTTTGTTCTTGTGTATGCTGAGTCATCATTTCTAATTTCTGTGGTACATAATTGCACATTTCAAGTTTAATTTTTATCATGTCCCTTGTATCTTGCAAATCCAATCTTGACTCTTGTAAGTCCAATCTTATATCAACAAATAGTTTCTCCATTATATCTTCTCCTTTTTTTCCTTTTATTTCCTCTTCCTTAATCCTCTTCTTTAATAGATATATTCAATCTCAGAGTCCAGTATATTATTTCAGCCAATATCTTTTGAATTTATTTTCAACAATCCATACTCCTGAGTCTTTGTTTGGATGGTTCTATAACAATAATAAAGTTTCTTTTATTTTTTTTAAGTTCCAAAATCCAAACTCTTGAGAAGACCAGACACCTTTTAAAACATACTGAAGTTTTCCTGTACCATCAGGTGGCACTCTTGAGTCTTTTTACCTTTAACTTTCTTTATTGAATATAATACTTTTATTAAGTTGTCTAATTTCAATCATTAGCTATTATTTCTTTTCTTTTCAACACACTCAATTTCAGCATTTAATTATGCCCTTTAAGTGCCCATAATTCAGTAGTTATCCAATTTAATTTCTAAACCTTTGTTGTGTTAAAGTATTTTGCTTTAAATTTTCTCCTCCAAATTAATCCAGTCCAAGTTTTATAAGATCCAATTTCTTTCTCATTTTCTCTGGTCGCTGCTTCCATACACTTCCCTCCAAGATAGCCCTTTATTTTAATACCAGGGTATCTCAAAAGCAATGTCCTTTGCCTGATTCACACCCTGCTCGCTACTTCTCTGCTCCATCACAAAACTTAGTTTCCCAGAGTGTTCTTTGTCTTCGTGTTGGCCATTTTAGGACCACCGCTGCAACTTGCCTTTGGGAGGGATTTTCCTGACAGGGAGGGGAGTTGCGACTCCCCTCGACCCTCCAGGTGATTTCCCCTTCTTCACCACCCCACCAGGGTGGTTCTGGTCCCAATTGGGACCCTCCAGCAAGTGATCTTGGGCAAAACCACACACAATCGCGGATTCCACTCTGACTCCAATGAGGAACAAACCGGAAGTTATTTATTATAGACCAATCAGATTACTCAGCAGATTCCCAGCAATAAAGGGAACAGAGGAAGAAGCACTCTACTCAACAAACTACATTATTTGCAGTGACAGAGTCTGCCCAGGACTCACTGGAAGTAATGTTGATTGACTCCTTTGGTGCAATGCCAGATTCAGAATAAGCAGACACCACAAAGAGATTGGATGAACTAAGAAAAACATTTGTGACAATATACTCCATAGCAAAGCCATTAATTAATCTGGTCCTACCATGTATTCAGGACTGTGGCAATGAACTCAATCAGCAAATTGCTAAAGCTGCCAGAGCCTCCAAAAGCCCAGGCAGACAGACCACCAACAGAGAATCTTTAGTGCCTAACACAGTCCCTGATATTCTACAGCTTGACAAAATCCTTTTCAAGTACACTGAGAAAAAGGCTGATTTCTTGCCTACATTGGATCCAACCATACTTTTAAAACCAATTGGTTCTCCACTCAAAATACCCATGAATCACTGTGCGAGCTAGATGAGGATGCTGAATAGAGATGGTATTCAGCAGGTTCTGACCAATTCGGGAGAACCGGTAGCGGAAATTTTGAGTAGTTCAGAGAACTGGCAAATACCACCTCTGACTGGAGATTTCACAGTATCCTTCCCCTGCCTGGCCTACCAAGCCATGCCCACAGAACTGGTAGTAAAAAAAATAAATCCCACCACTGATGCTGAAGATCAAACTGATGAAGGAGAAGAATAGCAATTTCGTAGAGGCAGAAGTCTGGCTTTGGGTCTCATTCCATCCCTGGAATTGCCTTTTCCAACAGCTGATCTCAACCAAACAGTATGGGCCAACTTATGTTCCACCATTCTTGAGAATCTGCCCTTTATGATGGCTACTATTAGGAACTGAGCTTGCTATTTGGATATCTCAAAAACCCTAACAATTCATGGGATATGGCAGGCCATAATGCTAAATCCACAGGCTCTGCTTATCTGAATTAGGTTGCTGAATTTGACATTCTCCTACTTCAAGGAACCTGGCTACTTGTTTATAAATAGGTATGACTCTTTCTCACTTGCAGCAGCTCCTGGAGCAGGACAGGGTGGGTTGTGTGATGGCTTCTAAATTTCAACTAAGCTACATTTAAACATTATACAGTTAAATCCAATGGTGTGCTATGCAATTTCTGTGCTGCTAAAATGCAACAATGCTGTGTTTCTATTGATCAATGTCTATCTTCCATCTTTTTAAACTAAGTCTCAATTAACAGCTTAGGGACCAAATCCAAGGCATGTATAAGTACCTTTAGGGTTTAATAATTTGTGTAATAATTTCTGAAGGCTAAACACAAAGGTAGAGACAAATCATAGAATCATATGGTTAGAAGGGACCTTGGAGGTCTTCTAATCCTTCCCCTACCTAAGGCAGAGGTCCTTATACCATCCCAGACAAATGGTTGTCCAATTCCTTGGCACCAGAAGCCAAATTCTGTACCTCCAATGAGGGAATCCAACTAGTCCTACCCTTCAACCTGGATAGAGCAGAAAAAGGGGGATCAAAATTCATTGCAGGTTTGTTCTGGGCTGCCTGTCCTTGCCAAAGAAACACCTTAGAAGTTGAAAACCAAATCGAAGCTGTTTGCTTTATCCCTCCAGCCATCAATGGTTAAAAAAATGGAGTGGGAAGAGCTGGGATTATCTTTTACGTCTTCCTTTCTTTGATTCAACATGCAAATATATTTTCCCATAGCCCAGCCCAGTCTTTCCAGCTCTCTTTCAACCTCCCACCCTGCACTTTTTACTCAGTTCCATCAACTGTCTCTAGAACTAGTTATAACCTCCCTTCATAAACCCAGCAATTTAAAGATTCAAAAGGGGATTAGAAGGGGCTGTGCTGATTGCAAACAATTAACAAACAAAATTTATATCTATTGAATGGATCTATCAGTGGTGATTTCCCTGGTGAATTCTTCCACTGGGTTGGCTGAAGATTTTCCTTGATTGATTACACTTTAATCTTATGGAATTTAATTAGTCTTATACAAAAAAAATTATCTATACAATTTACCTGATAATGTCCATTTTCCAGGTTTCACAGTTGTAAAAGCATTCAGTAATTGCTTTCTTGAAACAGACTCTACTCCAGTTTTGGAAATGCACCTGGAGCGACGGCTGGTCTGTGCCAAATGGATTCAGCAACTCACTGAGCAAACTTCTCATTGCCCTGGTTTGAAGCAGCATTGCAACTCCATTCTACTATAGATAAAAGCAGGTCTGGGAATTCCTTTCTGCAGATATTCACCCAATTGATTCAGTTATTCCAGCCAATGCCCTCCGCCCAGATACTGAGGAAGAAGTAAACATGGGGGCCAGCTTATCCCCCTCAGAGTAAACTGATTAGGAAATTCAAATTATAGAAAGAGAACCGAGCTGAACACCCCATCCAGAACTTTATGTCCCTGAATAAACAACACAAAAAAGAAAAAAGAATTCACCAGAGCTTCTTGGCAGCAGCTGAGAACAGCATCTCAAATAAAAGATCCTATTCTGCTGCCTAGTAACTTCCCATCCGATTGACACGGCCCCCAATTCTTTCCCTGCATTTGTGTGGGAGGATCATTTTAGAGCATTATATCCACAAAAAGCGTCTCCTAAATTTACCTTAAATCTTAATGCTAACCTGTTCCCTAATTGATGCCCAGTCTCAAATGCTGACATAAAGATGCTTATAAATCAGCTAAAGCCTGGCAAAACTCCAGGCAATGACCTATTCCCAAAATATTACACACTGATTTGGAATGGTGGAGCCTTCTTTTTGTTTCCCTTTTTACTTATACTGATCCCCTTATAAAAATCCCAGAGGACTGGGGCCTAACTATCATAGTGATTATTTAAGAAAGAGAACCCGAGACGTGCCTGCTAATTATTGTCCTATTAGCCTTTTAAGTATAATAAGCAAGCTCTACTCCAGACATTTCCACAACAAAATAGTTGACTGGATCGACCAAGAATATATATTGGCAGATGAGCAAGCAGGCTTCAGGACCAGACGTTCTATCTATGGACTTGCTGTTATACTTCAACACCTGGCCAAATAATACACATGTATAACAGGTTCAATATTACATTCTGCATTTATTGATTTTAAATCTGGTTCCCAGGGAAAGGCTATGGACTAAGCTTCTGAATACTACCACTGATAGATGGTCACTGTTGGTTATACATAATCTTTATAAGAATTCTAGAATCAAAGTTTGATGTAGAATGGAAGGCCATCACACTAATGAGATTCCAACTTACAGAGGAAGGAGGCAGGGAGGCATTTTATTTCCCCTGCTATTTAATCTGCACATAAATCCACTTGTGGCCCAAATAAATTAATTAGAGCATCACACACACACCCCAAAAAACCCTAGCAAACAGATACTGCAACTTTATTGTATACAGGTGACATAGTATTTATTTCACAAAGGTTAATTGGATTTAAATAAGCTCTGGCCAATTACCGTTCTGAGGAAGCACTTGAAATCAACTCTAGCAATACTAAGATCATGATCATTGCAAAGAGACCTAAACTGTACACCTGGAGGATAAATGGCCAGAACACTGAACAAGTGAAATATTTTAAATACTTGGGCATAGTTTTCCATGCTTCCATCAAATGCAGCATACACCAAAATTATATCATACAAAATGCTCACAAAACAATGGCTGCAATTCAATCTTTTCACTTCACTAGAGGAGTGTTAAGTTTGCATGAAGAGTCAGACGCGAGAAGTTCCAGCAAAAGGCCTTATTAGTGACTACAGCTCGAATAGACCCATCCTGGCTTGGCTACGGCTGCTTCTTATAGCCTGCAGCCGTAGCTGCCAGCCAATGGGAGTGCAGGGTTTCTTCCCGCACTATTTAAACCAATACCATTTGACATTTTACAAGAACAGTTCAAATAAACCAATAACATTCAAACCTACATACATAACACCCCTCCCCACTAGGTTCAGTCCATACCAAACCCCAACCTATCTAATGTATTCCTTTAAATAGGTGGGGCTCTTACGTGTACGTTGAGACCTTCGTGGTTCAGAAGCTTTAACGTTCTCACCCAGTGAGAGGGAAATGTGTCTGCTGACATTTCCCTGTTGGGACTTCCTGTGAAAGGAGACCCTGTTAGACTGTTAGAATCTGGTCTCTCCTCCCAACCCATCTCCATTCCAATGTCAGCACCCAAGTCAGGTAGTGATGTGCAATCTTCCACTTCTAAGGATGGATCTTGGCTTTGTGACAGGGTTCGGGATGGTTCCTGTCGCAATGGCTCGTTACACATGGGGTTGATTCCTGTTTGCTGATTTTCCTCCTGTTCCCCTCCTTCCCCCTAGAAGAACATCAGGTGAGGGACCTAGAGAGGACAGGGTTGATGTTCCTGAGGGAACCTGGATCTAAGTTGGTCAATGTGCCTGCTCCAGAGGAGGCCATCCTCTGTTTGTACCCTGTAAGAACGAGGGCCAGTGATGTGAGTTATTTCAGCAGGAATCCACAAAGGTTCACCTATAAGGTTCCTAGCATAGACAGAATCTCCCACACTAAAAGAACGAACTTTGGAAGTGGAATCCAGTGGTGCGTTGGGTGCGTAAGTGGGATGAAGGCGGTCAAGGGAGACCTAAGTTTCCTGCCCATCAACAACTCTGCTGGGGACAAGTTAGTTGATGGGCTAGGAGTGATGTGTTGAACACTAAGAAGCTTTTCAAGCTTCTCAGTGATGTCCCCAGGACCCAGCTGCTGAAGCTTCTCTTTGGTAAAGCGTACCATGCGTTCAGCCCGGCCATTGGCGAAGGGTGCCCAGGGGCAGTGAGGGCATGTCTGATGCCCTGTTGAGCTAGAAAAGATTCAAAAATGTTAGATGTGAATTGAGGGCCATTGTCAGAGACAAGGACATCTGGTAACCCATGGGTTACAAACAATTTTCTGAGCTGCTTGATGACAGCCTCAGTTGTAGTGGATGTCATGGGAATTACCTCTAGCCATTTAGAGTATGCATCTACTATCACTAGAAAAGTGTGCCCTCTTGTAGGGCCTGCAAAATCAATGTGGATTCTAGACCATGGCCCCTAGGACATTCCCATTCCTGTGTGGGGGCGTGAGGTGGGGCAGGTCTGACTACCTGGCAATTGGGACAAGATGCTACCCAGTTTTCAACCATTTTGTCAATACCTGGCCACCATACATAACTCCTGGCCAAACCTTTCATCCTTACAATCCCAGGATGACCCTCATGTAACATTTCCAAAACCTCCTTTGCAGTTTTGCAGGAATAACCACCCTGTTACCCCACAAAATACATCCTCTTAATACAGATAATTCAGTTTGCCTGGACTTAAAAGGTTGGGCAAGGTGAGGTAGATCTTGAAGAGGCCAACCTTTCTTAATCCAGCCCATAACAGGTGCTAACAGCATCTTTGGCAGTTTCTCTGGCAATCTCAGCAGCATGGACTGGAAGCTTAGCAACGGTCTCCAGGAAAAAGGTGTGAGTTTCAAGTTCAAAGTCCTCCTTGTGGCAAGGTAGTGGGCAACGACTCAGTGCATCAGCATGTCCAATGTCCTTGCCAGGCCTGTGAATCAGTTTGTAGGAATAGGCTGCAAGAAATTCAGTCCACCTCAGCATTCTTGGTGACAGGATATTAGGTGTAGGTTTGTCTCCTGCCACAATGCCAAGTAAAGGTTTGTGATCTGTAACAATGGTGAATGACCTGCCATACAGATATTCATGAAATTTCTTAACAGCTGCAACAACTGCTAAAGCCTCCTTGTCCAATTGGCTATAATTCCTCTCTGCTTTGGACAAAGTGCGAGAGTAAAATGCAATTGGGGCTTCCCTTCCATGGGAAGCCTGTGACTCAAAACCCCCCACTCCAAAGGGGATGCATCACAAGTCAGAACAACAGGTAAATTCTCAGAGAATTGTATCAACACAGCATCAGACGTGATTAGTCTCTTAATACTGTTAAATGCTGACTGTTCCTTCCGCCCCCAGATCCAAACAGCATTCTTATCAAGTAGGCGATGTAAGGGCTCAGCAATAGATGCTTTGTGAGGTAGAAACATGTGATAAAAGTTAATAAGTCCAAGGAAGGCTTGCAAATCAGCCTTGCATCGAGGTTTAGGGGCTTCATTGATTGCTTTAACCTTGGCATCAGTAGGATGGATGCCCTGCTTGTCAATCATATACCCCAGGAACTCAACTCTGTCTGTTTTGAGTGTACATTTGTCTTCCTTGACTTTTAACCCGCTTTTCTGAATCTGGTAAGGACTTCTCTGAGTCTCTCTTGAAGCTGAGTGTCATTTTCAGCAGAGATTAAACATCATCAAAATAAGGCACTACCCTGGCAGTCCTTGCAACATTCTTTCCATAAGGCTCTGAAAAATGCCAGGTGCCACGCTTACTCCAAATTGTAGTCTTTTACATTTGAAGGCACCTCTATGGGTCACAATTGTTTGTGCCTCTGCAGTAGCATCATCAACTGTTAATTGTTGATATGCCTGAGCCAAATCCAGTTTAGCAAATACTGTACCCCTGCCAAGGGAATGGAGCAGATGATGCACAACTGGTACAGGATATGCGCTCTGCTGCAGCGCATGGTTAAGTGTCCCCTTGTAGTCACCACAGATTCTCACTGACCCATCAGCCTTGACTGGTGTGACTATGGGTGTTTCCCATCTGGAGTGGTCAGTAGGCTCTAAAACCCCTTGAGCAATGAGTTTATCTAATTGTGCATCAATTTTTCCTTTAAAGCAAATGGGACCCTCCTGGGCTTTAAACGAATTGGGGGCACCTTGGGGTCTAGGCTGAAAGCAATAGGGGTCCCCATATACTTGCCCAGTCCTTCGCTGAAGACCTCTGGAAACTCAGACTTCAAGGACTCTTCCCAGTCAGAACTGCTCACGTGATGGATGCCAGTCACCTCGATGCCAAGTGGCTTGAACCACTCAAGTCCCAGCAAGCTTGGGCGATCCTTGTCCACGATGGTCAGGGGCAAACGTTTGGTGTGGCCTTTAAACTGCACGTTGAAATCTCTCGCTCCAACTACTGGAATCTTGTTCCCTTGGTAGTCTTTGAGAGTCAGTGCTTGCTTCTGGAAATGCTTTTTCTGAATTTTCGGTGAAGAATGACCAATAGTGATTGTTTGGTGCGTTTCATTCTTGCCATTTGCTTCTAAATTTCGCCCCATTTTTTCAAGGCAATTGTTGGGCTTAAAGTCTCTATCAGAGAATTTCTTCCTAGCTGGTGGAGTTCTGGATGATTTGCAGACTCTGGCTATGTGACCCCGTTTCTCACAACGTAGGCAAATGGAGTCAAAGAACTTGCAATCAGTGTGGGGGTGGCCCCCCCCACAGTCTCTGCAATAGAACCCTTGCCTGTTCTTCCCAGAGTCTTTTCTTCTCTTCTCCATTCTGAGTTTAAAAATCCCCTCCTCTGCCTCACTGCCATCAGAATCAGAGTCTATTTGTTCGCAATGAGCTGTTGTGGATTTTTCCCCATCAGAATGGCTTGAGGCCTGGCTTGAGGCCTTGTTAATCTTTTTCATGGCCGCTGCTGAGGACTTGGTGGCTTCCGCTGAAACAGCTTCTTCAATGGCCTCTTTAAACGTGATCTTAGGTTTCATTAATAGTTTGCTTTGTAAAACCTTATCCTTAAGGCCTAAAACAAACCGATCACGCATGGCCTCTTCTAAGTTGGTAAAGTCACAAGCACCCCCAATGTCCCTTAAACTTGCCACGAAGTCATTAACATTCTCGCTATCCCTTGATCCCGACGGTAAAATTCGTGTCTCTTAATGAGGCACGATACTTGTGGGCGTAATGGGCTCTCAAAAGTCTTTCTAATTCGGGCCATTCCATTACCTTCAGCTCTGCTGCTCCTGCCAACGCCTTCGCCATTTTGAAGACTGCCGGACCGCAGTGCGTGAGAAAGACCGCCCTCTTCCGTCTCTCGGGGATGCCGGCGAGATCGTTCCCCTCCAGGAACATGTGGAAACGATCCGCATACGATTCCCAGTCTTCCGTCGCCGGATCGAACGGTGCTGGGGGGGTGTTCAGCGCAGCCATCTCGCTCAGTTGCTTGTTCGTCGCGTCGTCTTCTTCTTCAGGGAAATCCCATCCTCGTCGCCAGTGTTAAGTTTGCATGAAGAGTCAGACGCGAGGAGTTCCAGCAAAAGGCTTTATTAGTGACTACAGCTCGAATAGACCCATCCTGGCTTGGCTACGGCTGCTTCTTATAGCCTGCAGCCGTAGCTGCCAGCCAATGGGAGTGCAGGGTTTCTTCCCGCACTATTTAAACCAATACCATTTGACATTTTACAAGAACAGTTCAAATAAACCAATAACATTCAAACCTACATACATAACAAGGAGCACAGTATATCCCAGCAGCAGTGAAGCTATATTCAGCTAAGGCTCATGCACAATTTCTCTGGTGCCCAGCTAGGACCTTATATTTCCTTTACTCCTCTGGAAAGGTCCAATCTAAATTCATAAGGGCTATCGTCCAGGTAGCCCCTTGCATTCCAAATATGGCATTAAGGAGGGAGGAAGAGTTATCAAAAGCCTAAAAAACAGGTGCATTGACTTATATCATAGCACATTGGTCAAAGTTAATGTTCTTTTTCCCAGGTTAGAGTTTGCTCTTTATTTAGGACAATTACAAATCAGCACAATTTCACAAAAATTTCAACATCTTTTTTTTTTCCAGGGAAGCATTCCTAATGATGTGTTAAGAAAGTACACACAGTGCATTTAAACAACATGTCATACACCGGGAAGGTCCAGCAGGACAGTCTGCTTTATCTAAGGATGTTTTTCTGAGTAGATAAGCTCCTTTTTAGAAGTCAGTAAGATACCTATGCCACTTAACTGTTTCCAAATTCAGAAGAACAATAACTTTAGCATGCTTCAACACTCTGTCCATTGCAGTCCCAAAAGTGCTTTTTCAAGAAGCAACTGGACTTTCTTTGTTTTTCCTTGAAGACATTTCACTTCTTACCCAAGAAGCTTCTTCAGTTCTCAATCCACTTCTTGGAGGCTTCTTGGATAAGAAGTGAAATGTCTTAAATGAAAAACAAAGGAAGCCTCTTGAAAAAGCACTTTTGGGACAACCATGACCTGAATGACTGAGAATTTCCATAGATATCTGTCCACCGCATTTTGGAAGGGCTGATACAAAAAAGCCCCATGTGAGCTGAGAATATGCCCCCATGGACAAGGGGTTGTTAAAGCTCCAGCTCATTCTCTGCTATATTATGTCCTCTATTAGGTCTCAAGGACCTGCCTTATAACTCCTTATCTGGTAAAACACCTGAAATTTATGTACAGTTGTTGTTATCAGATCAGTACGATTCAGCTTCCTTGAGCACAGCTAATTTTTGTTACACTGCCTGTAAAATTAGGCAGACTTTTATTATCCACTGATGATATCACCACCAATTGCAGTATTTAATTTTGTTTTGTTTTTACTTTATTTTAATGTGTTTTTGTTGTAATTCTGGTCAGTGGCCACAACACAAATATATTCAGATAGGGGAAGTTAGCATTGTCATCTTTGGGGACAATTTCTATGATAAAAATGAATGTTTTTGCCAAGGACGACATTTTTGTTTTAAACACTACCTATTTTGGCAATGGATGTAACATTTAAACAATGGCAGAAAGATACATCTACAGAAAGTTTGTATGGCAAAGGGAAAAAGCAGGGGTTAAATGCTTCACGGTATAAAGAAATGTGGAAGATTGGGACTGCCTGACATGCCACTACATCTCTGCCATGCTAAAATTATTTAAGATCAAAGTAATGGCACAGTTATTTTGCAGTGTGCAAATCCACCTCTATTCCAAGTTTTTTTCAGCAGAGAGAATGCAATATACATTTCGAGAGCAATTTTGCAAGGCTCAGTCATATTTCTAACATGGTTGCACTGATTAGAAGCTTCTGTTCTCTTTGGAAGACAGGGAAAAATTATTTCTTTATGGTCTTTCTTAGGATGCTATTTAGGAACCATTGGGATAAGAGCTGAGCCACAAAAATCATGAAATAGAAACCTTTGGACATAGAGTGACCTCCAAGTGATTTGTATGGGCCCAAGATGATTTAAGATGTGGAGATACGTATGTAATGCAGGGCAAGTGCTAGACAGTGCAGAATGTCCTTCCTAGGCAGGCCTGATCTTCAGCTGTTGTTGGAAGTTGGTATCATTACATCTCCTACTCTTTGCCCTTGAGGTTTTCTTGCAAACAGGGATGCAGAACATGTCTTATGATGCTATATAATTTCTGCAGGACTGTACAAGCCATTTTAATTATCCTTTTTGAAAAATGATTTTCCAGACAGGGAAGATAAGGTGTATATTTCATCCCTCCTAACAGGTCATTGAACCAATATTACATGTTTTGCAGCCAAATTTTGCTTAGTAGCTATTCAGATTTTATCTGACACCATAAAATATGCACCAAATATTGAAAACCATTCAGATTAACTACTATACTTCTGAGATGAGGATGAGAAGGATGATCAAATTGATCAAATAATGCTCATTCTGAGCTCCTTGGCCCAGAGGCGAAAAGTCATATAGCCTACATTTGTGTAGTATTTTCAGATTAATGTAATTTCCCTCTTCCCTTTTAACCATTATTTTCTGTTTAATTTCATTGCCATTTTTAATTTCCTATGTTATTTTTATTGTTTTTTACCTATACCATATCTGTCAAATGACTATAAATAAAAATACTCCTATTGCTACTTTTCCTACTACTGTTTTGCTAATATTTTTCTTTTAGAAAGAATACATCATTGCAATATTCTCTTTAGATCAGAAACAGTTAATGTTGGAAGATCAGCAGATGAATGAGAATTTTTGCAGGTGGATTTGTGGCAAGAAGTGATAAATCATCATTTCTGGTTTTAATTTCTTTGGTTTCACACTTCCAATGTTTTCACTGAGAAATGATACACACAATTTCAGCAAATTCACTCCTGATGTCTTATGACAACTCTGCTGCCATTGAGCTGTCAAAGAAATTTCAGAGAAATATTTCAGTATCAATGCTATCATTTGAATGAATAATCATGTTATCATTTCTGAATGAAAGTAAGCTACTTTTATCCAAGGGCAGGTATTAACTAATTAAGATATGCAAGGATGATTATTACTATTATATAGCAATGCAGTATTGTAATCATTCATCAGTTAAGAATTCTGTTCTGTTAGTTCTTTGGGTCTACTTTTTATTTTTTATTCAACTGTTTTATATTCTGCACAATTTGCTTAGCTTCTTTTTACCTTGTTATTCTTTCTTGCTTCCATAATTTAAGTCATGGAACTATATTTAAATTTGGACACTGACTATGTTAAAGAAAACATGAATCTATGGTGTCATAATCACTAGACTTACTCTGAATACACTTAAGGTTTACTACAATTGTCACCATCTGAATTTTTGGCATTTCATTTCCATCTAATCTTTCTTTTTTCCTCTCTCTTCTGTATAGTCATGCATGCTCACCAAGATATGCTTCATACACCTCCTAAAATAGATTTCAGTCCATGAATATTTTCCCCCAAGATTCATTTTTTAATTTTTAAGGTGCAAGGAGATCTACTGCTGTTTTTTCTGCAACTGATTAATTCTCAAATGAATTTGCTGTAGGGCACTGACTAGACTGCAGTTTCTCAGACCATTTTTCTAAATATGTTCCTTATAACCAAATAGAATATAAGGAGGAAGATATTGTTTCAAAGTAGGTTGTCTTGAACTTAATTCTCATCCAGTTCATGAACCTGGGCCAGATATGCACTGCGCCCAGTTTAAAAAAGAATCACCTTCCCATAAACAACTGGCATGAAAGAGAAAAGAGGTTTAACTTTACCTTTTCCTTTCTGTGTTACTTTACTGCAACAGACAATCATCTGATATGGAGGACTGTGCCAAATCGAGTACACAAAATCTCCCAATAAATGGCATTTGGAGATTAGGCTGAATGTAATTCTTCTGGCAAAAGTGTAATAATTACAGAAAATCTCCAATATTTATTTTCCTAGCACAGGGCGATAGATTGTCAGTGAAACCAGAGCTACAAATGACCATCATATGCAGTTGTGGGGTTCAAATTTTTTTTACTACTGGTTCTATGGGCGTGGCTTGGTGGGCGTGGCAGGGGAGGGATACTGTAAAATCTCCAGTCAGAGATAGTATTTGCCAGTTTTCCGAACTACTCACTATTTCCGCTACCAGTTCTCCAGAACTGGTCAGAACCTGCTGAATACCACCTCTGATCCTATGCAAGATGACATAGTTTTAAATCCATTAGGTGTTTCTTTAGTAGCAGGCCTACAAAAATTGACGGGAAATGGATGAATGAATAAATGAAAAAAATGCACAGAAATATCAAAAGATGAGAGTATGATTTTATCGGTATTAATCTACCCCCCCAATGTATACATTGATAAAAGGAAAATAAAAAAAGATTACAGTCTGGGAATCAAGAAAGCATTATCTCAGATAATCTGCCCATTATTCTCTGCTGTCCATGAGACATGAATTATTAAGTATGTAATTAGATTAGGAAAAGTGTAGAGAAATATATTTTAAGAAGCCCTTTCAACTATCTGAAAAGGGCAGCTCAAATTCCTTCTTATGGGTAGAGACAGACCTGATAAACAATTTTTTTTCATAAGTCTTGATATAGAGATGTGTTAATGGTTTGATTCAATGAATGCTATGCTGTGCTAACACACCTTTAGGATCTTTTGATCCTACTTCAGTTTTTTCTAACCTATAATATACTTGTCTTTTAGTAAAAAGAGAAAGACACACTTTTTACTTCAGGAATGGTTTAAAGATAAATACTGTGACACATATCTAAAACCTAGCAGACAGAAGTTTGATGGTGCATGGGTGTGCACAGGGAATTATCACACATCATGATGCAAGCACATAATTGCATTCTTTGTGCTATATAATAACATGACACACATGTCACTGTGGACCTCATCATCACAGCTTGTTGCCGATGCCATTCTGATAGTATTTCTGAAAAATTCTAAATGTTTCTGAAAATGGCTTATAACTTAGCTACAACAGTCACATTACATGATTTTAAAAAAAGAATATAGAGCAGTAACTCACATTACTGAATAAGGAGTAATACTGAAGAACCATTCAGAAGTGTTACAGTCCTGATAAGTTTTATCACATCAGCAAGAAAATGTCTTTGCAATTAACATCAAACAAAGGCTGTTACTCTTGCCCATTATAACAATTCCTGTTCTGTATTATTTCTATTGCTGTTATCATTAATATTATTTCAGTTGATGCACCCATAAAGCTGACTGCAAATGACAGCTGGCATATAGATCTAGCATATTGCTAGTCCTTTCCTTAACACCTATAAAGTCATGTTTCATATCTTTAGAAGGGAACCTACCTCAGAAGTGACCTTTCGAAGGCTGGGATAGACATTTTATTTAAGTTTTTAATATTTTGCTCTTCATAATACTTATCCCAAGCATAGCTGCAATTTAATTTAAAATAAATAATAAAACAATAAACGTAATATAATTTATTTTTATTTATTTATAATTGGACTTGTATGCTGCCCCCTCTCCAAAAGGACTTGGGGCGGCTCACAACTAAAATACAACAATAAATATTTTAAAAAGAATTAAACTTAAACAAGCCCAATAACTAGAATTAATTTAAAACTAATTTAAAAAAAACCCAAGAGGTCAGTCCAGCCCGGCCTGTTCAAACAGCCAGGTTTTCAAATCGCGGTGGATAATAAATATAATAAATATCATAACTCACCATTAAGGAAGGCTGTCAAAATTCAACTTTTTCATCTAGTGATTTCAAATGCAGCATTCTTCCACAATCACCTTAAAATACAAATAATTAATCTGGGAAAATAAAAAGTATTTTAGTAATATGTGGATCCACAGAAATATGAGTTTTCTTCTGTCACCCCTTTCCTAAGACTCTTTTGGATCTAGCATTTCTTGAATAGGATTTTTTTCAAATTATTATTTAATAAAATATTCACCATATTGGCTGAGTCAGATGGGAATTGTATTTACTTTACCATATAAGGTGGCATGTCAAACTTGTTTTAATTTTTAAGAAGCATACTTTTCATATGTAGCTTGGGACTTTTTCTAGATAGCCTTCCTGTGGTCATTCTATGAAACACAAGGGGGAATAAAGCAACTTTCTCAAAACAGAGTTTGTCTCTTCTGACCAAATAATCAGCCTGAACTGTGAATCTCCCTGCAATCCATATCAATTGTTTTAGGATTTGGACCTGAAATAGAAATTTCAGACTATTTGATGTGTTCTCAATTCAGACCAAGCTCCAGTAGTGGCCTTCCGTTTTCTCAGCAGCATTCGGTTTGGCCAAAATGTATTTGCACCAGTGACTGAAGTTTAGGTATTGCATATTATCTCAATTTAATACAGTAAGATAAGAGAGGATTGAGTATAATTCCTTTCACTTCTGCTTATCATGTCATATTAAAATGAGATCCCCATAACCCATTATATGTATCTGTTCCTATCACATCTAATTTTGCTCTAAATATTGTTAAATTACTGAAGAAATAGCTCAGGATTGTACACCCATGTCTCACAAAATGTATTTGTGAATATTTATTTAGCAAGTTCATGGACATGAACTGAAAGTTTGCAAAATGGTTTGCATAATTTGTTGTCAGATAAGTTGTTACATAAAGTAGAATAATCATCAAAAGTAGGAAGCATCCAAGCTTTGAGCTTCAATTTTAGTGAAATGGAGAGTAGGCTGTAGACATTCAGATTAGGCTTCTCTCATGAGGAGGGAGGAAACTGAAATGAAGCTGGAAAAAGATTTACTTCTCTCCCTGCTTTTTCATTGTAATTTATTCCAAAATGTTGTACTTGTATGAGTAAAACTTTACCTTTAAACCCCCTAGATGGTTTCACTGGCTTGCAAGAAAGACATATGTATTCCTTCATCATATGAAGCTGGTGTGCCAAGTCATCATCCAAATTCCAATATTCCAAATTCATCAGCTGTAGTGAAATCTTGATTTATTTTCAGTCAAAGATATGGCAGCCATTTCATTATGATTTGTTCTTTCACAATGAGCTGAGGCTACAAAACAGCTTTTTGTATTTGGGCTTTCAGCCACATTTTTATCCAAGCCAAAGCCTTTATGGAGTCTACTGTCAGCGTGGGAGTTGATTACACTCCAATCCACCTTTTTCTCAGAAAAACATATATTCCCGCATTTTCCAAAAGTCCATGCCCTTTGTCTTAAGCCTTCTAGCAACATAGTCTTAAATCTTGAAAGTTACCTTGACAGATCTTTAAAACATTAATTACATATGTCAAATATAATCCAGCAAGAACAATACTGACAATCAAAAAGCATAAATACTTGGCAGCCCTGTCATTTCTAAATGAGATGGTAACATGGTGAAAAGTTCTTTTAGCATGTTCCAATTTGAAAGATACTAATCTGTGATAGCTACTGGGCAGATTGTATGAATTGGCTCAACAGCAAGCCTTACTTTCTGTTAACTGTAGCTATTATGTATGTGCAGCTGTAAAATACCATCCTAGACAATGTGATCAGATGCACAACTTCATATAACAACCCAAGAATCCTAATTTTTTAGCAAAGAATTTCAAAAGTGCAGTGAACCTTTGGTTCAGGTAGGCAGAAGGTTTCTGTCTAGCCAAGTGGCCATCAAGATGCAACATCATATGACCTTAGAGCTAGCAACTAGAGCCTAATTGGGACCCAGTATTCTCACTAGCCATGACTGCTTCATTGTGGGAGAAAAGAATGGGTGACTTTAGGAGAACTAGAAGAGGCTAGCCTTGAGGTACTCTTCAGTATAGTTTTTTAAAACCAGCAGGGAGAGGTCACTGTTCAAGAAAGACTACCTAAGGTAAGCAAAAGCAGAGGATGTAATAATATCACTTATCCTAGAAAAAGAATATTGTCTCATTTGAGATGCTGGTTGGCAGGGACAGAACATCCCTCTAGGCAACTGTTGACATCTAAAGCCATCTGTCTGCTTTTTCTAGCTCACTGAGGAAATATAAATTCACTATGGGGACTATCAGAAAGATCTGAACATAACCTCCCAGCATTCCTCATTTATTTATTTATAAATTTTATATGGCCGCCCAACTTATTTATAGTGACTGGGCAGTTTACAGAAGTAAAGGCCCAAATACAACAACCCCCTCCAGTGACTACAATCAAACAAACCACTTGATGGACTCTGTATCACTCTGGGATCTCCAAACCTGCTGGCAAACCATGTCTTCAGAACCTTTTTAAAAATTACCAAGGTGGAGGCCAATCTTATCTCCATGGGAATGATGCTCCATAGAGAGGAAGCACCACCAAAAAGGAGAGGAGCCTTCTTCTTGGTCTCACTAGAAGGACCTCCTTAAAGAGAGGACATATAACATACCCTGCCTCCACATTCTGGTGAACCAGGTCAATATAACTAGGAAAAGACACTCTATTTCTATGAAGGTCCTTTAAATAATCTGGTCCCAAACCATATAGGACTTTAAAGGCAACAACCAGCACCTTGAATTGGACCCGCAAACAAATTGGCAACCAATGCAACTCTCACAAGAGGGGTGACATGTGTGCAAATTTAGACTTGCAGAGAACCAATGAAGGCTGCTGCATTTTGAACCAATTGAAGCTTCTGGACAGTTTTCAAGGGTAGCCCCATGTAGAGTATAGTAAGGTAGTCAAGATGGGACTCCCACCCCTCCTCTGTGAACTTATCGAGGAGGAGGCCACAGACCTGGCTTGCATCATGGAAACCTGGTTGGGACCAGAGGGAGGGGTCCCTCTCTGTGATTTATGTCCCCCAGGTTTCCGGGTGCTTCACCAACCATGAGCCCAGGGTAGGGGCGGAGGGGTGGCCATAGTTATCAGGGAGGCCTTGTTACCAAGGGAGGTCACTGTCTCACAGATGGGCGGGTGTGAATCTCTCCTCCTGAGATGGGGCCCAGGGGGTCAGTTGGGCTTATTGCTTACGTACCTGTCCCCCAGCTGCGTGGCAACAGCCCTACCTGAGCTGCTCGACACTCTCTCGGGGGTGGCGGTGGAATTCCCCAGGCTTTTACTTTTGGGGGATTTCAACCTGCCTTCCTTGGGGGAGTCGTTGGGTTTGGCTCGAGAGTTCATGGCTTCCATGGTGGCCATGGACCTGACCCAAGCGATACAGGGCCCGACTCACAAGGGGGAGGGGAACACGCTTGACCTTGTTTTCATCTCGAGGCAATGGTATGATGATCAGGGGGGGCTCACCGATTAGTCAGCCCCTGTCATGGACAGATCATTATCTCCTGCGGCTGGTCTTCCAACAGGCCGTCCCACGCTGCTGGGATGAGGAGCCAGCTAGATGATTCCACCCCAGGCACCTGATGGACCCTGAGAGGTTCCAGACGGCAATAGGGTCTTTGCCTACTTCCCTTGTCCACAGCTCGGCCGAGGCCTTGGTGTCCGTCTGGCAACAGGCGACCTCAGAGGCACTCGACCGGGTTGTCCCCTTGCGACTCCTCCTTCGCCGTAGATCCCGTTTAGCTCCCTGGTTTTCAGAGGAGCTTCAGGAGATGAAACATCGAAGGAGGAGTCTAGAGAGCAGATGGAGGACGAGCCACTCCAGATCTGACCATGCCCAGCTAAGAGCCTATATTAGGACTTACCTGGTAGCGATGAGAGCGGCGAGGTGTGCATACTTCTCTGCCCTCATTGCATCCGCGGATGATCATCCGGCTGCCCTGTTTCGGGTCACTCGCTCCCTCCTACACCAGGAGATGAGGGAGGACCATTTGTAGGGTAGAGCGGAGGAATTTAGCCAACATCTGACGGATAAGGTCGCTCAGATCCGGGCCAGCTTGGACTCTGATTGGCAGGGGTTGGAAGACGGGGTGGTGGTGAGTCTGGCCGATACCACCTGGGTTGGGTTCGATCCTGTTTCTCTGGATGAAGTAGACAGGATCATGTGGAGGCTGAGTTCTACCATGTGTTTATTGGACCCGTGTCCTTCCTGGTTGGTTTACGCCTCCAGGAAGGTTACACATGGCTGGTTCCAGGCAGTTGTCAATGCTTCTATAGGGGAGAGTTCCTTTCCCACCACCTTGAAAAAGGCGGTGGTGAGGCCCCCCCTCAAGAAGCCTGCCTTGGACCCAGTCATTTTGAATAACTATCGTCCAGTCTCCAACCTTTGCTTTTTAGTGAAAGTTGTTGAGAGCGTGGTGGTTCAACACCTACCGATGTTCCTGGAGGAAGCTGATTACCTGGATCCATACCAATCGGGCTTCCGACCCGGGCACAGCATGGAGACGGCATTGGTCATGCTGATTGATGATCTCGAGGGCTCGGACAGGGGTTTTTCCTCTGTCCTAGTCCTATTAGACCTCTCAGCAGCTTTCGATACCATCGACTATGGTATCCTATTGTGGCGGCTCGAGAGATTGGGAGTGGGAGGCACCGGTTTATGGTGTTTCTCCTCCTACCTCTCGGGCTGCTCACAATCGGTGTTGGCAGGGGGGCAGAGGTCGAGCCCGAGGCCCCTCACTTGTGGGGTGCCTCAGGGTTCGGTCCTCTTGCCTCTCCTGTTCAACATCTATATGAAGCCTCTGAGTGAGATCATCCATGGTTTCGGGGTGAGGTATCACCAATATGCAGATGATACCCAGCTTTACATCTCCACCCCGGGCCACATCAGTGATGTCCTCCCCATGATGTCCTGTTGTTTGCATGCGGTGCGGATCTGGATGGAGAGGAACAGGCTCTGACTCAACCTGGCCAAGACTGAGTGGCTGTATGTACTGGCATCTCAGATTACTCAGGATATACCACCTTTGGTCATGGGGGGAGAGGTGTTGCCCCCTGTGGAGAGGGCACACAACCTGGGTGTCCTCCTGGATGCACAGCTCAGTTTGGAGGAGCAGGTGGGAGCTGTGTCCAGGGGCGCATTTGCCCAGGTGTGACTGGTTCACCAGTTGCGCCCTTACCTGAGCCGAGATGTCCTATGGACAGTCACTCATGCACTTGTCACGTCCTGACTCGACTACTGCAATGGGACTCTACATGGGACTTCCCTTGTGGACCACCCGGAGGTTGCAGCTGGTGCAAAATGTGGTCACGTGGGTTGTGATGGGGGTGTCCTGATACTCCCATATTACACCCCTCCTGCGCGACCTGCATTGGTTGCCGGTTGCCTTCCGGGTGAGATTCAAGGTGTTGGTGACAACTTATAAAGTCCTACATGGCTTGGGTCCGAGGTACTTGCAGGAGTGTCTCCTGCCGGCATTGCGTTCCGATCGCTTGGTACGCTCCCACAGACAGGGCTTCCTTGGTATAGCATTGACCAGACACTGTTGGTTGGCGGTGCCCAGGGGTAGGGCCTTCTCTGTGGGAGTGCCCACCCTTTGGAACCAACTTCCCTTGGGCCTTTGTTTGGCCCCTCATCTCTGCTCCTTCCACTGTGACCTTAAGACCTGGCTCTTTGAACAGGCCGGTCTGGACTAACTAAGGGGGGTGGGTTTGTTTTTTAAGGGGTCTTAAATTTTAATTGACTTTTAATTTTTTTAGGCTTGTAATTAGTTTAATTCTTTTTATTGTAAATTTGTATGGATTTTATATTGTTAGCCGCCCTGAGTCCTTAGGGAGAGAGGGCAGCATACAAGTCTAATAAAATAAATAAAATAAAGAAATAAATAAGTGTCTAGAGGAGGGCTGTCAAACTCGTGGCCCGCAGGCCAGATGCATCATGCGCTGGCCATGCCCACACCCATGCCCAATTTAGCAAAGGGGGAAAAGTTGCGATACATCACGTGATGCCGCTGTGATGATGCAAGTTTGACACCCCTAGTCTAGAGCATGGATGTCTGCGAGCAGGACTTGTTGGTCTAGGAAAGGGTATAAGTGACACACAACCAGCAGTTGCACAAAGGCCCTCTTTCAAGGAAAGGGGACTGGAATGGTTCACCCAAATGGAGGGAAGGCATGACAGAGTTGCATTTACTGAAGAAAACCCACAGCTAAACTGGGTTTAGTATTGATAACAGTAGTAAATATTAGCTTATAACACTTACCAAGTCTTATTTATGTATTGGTTTTTATAAAATGTCTGTAAAATGACATTTTACAGCTTATAGTTTTTATAAAATGTCCCAGAAATACTCTAGACCTAAAACCTGCATCCCTTAAAAATGAAATAAAAATCATTATCTAGAGAAACAAATGGTCACCCCCTCAGGATAAAAACAACATCACAATGTAGCCAACAAAGGTAAGGCAAGAAGCAGACGTCACCCCAGTCAACCTGTGAATGCTGAGAGCAAGTCCTGCTGTTTGTAGCGACAGAGACATTTTCAGCATCATAATCAGATTTAGTGAGATGGAGAAAGCTCTGGAAACCAGTATCCTTCATCATGCTGAGTGAATAGTCATCCAAAGTCGTCATCTGACTAAGTGACCTCCTGTGATTTCATGCCATGCTGCCTTTTGCCCACTGACTGCTGTTTCCCCTAATGCTGGAGCATCTGCCTCGGCTATATAACAGGTGTTTATGCCTCGATTTGCTTAGAGCTGCTAACAGTTTTGACATTACCAATATTGCCTCCCATATTTATAAGACAGACTTTCATTTGACATGATGTGGCTCTTCTAAGAGAGCACTGGTACAAAGCATCATTCCTCACTTCATGCAGCAAATCTTCTCATCAAATCACAGGGCCAGATTAGATTCCACTGTGTTAAAGCCTGTTAAGTCCTAATCATTTTCCATGTTGCATCTCAAGCAATCATATATGTATATGGGATAGTCCTTAAAGAATTGCAGTAACTATGAAACCTTTTTTCCCCAATCCGATATCTATTCTCAATTTCTAAACCGTTAGCTCTCTTATGAGATGCAGATCTTTGCAAGAGGACATTTATACAAATGTTATTTAAGGTCAAAGAGCAGTGCCATAGCGAAACAATTGAGATAAGAAGGAAAAATAATTTTTTCAAGCTATTTAGCTAAGGTAAATCACTTGGTATTTTTATGAAAATATATTTATATTTAAGCAATATAAATATAAAGAGCGGGTCACATGCTGTATAACAATAACCCCAACAGTGGTAGAACAGAATTTAGCCACGTCTAGCTGGAGATGTCTGAGGATAAATCAGCTCATAAGAGAGTAATGTTCTCTATATCCAGCCAACCGAGGCAATTGGATAAAAAGGGCATTATTAAATATGTGCACCAAGATGTACAGAATGGGTAGTGCAGTAATGCATACATAACTATCTCAATTTCCCCCATCAGGCGCCAGCATAAACACTCTTTCATTGGAATGCTATTATACCTCCCTGCCATTAACATGGATGGCGGAGCATTAAATCTGCCCAAAGAATAGGCTGCCCAAGCCTAAGATGTTAACGAAACAGAAAGCTGGGGTGAAAGGTCTCCCAGACAGACCCATCCCCACAATAAGGTGGGTTGGACTCAGATTTTTCTGAGATCAGTGTCAAATCCACATGGCCTCAGCTACTTTTTCCCCTCTTGGAGCACAGAGAGATCAAATATTGGGCTGAATCCATAATTGTTTTGAGTCATTTCAATACCTTTCTAACAGCTTGTTAGAAGACTATCCAAAAGGACCAAGAAAGTAAGGGGAAAAGAATTCTCTCTCTCTCTCCCCCTCTCCATCTCCCTCTCTCCCTCCCTCCCACTTCCAAAATCATACTAAGAAGCCTTTTTGAAACAGTTACCAGGAGTCAACCCTAGCCATTCCTGCAGCTACCAAATTTCAGCGCAAAATTAACCCTTCTTGGGATTAATCAGTAATAGCTCTTCTCCCAGCTGCAGAACACTGAAAAGTTATTATCAAATATCTGAATTCCTCAGTTTGCTCCATGCAAGTGCCCTTAATCTCCCACAAATAATCTGATTGGGAGTTGAGCAGTATACACATTTAATAACAAATAATTTACTGTTAGTAAAGACCCACATCTTTGTTTTGATATTTTTCTCTCTATAATATGAAGAATGAACTTAAATGTTCCTCCTTATTTCTATTTGCATTGATTGCTTCTACCTGCATCATTGGCATATAGAAAGTCAGAAACAGCTTTTATTTGCCAGGATTGCTGGGTGTAAAAAGCTTGTACTATAAAACTCAGATAAATGTAGGGAAGTGGGAAAAGGTAGGACAGGATATAACTTTTGTTTTATTTCCATATGAATGATATTTTAGGCAGGAAAAACAATCTTGATCCAGGCAATATAACAGGTTGACAAATACATTCTCAAGTACCGCATCTAACCTGCATTGAAATACATTCATGTCATATTATAGGGAGTTTTGTCTCCGAAGTCCATTGTTGGAGATTGAATCAAACACTACTGTCAAATCCATTAAAGCAATATAAAGAATACCAGGGACAATTATTACAGTTCTAAAACTATGCTAATGAGTACTTAAAGCACTAAAAGTATTCTAATAATTATACACTGCTCAAGTGTTGTGCCTCCTGTCCAAAACCAGCTTTCTTGTCAGCCAGTCAGTGCATTGTTCTGCACCAGCAAGTCAAATAATCCCAATAAATATGCCTGGTGTACAATTTACTGATTATACTTAGTAGAGTAATTAGCTGGAAATTTGTCAGATCAGTTTTGCCTCCCTTCTTCTAAATTGGCATTGTAATTGACCAACTCTAATGCCTCGGAGGTCTGTAGGAAGTGATCAATTGGAGTAAATAAAGATTCCAGTATAGGAGCCCATCTTTCAGAATTTACCTGATGTAATTCAGCTGGAAACAAATCTACCTTGGCTTCTTTGCCATTTTTCAACTGCAGAATACGTCTGGAGTGTTCAGAAGGAGGCAATATGGAAAGCATTCCACACTAAATTCAAGAAAGTTGGAATCACTTTTGTGCTGAGTAAGACAGACATAAAATTCTCAACCCATACCTTTGCTGGTATTGTTCTATCCAAGCCAGAAGTGGCTTTTGGAGGGGAAAAATGCAACATACAGCACAAATCTGGTCGTTGACCATTTCAACTAGTTATTTTAACTGTCCAGTTGAATCTCCTGCTTCATCCTTTTTAGCAACGCCTTATGAGATTCCCCCCCCCATCATTTCAAATAAATGAAATGAAGGCCTTATTTAGACCCTAACTCTAACCCTAACCTTTTTACAAATTCAACTTTGGTATCAAGACATTCTCAGTTAAATCAAAACTTAGATTTAAACTTAGTTCCAGAATTCTTAATTGGTATTTGGGCTTAATTTGGGATTAAGCCCAAATTAATTTCTCCTGAAAAATATTCATTTCTTTATTCATATTCATTGGTGTTTTTTTTAAACAAACGATGCCTCCATAGTGTATTTATCAACAAAAAAACATCCTGTCATAGTAGTGAGAAGCTATAAGTGGTCTTTTTAAAATGCTTCAATAAATTGCTGCAATTTATTAAAATTAGTGACAGGATATAATTGATTCTATAAAAGCAGACTTGCTGTAATATAGAAAAAACTTTTTCCATCCAGACTTTACAGGTGAAACTCGAAAAATTAGAACATCATGCAAAAGTTCATTTATTTCTGTAATGCAACTTAAGAGGTGAAACTAATATATGAGATAGACTCATTACATGCAAAGCAAGATAGTTCAAGCTGTGACTTGCCATAATTGTGATGATTATGGCTTACAGCTCAAGAAAACCCCAAATCCACAATCTCAGAAAATTAGAATATTACATGCAATCAATAAAACAAGGATTGTACATAAAACAATATCGGACTTCTGAAAAGTATAAGCATGCAGATGTACTCAGTACTTGGTTTGGGCCCCTTTTGCAGCAATTACTGCCTCAATGCGGCATGGCATGGAGGCTTTCAGCCTATGGCACTGCTGAGCTGTTATGGAAGACCAGGATGCTTCAATAGTGGCCTTCAGATCTTCTGCATTGTTCAGTCTCATGTCTCTCATCTTTCTCTTGGCAATGCCCCATAGATTCTCTATGGGGTTCAGGTCAGGCGAGTTTGCTGGCCAATCAAGCACAGTAATCCCACGGTCATTGAACCAGATTTGGTGCTTTTGGCAGTGTGGCCAGATGCCAAGTCCTGCTGGAAAATGAAGTCAGCATCCCCATAAAGCTCATCTGCGGAAGGAAGCATGAAGTGCTCCAAAATCTTCTGGTAGACGGCTGCGTTGATCCTGGACTTAATGAAGCACAGTGGACCAACACCAGCAGATGACATGGCTCCCCAAATCAACACAGACTGTGGAAACTTCACACTGGACTTGAAGCATCTTGCAGTCTGTGCCTCTCCATTCTTCCTCCAGACTCTGGGTCCTTGGTTTCCAAATGAGATGCAAAAGTTGCTCTCATCAGAAAAGAGGACTTTGGACCACTGAGCAACAGACCAGATCTGTTTTTCTTTAGCCCAGGTAAGACGCTTCTGACGACATTTGAAGCCCATGTCCAGGATCCGTCTGTGTATGGTGGCTCTTCATGCACTGATTCCAGCCTCAGTCCACTCCTTGTGAAAGTCCCCAACACTTTTAAATGGCCTTTTCCTGACAATCCTCTCCAGGCTGCGGTCATCCCTGCTGCTTGTGCACCTTTTCCTTCCACACTTTACCTTTCCACATAACTTTCTATTAATGTGCTTTGATACAGCACTTTGGGAACATCCAACTTCTTTTGCAATTACCTTTTGAGGCTTTCCCTCCTTATGGAGGGTGTCAATGATGGTTTTCTGCACAACTGTCAGGTCAGCAGTCTTTCCCATGATTGTGATTCCTACTGAACCAGACTGAGAGACCATTTAAAGGCTCAGGAACCCTTTGCAGGTGTTATGGCTTAATTAGCTGATTAAAGTGGGACACTTTGAGCCTAGAATATTGCACCTTTTCCCAATATTCTAATTTTCTGAGATTGTGGATTTGGGGTTTTTCATGATCTGTAAGCCATAATCATCACAATTATGGCAAATCATGCTTGAACTATCTTGCTTTGCATGTAATGAGTCTATCTCATATATTAGTTTCACCTTTTAAGTTGCATTACAGAAATAAATGAACTTTTGCATGATATTCTAATTTTTCAAGTTTCACCTGTATGTCTCTATATTTGCTTCACTACAATCAAGCCTAGAACTCCTTCATATATGAGGCACCACTGGCAGTATTTTTTCCAAAGATATATTATGAAAGGATGTGGCATCTAGCAAAACACAATATCTGCTTTATATTGTATTATTTACATCAATTTATGGATTGATTTTAAAACCCTTGCCCTTTATCCATTTATTTTAAAGATGGGAATGGTAGAATGGTGAAAGAAAAATTTAATATAAACCACGGGAGGGGAAAGGGTGAGGATTATTGAATGAACAAAGTTTTCTAAAGCATTTCCCAGAAACTCCAGTTGCAAATTGTGATTTTTCACTTAGGGAAAGCAGAGATTTAAAGTTTGTTGATGGAACCAAGGATACTTTTTTGCTTATTTGTGTCTATAAATAAAAGTATTACTTTTTAATTAGATTAGATTTATTAGATTTATATCCCGCCTCACTTCCCCCAAAGGGGAACTTAATTATTATCAGTAAGGGGTGAGGGGGACTTCCTTGCCTAAGTAAATTTGCTCAATTTGTGGCCCTGAACTGAGAAAATAAAGCTGCTTGATTGTTCTGATAAAAGTTGGCTGAAACTGCTTTTACTGCCCTTTAAGTGAATAACAAATCCTTTCCACACTGGAGAGAAGTCATTACAGGTAATCCTCAACTTATGACCAGAATTAAGCCCAAAATTTCTGTTCTTAAGCAAGACAGATGTAGAGTGAATTTTGTCCCATTTTATGTCCTTTCTTGCCATAATTATTAAATGAATCACTTCTTAAATTAGTAACATGGTTGTTAAGTGGATCTGAATCTGAACTTTGCTGGTCAGAGGATCACAAAAGTTGATCAGATGAACCCAGGACACTATAAGCGTAATAAATGCACACCAATTGCCAAGTGTCCCAATTTTGATCATATGACCACAGGAATGCTGCAATGGTCATGTGTGTGAAAAACAGTCATAGGTCACTTTTTCAGTATAACTGTCACTAAAGGAATGGTTGTAAGCTGAGGACCACCTGTACATTATTGGATGGTCCTGCCTCTTTCCATCACTCTTTGAATCAAATTACATATGTACTTCCTATTTCATTAATACAAGTACAAAATGAAAATTAAAACAAATATTTATTTCAAAACTCCTTTTATTTTTTCCTGGTGGTCCTCTCCACTTTTGAAAAAGGGGGACCCTGGGATATTTCTTGAAGGCCAGTGAGGCTCTCAGTCCCGTCAAAGCAACATTCCAACTTCAGAACACACCATCCCCAACTAGTACAATAAAAATAAAATGCATAGAAGTACTTGACCTCACGTCAAACAGAAAGGAAGTCAGGGCAGATTAAAATATTTGTTTTTTTTTAATCCCTTGATTTATTCTCAATTTGAAAAGATTCAGGTTTTAGGGCTCTTGAAAATCTGCCCATCAAACCTAAAGTTTTTTTAAAATGTTATCTGGTGTCATTAGCTTCTCTTTTGCTTTGATGCCTTTTTCTTAAAGAGATGCAGTTCAAGGGATTGTAAGTAACTGCTGCCTTCTCTTTCTGAGAAGCTGTAACCCTCTGCAAATATGGCATTCTGACAAGTATTCTTTTTTTTTTCTTTTGGATGCTATGACTGGTTTTAAAGATAAACCCACTGGATCCTTTAAAGTTATCCATAAAGGCAAAGGGATGTGTACTGTATCTTCAGAAGGCTTCTCCAGAAAGATACTTCAAAATCACACTTGAACCTCAAGTGATTGAGGGCTCTATTCAAGTGATTGAAGGCTATAAAAAGATTTCAATATTGTGCAAATTATCTAATATTTCTCTGTGTGGATCTTGTGACTGAGAAGGTCGCTTTAAAAGGATAGTGTACTTGTTCAGGATCCTGCTTCATGATCTAAAGACTTAGGAGGAATTATATTAAACCTGTGTATATGTTCTTATATCTCCCCTTCTCATATTCAGTGACTTCCCAGTTTTATGCAGTAGACCACAGTTTTAATTTTGCAGATTTTGTATTTAAGATGTAAGTTATTTGTTTCCAACTGTATTTGTATTTCAATATCTTAACACAAATATTAAACTGATTGTGGGTTTTTTGCTATATTGGTTCATTTCAAGGATAGTGCAGTCAAAGTACTGCAGATCAATTTCTCTGTATTGAATATTCAAAAACAACATTTATAAGATTTCAACTATTGAAGCTCTCATTGTCTGCAAATTAAAAAGGTTTACAGCATTTATATTTTCCATCTCTTCAGTCTCTATGACTGGAAAAATCATAGGTTTCCTTCCTTCCTTCCTTCCTTCCTTCCTTCCTTCCTTCCTTCCTTCCTTCCTTCCTTCCTTCCTTCCATCCTTTTTTGTGGAGGTGGGAATCTTGCTTGATGTAGCCTTTTCTTTTCTCCTGGACATTTATTGATTTTAAATGGTTTTCTAATTTGTTCTCACCCTTCACATAGATCATTAAAGTACATTAATTATTTTATCTATTTGGGGCACTTGCACAAATTGTAGACTCCAGGTGGCATGCAACCAAGTAAAATATAGAATAAAAACAAAAATAAAGATACAATACAATTAATAGAAACCCCCCAACTGGTTCCAGAAATACTCAGTTCTGGTTAAAAGCACCATGGAAAAGTGTTGTTACAACAGTTTCACGAATGCTGGGAGGGGAGGGACAACTCAGACCTCCAGGGGCCTAGAGTTCCAAAGCAGACAGTCTGCAACTGCAGCTCAGGTAAAATATGTGGTGGAATACAGTACAGAATCTCATGGGAGAATGTTGTCTTTCTCAAGGAGCAAAGGGGCAAATCAGCTTGGAACCTTTGGTACGCAGGAAGAGAACAGGCCAGACCTTCCTTAATCTTTCACCAGGGCATCTAATGGTTATGTAGATTAATGTTTTAGTCTGGCAACCTTCTCATCTATAAGTGAACATTAATAAGAAACTACTCTGAAGTAACTTCTTGTGTGATTCTTGATTCCTTCTGCCTGACAAATGGGGACTTTCTCATTTCTTACTAGATAGGAACATTCAACATTGGTGATGTGCTGCCTGATATAATCCAGTCTTTCACTCTATAGTGCACTTTGAGGATTATGAACAGCACTTTGAATGGAGAGAGAGCACCAGATATTGATTACATGGAGTCCAGAAGCCATTGTTAACCAGGGCAGTGACTTGAATAGTGGTGTAATTCTTCTGTAACTGGATTGTTCTGACAACAATTCCACTGCTGCATTTTGGACCAGCTACTTTTTCTTGGTTGTTTCCAAAGGGGATCCTGCATAGAGCTTGGTACCTCCAGCCCAACTGAGCACTGATCAAAACATGAATTACCACAAGCAAGGTATCATGTTCCATCTAGGTGCATAACTGACACATCAAATGAACCTGGGAAAGGCTCCTTGGGCTTGACCTCAACTTGTAGCTTAAGCAACAGCCATGAGTCAGAAAGCCCACCAGATCACAAATCAATCCTTTCAGAAATAGCAACAGAGTTCAGAGGTCCATACTTGAAGCTCCTGAATGTTGAAAATCTTGGTCTTAAAAGATTCGGTTTCATTTTATTTTATCCTATTCATGTCATAGCCTGGGAATCCAAAGAAGATGCTCCAGCTGAACCTGTGGTGTGTTAGTTTCAAGGGACACTAAGCCAGGAATCACCTGAAGCTGATAGGCATTATCAGAACAGCTAGAAGAGTCAGATTATGAGGCATAGCTACCAAGCCCTTGAACTAAATGAGTAGAGCAGAACAGGGGTGGGATTCAAATTTTTTAACAACTGGTTCTGTGGGTGTGGCTTAATTGGTGGGTGTGGCTTGGTGGTCATGTGACTGGGTGGATGTGGCTTGGTGGTCATGTTATTGGCTGGGTATGGCCAACTCAATATCACTCACATGAGGCACACATCTCCTCACCTGGCCTCTCATGACTGTGGTAATGCTGCAACAGTTGTAAATGTGAAAAATGGTCATGTCACTTTTTTCAGTGCCTTTGTAACTTTGAATGGTCACTCCACACATGCAAAGTACCAGCAAAGGAGGGGGGAAAAACTCCAGAAAAGTTCCTGAGACAGGAAGTCTAGTCCTGCCAAGAATGTAATAAGGGTTAACGGAGACGCAGTTTCTATAAGCAACACCAGAATGTTTCCTTCCTACCTTCCTTACAGGATTAGGCCAGTAATTTCTTCTAACAACCAGTTCTCCAAACTGCTTAGAATGTTAACAACCGGTTCTAGAGAATAGGTGCGAACTGGTAGAATCCCACCCCTGGAGCAGAACAAAGATGCTCACTGAGATTCCTTGCTAAGCAAAGGGAATGGTTAAAGACAGCTGGCTGCAGCCTGTTTAAAGAGGCAGCCCTGACTCATACTTCTGACACCTGCAACTGAGTGTCATTTACCTACTAATAACACTTCATCCCAAATCATTGAATGACTTTTTCCAAGAGCTTCATACAAATATTAAATATAGCAGAGGGCCCTAAACTCAGTGGTATTTTCCACAAACCTGAAGTCAGGCTCAGGTTCAGTCAAACATGGCTTTGAGTGCTGGCCCTCCATGATTGTATACTCGAATTTCCCACTCAGGAAAGAATGGGACCACTGATCACAATGCCTCAGACCCGTAGTCTTTATAAGAGGCTTAGCAAGACTATGGTACCAAATACAACTGAGTGGTCTAATAGCACCAAGAGGGGCATAGTCCCCACCAAACTTCTGATAAAGGTCACCCACTAGGATGACCAATGCCATTTCCATCCTGTAGCCACATCCTAGCTCTGATTGGCAAAAATTCAGATAATCCATTTTGTCTAGGGTCTTCAGTGACTCGAATGCCATCATCCTCTCAATTACCTTGTCTCAAAATGGAAGGTTTCTTCTCCCTTCTCTCTCCTTTCTATTTCTATTTCTTTTTCTCTTTTCTTATTCACTATTCTTGCTTATTTTCTTTGTTTTCTAATGGTTTTTTATCTTGTTAAAAATCCTTCTGTAAGAAATCAAAGATCAAAAGAGAAGATTTGAGATTGAACAAAAGTTGTTAAATAGCTCTGAGGAAGTGCTTGGCATATTTCTTTTTGAAAAAGTTTTTATTCTTAAGACAAATGTACAAACAAAACATAAAAACATAAAACCATCTTCCATTTTATATACATGCAGTGTGTCAGTTGGTTGCAAATCTTTTGTGCTATCCTTTTTGTCGTCATCACTCACAATTTATATAAACTTTCACATTGTCAAGCAAACATATACTTATATATTTATCAGTTATTAATCATCTGTGACTAGACTATTTATTCCATCATTTTATATGAGATATTCCAAATTTTATGTTAAAATTTATATTATACTTTCATCCAATGGTTATATATGTCTATATTATATTTTATATCAATCTATTAAACTTCTGTTACAAAATTATCTACTCTATTACATTACCAATTCTTTTTGTCCAATCATTGATAAAACAAATCCCATATTGTATAAAATTGTTTATCTTCTTGTTCTCTAATTTCAAATGTCAATTTACTCATTTCAACACAGTCCATAATTTTCTTAATAACTTCCTCCTGCATAGGTATTTTATCATTTTTCCAATTCTTAGCAAATACAATCCCAGCTGCTGTTAAAATATTTACAATCAAATATTTCAACTCTTGTTCTTCTTCCAATTTAAATTCTAATAAATGTCCATAAAGTTTTTTAATTACCTTTTCATCAGTACCCGTCAAAATTTTATCTAAATCAGTCAACTTATCATAAATACCTTCTGTTTTAAAATCTTTATCAAATCTAGATTGTTCTTGCAAATATGAAAACCAATTCAGTTTTACACCTTGTTCTTCCAACGTTTGCATAGATTTAAGTTCATCCTTTTCATTCAATATCTCACCATATCTAACTGTTTGTTCCTTTTTATATATTACTGGATATGAAAAAGCTTCAATAGTAGATATCCATAATGGAATTTTTAAATAATATTGTCTTTTTTTTAAATTACATTTATATGCCGCCCTTCTCTGAAGACTCAGGGCGGCTTACAATTTTTGGGATACAACCCAATGTGCTCAGCAATAGCCTTCATTCCATTGTATATGCCTGCTTATTACTAAGCAGCATTTTTACAAAGTCAGCTTATTGCCCCCAACAATCTTGGGTCCTCAATTTACCTACCCCGAGAGGATGGAAGGCTGAGTCAACCTTGAGCCTGGTGGGATTCGAGCCTATAGTAATTGTAGGCAGCTGGAACTTAAATGCAGGCATTTAACAGCCTGAGCCACCAAGGTCTTTTTGTCTTTTCCCAGTTCAAAAACAGTGCCTCTCGAATATAATGTCTTCTAAAATACCCCTGTGTTTTAGTTCCCTTATACCAAAGGAAAGCATGCCATCCTAGCAGCAAGTCATGTCCTTCTAAAGTCAATAGTCTAGTATTTCTTAATGTTATCCATTCCTTTACCCACATCAAACTTGTCGCCTGGTAATATAGCTCCCAATTGGGCAAGGCAAACCCTCCTCTTATTCTTGCATCTTGTAACAGCTTAAGTTTTATTCTTGCTTTCTTTCCCTGCCAAATATATTTCAACACAATTCTGTTTAAGTCTTCAAAAAACTCTTTCCCTAGTTGGACTGGAATTGTCTGGAATAAATACAGAATTCTAGGCAATACATTCATCTTAATTGTAGATATTCTCCCAATCAATGATATTTGTAAATTTTCCCATTTTGCCAAATCTGTCACAATCTGCTGTTTGAGTTTAATACAATTATCCTCCTTCAGTGTGCTACATCTTGGTGTAATGTGTATCCCTAAATACTTAACCTTATTTATGACCTGTATTTCTAAAACTTCTTCCAACTCTTTCTTTCATCTTGCTAGAGTATTTTTTGTTAATATCTTTGTTTTATCTTTATTTATTTTCAAACCTGCTACTTTTCCATATTCTTCTATCTTTTCTATTAATTTAGGTGCTGTTTCCAATGGATCCTCTAATATAAATGCCAGATCATCTGCAAAAGCTTGCAATTTATACTCTTCCTTTTTAATTTTCATTTCTTTTATTTCTTTATCATCTCTAATATTCCTATTCAACACTTCCAAAGTTAACACAAACAGCAGAGGTGACAGTGGACAACCTTGTCTTGTCCCTTTTCTTATATCTATGGATTCTGTTAATTCTCCATTTACCATAATCTTTGCAGTTTGTTCATAATATATCATTTCAATAGCTTGAATAAATTTTTTACCAAAGCCCATTTGTTCCAACTGCAATAACGTAAATCGCCAACTCACATTGTCAAAGGCTTTTTGTGCATCTGGAAACATCAAAGCCATTTGCTTTTCTGGATGTGCCTCATAATATTCCAAAGTGTCCAGAATTATTCTCACATTATCTTTAATTTGTCTCTTTGGCAGAAATCCATTTTGGTCAACATGTATAAAGTTATTTAAGTATCTTTTCAGTCTTTCTCTGCCAAAATTGAGGCAAAGATTTTATAATCTGAATTTAATAGGGATATAGGCCTATAATTTTTAACTTGTTGCAGGTCTGTATCCTCCTTCGATATAAGTGTAATATATGCTTCTGACCATGTTTTGGGTATTCTTTTCTTTAACATAACTTCATTCATAACTTCTAACAAATGGAGATTCAGTATTTCCTGGAAAGTCTTGTAAAATTCTGCTGGCAATCCATCTGGACCTGGTGCTTTTCCAACATTCTGTTTTTAAGGCTTCTGTTAGTTCCACCATTGTTGTGTTCCCTTCTAGCATTATTTCAATATCTTTAGATATCTGAGGTAAATTCGCTTTCTGTAAATATTGCTTAGCACTTTCTGTAAATATTGCTTAACTTTTTCTTCTTGAGTATTCTCTTGAAAATATAGTTTTCCATAGTAATCTTGTATAATTTTCTTCTCCTCCTCATTTCCATAGCAAACATGTCCTTCATCATTTATTAATTGATTAATCCTTCTTGATTCTCTTTCCTTTCTCAGTTTATAGGCTAGCCATCTGCCTGGTTTGTTTGCATCTTCAAAGTAGTTCTGTTTAGCATTTTTAATTTTTTGTGCTAGTTTCTCTTTTTCCATTATTCCTATTTTATGTTTAATTATATCCATTTTATTCTTAATGTCTTTTTTTTGCGGGAACTTCTGTAACTCTTTTTCCAGTCTTTTATAGTCATCCTCCAAAGTTTTAAAAGTCTTTTTCTGTTTTATATTTCTTTTCCTTGTATGGTCAATTATCAAACCTCTTGTGTAGGCCTTCATTGTGTCCCAGAGATTCTATAAAGAAGTATCCTCTTTTCTATTTTCTTTAAAAAAAGAAAACCAATTCTTTCTCTATTTTCTGTTTCAAGTCTTTTTCCTTTAATATCGTATTATTTAAAGTCCATCTAGATCTCCTCTTATATCCTTCCCAAATAACTGTCATTGGATTTGATCTGCCCAAGTGCTTGTTTCTATTTCAATTTCTCATATGTTAGTAAGTAGTTCTGCTGACATCCATATCATATCAATTCTAGACCATGATGCATGTTTGTTTGAGTAAAAAGTATATTGCTTACTTTCCACATTTCTCTCTCTCCATGCATATTTTAAGTTTAATTCTTCTATCATTCAAAATAAAGATTTTGGTAATGTCTTTCTAGCTTTCTTTGTTGATTTCTGCATTTTATAGTCCAACTGATCATTAATTATTCCATTAAGATCTCCCATCATACAAATATTAACATAGTCCAATTCAATTATTCTCATATGTAATTTTCTATAGAATTCTTCTTGATTATCATTTGGAGCATAAATTGGAATTAAAAGTGTTTTGACATTATTATCCATTATTTCCACCATCAAAATCCTTCCATCGTCAACTGTATAAATTAATTCTGCCACAATTGTATCTCTAATATATAAGACCACGACTCTTTTTTTAATTTTGTTAGCGATGAATAATTTCCCTAATTTTTTTGTTTCAATATATATTCATGTTGTTTTTTAATATGTACTTCTTGTAAACAGATTATATCAAATTTTAATTTCTCTAATTTATGAAATACTTTTCTTCTTTTAGCAGCCAAATTAAGTCCATTTATGTTAATCATGATCAATTTCCTTTCATCCATGTTAAGCTTTATAAGAGGGTTTTATTGCTCCAGTGGATCTTAGTTCTCGTTGCTCTCTGGGTACACCACCTACTGCACCTTCTTCTTTTTCTTTTTCAATTACTGCTATACACTCCTCTTGAAATTCAATTACTGACTCTTCTTTTCTTCTTCCTCCTTTCCTCTAAAATATTCTAAGTAGAATAACTCCGCTTTTCCAACTGTGTTGATTCTGTGTCTTTGTTCCTGCCAAGTGAACAAGAGGCCTTCTGGCATCAACCATCTATAGTTTATTCCTCTTTTAAGTAACACTTTGGTCAGAAATATGTATTCTCTTCTCATCTCTCTTACTCTTCTTGGTACTTGCTTCAGCACCACAATTTCTTTGCCTTTGTACTTTAATGTTTTCTCTCTTGCCACCTGTAGTATCTGTGTTTTGATTATCTTCTTAGTAAATCTAAGGTGTACTTTTCTTGGTAACTTGTTTCTCATTGCATATCTTGTATAGACATGGAACACTTCATCCATTCCATCCATCATCTTCTCTTTGGTTATCTCTAATGCTTCTGCCAGTATTTCTGTCATTAATTCAGCAAGATTTTCACCTTTTCCTTCTTCCACATTTTGAAATCTCAAATAAAATTCTGATTTATCAATTTCCCACCCCAATGGTTCAATCCTGTCCTTCTTGACATCGCTCAATTGGGTATCAATATCTCCAATTTTCTTATCTCTTTGTATATCTTCTTCTTCAATTTTTTAAAAATCTGTCTTCATATTTCATCATCATCTGTTGAATATTTTCCACTTTCTCATCTGTCTTTTCAATTTTTTGCTCAATCTTCTGAATTCCTTGCATGATCACCTTCAATGTCACTTCCTTCTCTTTCTCTTTCTCCTGTTGTAACATTGTCTGTATAGATCATTGTCCTCCAGATGGTGAGGAGGTTGGTCTTGAAGAAGCTGGGGCTGTTATCTTTCTACTCATCTTGTAATGCTTATCTGTGAAGAAAGAGAGAAAAAAAGAAAAAGGGAGAAAAAATGAGGGCAAACAGTTGCCACTCCAAAAAGAAAAAGGGAAAAAAAATCTTCAGGCACTTGTATACCTTAATCCAATTAGTTCCAATAAGATGTAAAAAAATAAAAATAAAAAAAGCAAGAGAAGATATGGAAAAAGGGATAAAAAGGTTTTTTCTTTTTAAAAAAAAGAGGATAAGGAAAGAAAAAAGAAAAATCAAAAAGAAAAAAGAGAGAAAAAAATAGTCTATGTATTTCTCTTAATAAAAAGAAACAAAAAAGCAAAAGTAAGAAATTTACATTCTGGTTCCTGGTTTGAAAAATCAAAATCCAAATAAAAAGAAACCCAACTAGAGGGGAAGTAAAGCAAGCCTCTGCCACTAAATATCCAAGGCTCTTTGATAAATCAGCTCAAAGTTTCCAGTTCAATGTTTTCAAGGTCACTTCAATCTTTTTTCTTTCCACTTCAACTCCAGACTACAGCTATCTATAGTTTCACAGATGAGCACCTGTGTAACAAACTGCCATGCTCATCCCACTATCTTTTCCAGTGCAAAGCTCAGAGTCCTTGAGTATAAATATATAAACAAGTAAAAGAAAAAAGAAAACAATGTATCCAAGCCTCTAGGCAGCAGTGCTACTTATTTTCCTTCACCTTCACTTCCCCATCCTACATCCAAAGCCAGGAACATAAAAAAAGTAAAATCTTTTCTTTTAACAAAAATAAATAAATCTCAAATCAGAAATAAGAGTCTTAATCAAAAACAAACTTTCAAGAGGATTGTTAAAAAAAAGAAATAAAAACAGAAATAGAAAAGTTATTAGAAAAGTTATTAAAGAAAATAAACAATTAAAAAAGCCCAGTCCAGTTTAAAATTAAGAAGCTTTACCAAGTTCAAAATTCCAATAAAAAGGGAAAAGAAAAAGAAAAGCTTTCACTTTAACTAGCTTAATCTTGCCACTTAAACTCTTTTCTCTTCACTTTTAATTCCACTTTAAGTCTTTCAGGGTGTTCTCTTCAGGAAATAGTAAGTAAAAGTTCATCTCACCACTTTCTTTCAATCTCTTCCATTCCGGAGCTGTCCCAGCTTCAGCAGCTTGAATGGCTGCCTCTCTGCCACCAGCAAAAAGGACTTTTCCTGGATCAACCAGGGACTTTGCGATATCCCTGGGATCAGCAGGACATGCCCTTACTGATCGCCGTCTCTACAGGAGACTGTCCGACAGGACCGACCAGCAGCTGAGATATCGACGGCAATCTTGGAGAATTAAGATTGTATGTTGTTCCGCCACGATGCCAGCTCCCCCTCCCCGGAAGTGCTTGGCATATTTTGAATGGCATATAATCAGTTGATTTAAAATATATGGGATAACTCCTCTCTCAAAGAAGTGTTAAATGTTTCCCATATCTAGCTGCTGATCCCTTCCCCATTGCTCTAATATATCTTTTAAATCGTGCTTTTAAATGAACACTACATTTTTCAATTTATCATTCTTGTCGATCACAAATTTTTAAAGAGAAGACCAAGACAAAAAATAATGTATTAAATAAATATTATTGACATAGACATCAGTTCTTCAGGATCTAGTAAAGGTTTTTGAGGTCTACCTGGAGATGCCTAGAATGAACATAGGGCATTTTCAAAGCAAGCACTCCAACACTGTGAGCAAATCCACACAACTTCCTTGTCCTGATACAGGAATGGCCAAATAACCCTTTCTTGATCACATCTCTGTATTCTTTAATCTTCATGTCCTCCTTCAATTAAGGCATTCCAGAGATAGCTTGTGCTACTATGCTTTGGAATGGTTTTCCTTATAGGCAATGTAGGAGACATTACTAAAATGTGTATTGGAATGGCAATTTGAAGAAAAGTGCCACAAGCTGATAATCTTGTAGCCTCAAATGATTTTGCTGGTTTCCTATAGGATTATTTCATTCAGTTTGGTTGCTGGTCTCTTAACATACAATCTCCTCTAGAGAGGTGAGACTAACATAGATCTGCCTTTCTGAGCTAATTCCACAGTATGTTGGAGATATTGGGGAGGAAAAAACAGGAATAGATAGGGCTTTGATGAAAACTTTCTTGGAAGAGGTCAAGAAGGAACTTGTTCCATTGATATGTAGTCTGTAGTTCAATCTCAGGGAACTTGGAGAAGGAATTCAGTTTTCCACTGAGGCTCCTGGCAAGCATTACAGACTGGGGCCATAAAAATGCCCGCACACATGCATAAACACATGCTTTCAGGAAAGTACTAAAAGCAGCTGTTCTGCATTGTACCGTATTGCATCTTCTAATGTTTACATTTTCTCCTTTATTTTATTGTCCATTAAGACAATGTAGGATGGCTTTGATTTTTCTCAGTGAAGTATCTCACTATATAGAGGCAATCTGTTTGTTTAAGCAAGAAAGTGATGTAATTTTATAGGATGCTTTGTCCCAGGATTTATACTGCTACATGGAGCAAAGACATGCCTCTGTTTGCTTTGACCAGCATTTGAAGCAACCCAATTGCTTTGCTCGTAGAAGCAAGGATGCCATGTTGTTTTACACAGCAGCTTCAAGGAAGTGCTTCTCTTGAGACTTCATAAAAAAGATGTATCCGCTGAAAATCTGCACAGTCTTACTGTGCACATCCTCTATCTGCTATTGACTGAAAATTCATGTTCATATTTTTCAGGTACTTTACTTTTTTATATCTTGGCAGTGGCAGAAACGTTCAAAAGACTCTAAGTGCAAAGAATGTGTGGAAGAACTGTTGTGGAGGAGGCAAGTTCAACAAATTCAACATGGAAGATATAACTTGTAAACCTAACAGGGCATCTACAAAAAAGGCTGAAGAAATAGTGGTTCCAGAACGAGTTCAGCAATAGCAGTCCAGCAACAGCAATAGTAGACAAGGCTAGGGAGAAGAGCAATGGTCTCATTGAAGCCAGGCAGAGTGGCAAATTCAGCAACGGTAGCTGTGGGGAAAACCAGCAGGTGCAACAATGAACTAAATAGCAGCTTCAAAGAAGCAGTTGTGTGTTAGTCACCAGAACCACTGACTCCTCTCCCGTTGTCTGCAATATTCTCCAGTTTACCATAACCTCTTTTTTCCAGATTTTCCTCCCAATACCCCAGGGATTGAAACCTCAAAAGATCTACTAATACTTTGCAGGGGTGTTTGGAAATCTTTTTCTAGCATCCTTCAAATCATGAAATATCATGATCATGAAATAACATTGCAAAATCCCAGAAGTATATAAAGCTGTGGTGGCACTGTAGTTAGAGCATAGTACTGCAGGCTACTTCTGCTGCCTGCTGGCTGCCTGCAATTTGGCAGCTCAAATTTCACCAGGCTTAAGGTTGACTCAGCCTTCCATCCTTCCGAGGTGGGTAAAATGAGGGCCCAAATTGTTGAGGGCAATATGCTGACTCTGTAAACTGCTTAGAGAGGGCTGTAAAAGCACTGTAAAGCGGTATATTAATTTAAGTGCTATTGCTATTGCTATAAAAGTGGAGACAAGCCACAAGCATTGTGAGCTGACTGACACCAGGAAAGCATCACCTTAAGGCACTGGAACTTGAGTGCACACATGTTAATGTGGATTACAGGCCTTCAGTCATGTCCTAAGTAGTAGCTCCATCTTGTAGTACTTAAATATAAACAGGAAATATTAACATAATATATTAACATAATAGAACAATAATTTTATATCCAGAAATAAAACAGTGCTTTTGTTTTCTGCTTTAAATTTTAAAAAGTTTGTCTAAGTTAAATGAAAATTGTTTTCTTGTTTTTCCTGACTGACAGATTTCTCCATTAATTTATACTTTTTATTTTAGAAATGTGTAGGGTAGTTCAACTCTGCAACAGCTCTGGGCAATGAATTGTGAAAACAGTCATATAATAAAAATAAAAAACCCATCAAAACACTGGAAGGAAAACAACTATTTAAAAAAACAAACACACACACAGAGAATTCACTACCACTCTAAACCAAGGCTTGGGGAAAGAGTCAGATTTTCAGAGCTATTCTGAACATGGCATAAGTAAGCGCCAGAGGCATCTCAAGGGATAACAATCTTCCAGGATGCATATGAGTGACAGAAACTAGAGTTACATTATCTTGTTTGAGGGACTGTAGAAGTCTTTCATTGTTTCTCCTTTATTAAATTGGGTAATCTCAAAACTGAAAGAGGTTTTTTTAAAACATATATATAATAAGCTTACATTCTACCAAAGAGAAAGGATTTTTTGTCTAGAAGATGTGTAAATGGCATATGAGAAGAAATGGCACTGATTGTGCTGATTGGTGACTAACATTGATATATTTATCAAGGTAATAGATTGCTTCTAGTCCAGTTAGACCTCTTGGACCATAAGGTCTTCTGCATGATCAACTATGGTATTCTTCTGGACCACTTGCAAGAGTTGGAGTTTCTCTTCTTCCTCAGTGGTAATTTCATTTGGTGATTTTAAGAGTCGAAAGATCAACGTGGTAGAGTACTATAAAGTGCTTCATCCATTCATCCTTGTTGTTTAACAGCTAAATTAAAGACACTTAGAGAGATCACCATTGCTAAGGGGGGTGATACCATTAAGACAGTAGTGAGATGAACCAAGCTGAAACTGAATCCAAGCAAGATGGAATTACTTTTGTTCATCAAAATTCTTGGTCGACCATGCCACCATTTGTCAAGGGGGGAAGAACTGCCCCCAAAGTATCATTCTATGTGTTAAGTTTGCATGAAGAGACAGACGCGGAGTGCTTCAAGCTCTTTGTTTATTAGTGACTACAGCTCAGAACGAACCCACTTTGGCTGGGCTGCGGCTGCTACTTATAGCCAGCAGCCGCAGTTGACAGCCAATCAGAGTGCAGGGTTTTCCCGCACTTTTTAAACCAATCATTTCTTACATTTTACAAGAACAGTTCAAGCTAAACCAATGACTTTAAACCTGCATACATAACACCCCTCCCCACTAGGTTCAGCCCATACTCAAACCCCAGCCTATCTAATGTATTCTTCTAAATAGGTGGGGCTCTTATGTGTACTTTGAGACCTATGTGGTTCAGATGTTTTAAGGTTCTCACCTTGTGAGGGAGGAAATGTGTCTGCTGACATTTCCTTACTAGGACTTGTAGTAATGGTAGAACCTGTTTGGTTACTACAACCTGGTCTCTCCTCCCAATCCATCTCCAACCCAATGTCAGCACCTAAATCAGGTAATGATGTGCAATCTTCCATTTGTGAAAATGGTTGTTGGTATTGTGACAGGTTTTGGGATGGTTCCTGTCGTGTTAGCTCATTACACATGGGGTTGATTCTTGCTTGTTCATTACACTCATGATCCTCCCTTCCCCTAGAAGAGGCAGTAGGTATGGGAACCAGAGAGGAGCAAGCGATGCTCCTGAGGCAATCTGGATCTTAACTGATCAATGTGCCTGCTCCAGAGGACACCATCCTCCGTTTGTACCCTGTAAGACCTGGGGCCTGTGATTTGGGTTATCTCAGCAGGAATCCATAATGGTTCACCCATAAGGTTCTTAGCATAAACAGAATCACCCACAGTGAATGTGCGAATTTTGCTAGTGGAATCTAGTGGTATGTTGGGTGCCTAAGTGGGATGAAGGTGATCAAGGGGAGACCTGAGTTTCCTACCCATCAACAATTCAGCTGGGGACAAATTAGTTGAGGGGTTGGGAGTGATATGCTGAACACTGAGAAGTTTTTCAACTCTCTCAGTGATATCCCCAGGGCCCAATTGCTGAAGCTTTTCCTTGGTAAAACGTACCATTCGTTAAGCCCGGCCGTTAGCCGAAGGGTGCCCAGGGGCTGTCAGGGCATGTCTGATACCCAGTTGTGCTAGATAGATTCAAAAGGTTGGATGTAAATTGAGGGCCATTGTCAGAGACAAGAACATCAGGTAACCCATGGTTACAAAAGCTTTTTAAGCTGCTTGATGACAGCATCAGTTGTGGTGGGTGCCATAGGGATTACCTCTAGCCATTTGGAATATGCATCTACTATAATAAGGAAGGTGTGCCCTCTGGTAGAGCCAGCGAAATCAATGTGAAGCCTAGACCATGGGCCCCTAGGACATTCCCATTCCTGTGTGGGGGCGAGAGGTGGGGCAGGCCTGACTACCTGACAGTTGGGACAAGATGCAACCCAGTTTTCAACCATTTTGTCAATACCTGGCCACCATACATAACTCCTGGCCAATCCCTTCATCCTTACAATACCAGGATGACCCTCATGTAACATTTCCAAAACCTCTTTGCAGTTTTGCAGGAATAACCACCCTGTTACCCCACAAAATACATCCTCTTAATACAGATAATTCAGTTTGCCTGGATTTAAAAGGTTGGGCAAGGTGAGGTAGATCTTGAAGAGGCCAACCTTTCTTAATCCAGCCTATAATAGGAGCCAATAAAGTGTCTTTGGCAGTCTCTCTGGCAATTTCAGCAGTGTGTACTGGAAGCTTGGCAACAGTTTCAAGGAAAAAGGTGTGTGCTCAGGTTCAAAGTCCTCCTGTGAGAAGGAAGTGGGCAATGACTCAAGGCATCAGCATGTCCAATGTCTTTGCCAGGCCTGTGGATGAGTTTGTATGAATAAGCAGCAAGAAATTCAGTCCACCTCAGCATTCTTGGTGACAGGATGTGGGTGTAGGTTTGTCTCCTGCCACAATGCCTAACAAGGTTTGTGATCTGTGACAATGGTAAATGTTCTCCCATATAAATACTCATGGAATTTCTTGACAGCTGCAACAATTGCCAATGCTTCCTTGTCCAGTTGGCTGTAGTTCCTCTCTGCTTTGGTCAAGGTGCGAGAGTAAAATGCAATAGGGGCTTCCCTCCTGCTGGGAAGCCTGTGGCTCAAAAACCCCCACTCCAAAGGGGATGCAGCACAAGTCAGTACAACAGGCAAATTCTCAGAGAACTGTATCAGTACAGCATCAGACGTGATTAGTCTTTTAATATTGTTAAATGCAGATTGTTCCTTCCTGCCCCAGACCCACACAAACTTTTTGTCTAATAATCTGTGCAGTGGTTCTGCAATGGTTGCCTTCTGAGGTAGGAACATGTGATAAAAGTTAATGAGTCCAAGGAAGGCTTGCAAATCTGTTTTGCATTTTGGTCTAGGGGCTTCTTTGATTGCCTGAACCTTGGCATCTGTGGGGTGGATACCATGCTTGTCAATCATATAGCCCAAGAACTCAACCTTGTCAGTTCTAAGAGTGCATTTTTCTTCCTTGACTTTTAACCCCACTTTCTTGAATCTGGTAAGGACTTCTCTGAGTCTCTCTTGTAACTGAGTGTCATTTTCAGCAGAGATTAACACATCATCAAAGTAAGGTACTACCCCTGGCAGTCCTTGGAGCATCCTTTCCATAAGGCTTTGGAAGATGCCTGGTGCCACGCTTACTCCAAACTGTAACCTTTTACATTTGAAAGCACCTCTATGAGTCACAATGGTTTGGGCCTCTGCAGTGGCATCATCAACTGTTAATTGTTGATATGCCTGGGCCAGATCCAATTTGGCAAAGACTGTACCCCTGCCAAGTGAATGTAATAAATGATGCACCACTGGAACTGGATATGCGCTCTGTTGAAGCGCATGGTTCAATGTCCCCTTATAGTCTCCACAGATTCTCACTGACCCATCAGTCTTGACTGGTGTGACTATGGGTGTCTCCCACCTGGAGTGGTCAGTGGGCTCTAAAACTCCTTGAGCTATTAGTTTATCTAATTGTGCATCAATTTTTTCCTTTAAGGCAAATGGGACCCTTCTGGGCTTTAAGTGAATTGGTGGCACCTTGGGATCTAGATTGAAAGTGATAGGGGTCCCCATATACTTGCCCAATATACTTGCTGAAGACCTCTGGAAACTCAGACTTCAAGGCCTCCTCCCATTCAGTGTTGCTCATGTGATTGATGCCAGTCACCTCGATGCCTAGTGGATTGAACCACTCAAGTCCCAGCAAGCTTGGGCGATCCTTGTCCACGATGGTCAGGGGCAAACATTTGGTGTGGCCTTTGAACTTCACGTTGAATTCTCTTGTTCCAACTACTGGAATCTTGTTCCCTTGGTAGTCTTTAAGAGTCAGTGCTTGCTTCTGGAAATGCTTCTTCTGAATGTTGGGAAGTAGCTGTGAATAGTGTCCCATGACACCATAGATAAATAGGAACCTGAGTCCACTTCCATTTGGCAAGGCCTTCCTTCAATTAGTACCTTGACATGCACTTTTCTGTTATTGATAGAAGAAGAATGACCAATAGTTACTGTCTGATGAGTTTCATTCTTCCCTTTGCTTCTGTGCTGCCCCATTTTCTCACTGAGGTTGTTGGGCTTGAATTCTTTGTCAGGAAACTTCCTTCTGTTGGGTGGAGTTCTGGATGATTTGCAGACTCTTGCTAGGTGTCCTCTTTTTCACAACGGAGGCAGATGGTATCTAGGAACTTGCATTCAGTGCGGGGTGGCTTCCCCCAACCTCTGCAGTAGAAATCTTGCCTCTTTCTTCCCAGGTCTTTCTTTTTCCGCTCCATTCTGAGTCTATAAATTCCTTCCTCCACCTCACTACAGTCTGACTCAGAATCTATTTGCTCACAATGAGTTGTTGTGGACTTTTCCACATCAGGATGGCTTGTGGCCTTGTTAATTTTCTTCATGGCCGCTGCTGAGGACTTGGTAGCTTCTGCTGAAGAGGCCTCTTCTATTGCTTCCTTCAGCGTGATCTTAGGTTTTAGTAATAACTTGCTCTGAAGCACCTTGTCTTTAAGGCCCAGAACAAATCGATCACGCATGGCCTCTTCTAAATTGTTCAAATTCATGCACCCCAATGTCTCTTAAACTTGCCACGAAGTTGTTTATGTTTTTGCTTTCCTCTTGATCCCGACGGTAAAACTCGTGTCTCTTAATGAGGCACGATACTTGTGGGCGTAATGGGCTCTTAACAGCCTTTCCAGATCAGGCCAAGCCATTACCTTCATGTCTGCTGCTCCCGCGAGTGCCTTCGCCATCTTGAAAACTGCCGGACCGCAGTGCGTGAGAAAGACCGCCCTCTTCCGCTTCTTGGAAATGTCGGCAAGATCGTTTCCTTCCAGATAGATTTGGAAACGATCTGCATACATCTCCCAGTCTTCTGCCATCGGATCGAACGGGGCTGGGGGGGGGTGTTCAGCGCAGGCATCTCGCTCTCCTTCTGTTCCGCGTTGCCTTCTTCTTCAGAGAGATCCCACCTTCGTCGCCAGTGTTAAGTTTGCATGAAGAGACAGACGCGGAGTGCTTCAAGCTCTTTGTTTATTAGTGACTACAGCTCAGAACGAACCCACTTTGGCTGGGCTGCAGCTGCTACTTATAGCCAGCAGCCGCAGTTGCCAGCCAATCAGAGTGCAGGGTTTTCCTGCACTTTTTAAACCAATCATTTCTTACATTTTACAAGAACAGTTCAAACTAAACCAATGACTTTAAACCTGCATACGTAACACTATGATTTGTAAACTTCCTGAATTCATTGTTACTGCTGGATAGGCAGGTGGAGGCTATTGGCAGATGAAACATTGCACAGCTTCACCTCCAGTGCAAGTTTCAATCCTATCTGGAGTGTAAGGATTTCACAGTAGTGTCTCATGCCTTTATAATTACATGGTTAGGCTGCTGCAATGCACTTTGTATGTGGCAGTATTTGAAGTTCACTTGGAAAATTCAGATGGTACAAAATGCGATAGCCTGTTTACTGATAGTTATTATCCATCAGGAATATGCCTGTGTGTTATATGTGTGACCATGCACTGGTTTCCAACAAGTTGCTGGGTGTGATTCAAAGTGCTTCTGTTGACCTATAAAATCATACATGGTTTGCCTCCAAATAGAATCAGCCTATCTGGTATAGGTGAAACTCGAAAAATTAGAATATCATGCAAAAGTTCATTTATGTCAGTAATGCAACTTAAAAGGTGAAACCAATATATGAGATAGACTCATTGTATGCAAAACAAGATAGTTCAAGCTGTGATTTGTCATAATTGTGATGATTATGGCTTACAGCTCATGAAAACCCCAAATCCACAATCTCAGAAAATTAGAATATGACATGCAATCAATAAAACAAGGATTGTACATAGAACAATATTGGACCTCTGAAAAGTATAAGCATGCATATGTACTCAGTACTTGGTTTGGGCCCTTTTTGCAGCAACTACTGCCTCAATGCGACGTGGCATGGAAGCTATCAGCCTGTGGTACTTCTGAGGTGTTATGGAAGACCAGGATGCTTCAATAGCGGCCTTCAGCTCTTCTGCATTGTTCAGTCTCATGTCTCTCATCTTTCTCTTGGCAATGCCCCATAGATTATCTATGGGGTTCAGGTCAGGCAAGTTTGCTGGCCAATCAAGCACAGTAATCCCGTGGTCATTGAACCAGATTTTGGTGCTTTTGGCAGTGTGGGCAGGTGCCAAGTCCTGCTGGAAAATGAAGTCAGCATCCCCATAAAGCTCGTCTGCAGAAGGAAGCATGAAGTGCTCCAAAATCTCCTGGTAGACAGCTGCATTGACCCTGGACTTAATGAAGCACAGTGGACCAACACCAGCAGATGACATGGCTCCCCAAATCAACACAGACTGTGGAAACTTCACACTGGACTTCAAGCATTTGCAGTGTGTGCCTCTCCATTCTCCTCCAGACTCTGGGTCCTTGGTTTCCAAATGAGATGCAAAAGTTGCTCTCATCAGAAAAGAGGACTTTGGACCACTGAGCAACAGACCAGGTCTGTTTTTCTTTAGCCCAGGTAAGACGCTTCTGACGACATTTGAAGCCCATGTCCAGGATCTGTCTGTGTGTGGTGGCTCTTGATGCACTGACTCCAGCCTCAGTCCACTCCTTGTGAAAGTCCCCAACACTTTTGAATGGCCTTTTCCTGACAATCCTCTCCAGGCTGCGGTCATCCCTGCTGCTTGTGCACCTTTTTCTTCCACACTTTTCCCTTCCACATAACTTTCTATTAATGTGCTTTGATACAGCACTTTGGGAACATCCAACTTCTTTTGCAATTACCTTTTGAGGCTTTCCCTCCTTATGGAGGGTGTCAATGATGGTTTTCTGCACAACTGTCAGGTCAGCAGTCTTTCCCATGATTGTGATTCCTACTGAGCCAGACTGAGAGACCATTTAAAGGCTCAGGAACCCTTTGCAGGTGTTATGGCTTAATTAGCTGATTAGAGTGGGATACTTTGAGCCTAGAATATTGAATCTTTTCACAATATTCTAATTTTCTGAGATTGTGGATTTGGGGTTTTCATGATCTGTAAGCCATAATCACCACAATTATGGCAAATCACAGCTTGACCTATCTTGTTTTGCATGTAATGAGTCTATCTCATATATTAGGTTCACCTTTTAAGTTGCATTATGGAAATAAATGAACTTTTGCACGATATTCTAATTTTTCGAGTTTCACCTGTATGTGCATCCTGGGAAAAACTTTTGGGTATATCCATTTTCTTGAAGTGTAATGCTGAGATTACCCTGACTTTTTTATTATTATTACCCTGACTTTATGGAATAGTATTCCCTTAGAAGTGGGATTTAAGTCATCTGTATAATATTCCATAAGTTAGTTAAGACAGAGTTCTTTCAAGAAATATTCAGTAACTAACACATTGACATCATTTCTTTTTATTATTATTGGTTTAATTATTTTTCTGTTACTATTATGATTCTCTGTTTTTATCATGTTTTAGAATATTATTACTAAATAAATATTGTGGTAGTTTTAATTGTTTTTTTTATTACAATGGATGATTTAATTGCCATCTTATAGTTTTACATTATCAGGACAGATTTGGCAATCTATAAATGAAATCAATCAATCAATCAGTGGCCAGTTATAGTCTGCTAAAAGTGTAGCTTCAAAATTTGCTGAGGAATCAGAAAAATATAATTCAGAAAAATAGTTCGTTAATAATGGTGATTACATGTTTTATTATTCATTTATTAATTACTGCAGTCGAACCATCCACTGTTTGCACCGGTATTTTTTAGCAGCTTTTTACTTTCAGGATGAAATAGATAATTATGGAGAAAATGTTGACCAACGTTTAGATCTTTTATTAGATGACAGTGTGATGTGTCATACTTGGCCTTACAATCTGTCTGTTAAACAAGAAAAACTATTTTGCTTTTGCATCATTTTTAAACAGCAGAACTCTTCCCTGACTGACCCATTTCCACCATCACCCCTCACTTTTTCTTTAGATTTTGGAGGAGAAATAATGTTCTATAAGAAGCTGATAGCTAACCTCAGACAATAACAGATAGAAAAAGTTGATATCAGATCCACAAGTGATGCCAGACAGGAAATTGTAATCAACTATTAACTCCAGCAGCAGAAAGAAGCATAACCAAAATGTGGATAGAGATAGGCAGTTTTAGTGATATGTACATGCAAGTGGAAAAGATAAAGAATGTGTCAACGGAATAATAACTGAATATACAGACAAATGCAGGTAAAGACCCAGTAAAAAATATTGGGTTGAAATGTGTCATATCTTAATGATGTTTAAAAAAAAATGTAAACTCCTTTTCCCCTAACCTCCACTCCACAAAATCAACAGTCTTTCATTTATATGCAAGACAACCTACACGAGAACTATATAAAGTTTTTGTATTCACTAAATTGGAACTTAATTCCCTTTATGTAGTACAGCACATTATTATAGCCAGAAGCTCCCCAGATAAGCTTTTGCAAACAATAATATAAAATCAGCAAATTATTAAATTGTTTATATAGCAGGGCATGCTATATAAACAAGGTAAGAATTAGATTACTGTCAATCACCAGGTGACAAAAGCTAACAAAGATACGTAGTTTGTTAAATTCTATATACAGTGGAGCAAAATTGTGCCCTGTTAGACATGACAAAATCATTCTGGTCTAAATAGCTTGGGAATTCCAGCAAATGAGGTGAATTTTACTTTGTACAGGACTCTTTGTAATAAGTACAGAATAACAAAATAAACATTACTTTTTTTACCAATCTTGAACCACCAGAATAGATAGGTCCTTCTATGGGATATTCTAAATCTGATGTCAGGATTCCGGCAGTTACTCCAATTAAATCATGAGTCTCGAGCCAAACTTCCAAAACTTCAAAGGATTTATTGGGAGTTAACATGTCCGGCACTGCCTGGGTGTAGCCGACTCTGAGGCACATAATTCATTGTCAGCCTTGACCCTGGTTTTCCCCCACCCCCTCGGTGTATCATAATTCATATTCCCCAATGAGACACATCCATAGCCACGAGTCATAAATCATGTTCTCCAGTTAAATTTTTGTGCAGCAGAAACTTCAGTCACCTAGTTACTATCTCTGAAAAACTATGTATGGAAGGCACTTTTGATTTCCAAGCTGCTGCACTGCCCTTTCTGTTGGCAACTCTAAAACAACCATAGAAATATTTTATGAGTTGACATCTGACTTAGAATATTGTACATATAAGTGTTTGCTTTTGTAATGTTCAGATCTTGCTTTTGTAATGTTCTCATGTATTTTAAGAGAGGACTTATCACTCAGCTTCCTCCTGAGACAGATTTATTCCATTATTTCACAGTCTAATTTCTGTTGGTGCAGACCTTTTATCTGTTATATCATGTAAGCACCGATAGTTCAGTTATAGATAGGAAGCCAGTTCACAAGCACAGATTTAACACATATTATCAATCCAACACTGTAAATCCTGAATAACAATGTCTTCCCATCATAACTAAATAATCTTTTTACAACTGATGGTATTTTCATTCAAAATCAATTCATATATTGATAAATTCCAAACTTCTGCTATGTAATTCAACATCTCATTGATATTTTTTAAACAAAAAGAACCTGAGAAGTATCACGTTCTTCAGAATTCCTCAGAGAAAAGAAGTTCCAATAAAAAAAATCTTGCCTCTTTCTTCCCAGGTCTTTCTTCTTCCTCTCCATTATGAGTCTATAAATTCCTTCCTCCACCTAACTACAGTCTGACTCAGAATCTATTTGCTCGCAATGAGTTGTTGTGGACTTTTCCACATCAGGGTGGCTTGAGGTCTTGTTAATTTTCTTCATGGCTGCTGCTGAGGACTTGGTGGCTTCTGCTGAGGAGGCCTCTTCTATGGTTTCCTTCAACGTGATCTTAGGTTTTAATAATAATTTGCTCTGAAGCACCTTGTCTTTGAGGCCTAGAACAAATCGATCGCGCATGGCCTCTTCCAAGTTGTTAAACTCGCATGCACCCCCAATGTCTCTTAAACTTGCCATGAAGTCATTAATGTTTTCGCTTTCCCCTTGATCCCGACGGTAAAACTCGTGTCTCTTAATGAGGCACGATACTTGTGGGGCGTAATGGGCTCTTAAAAGCTTTTCTAAGTCGGGCCAGTCCATTACCTTCATGTCTGCAGCTCCCGCTGATGCCTTCGCCATCTTGAAAACTGCCGGACTGCAGTGCGTGAGAAAGACCGCACTCTTCTGCTTCTCGGAAATGTCGGCGAGATCGTTTCCCTCCAAATATATTTGGAAACGATCCGCATATGAGTCCCAGTCTTCTGCTGTCGGACCAAACGGGGCTGGGGGGGTGTTCAGCGCAGCCATCACTCTCAGCTTGTTTTCCGCGTTGTCTTCTCTTCAGGAAGGATCCCACCTTCGTTGCCAGTGTTAAGTTTGCATGAAGAGTCAGACGCGGAGAGCTTCAGTGAAGAGTTTATTAGTGACTACAGCTCATAACAGACCCGATTTGGCTGGGCTGCAGCTGCTACTTATAGCCAGCAGCCGCAGTTGCCAGCCAGTCAGAGTGCAGGGTTTTCCCGCGCTTTTTAAACCAATCATATTTGACATTTTACAAGAACAGTTCAAACTAAACCAATGACATTCAAACCTGCATACATAACATATTCTTGCTATTTTTACCTGGGAAGTTTGGAGTTTTAAAGAAGCAAAATGGGTATCTTAAACTTTGTCAAAATTTATAGCCCACATAGCACCTCTTTAATCACTCAGCCCAACTGGTAAAACAGATGTAAAATGTTCATCCCTGCTCCTGTCCATTTATTTCACAAAACTAACCATGCCCCATGAATTAGAAAATGTGCAATCTTGGGCTTAAAAAAAAAGGTTGCCCATCTGGGGAAAATCAGTTTTCAGATGAATGGGGCTGTTTAATAGACAAATTGAGACATAAGGAATATGGCCTTGCAGCTCACAAGGCTTGTAGTTGTATTAGAACACTCCCATAGCAACCCCTGAATTTCAAGAAGCTAATATTTCTTTTAACTAAGATCATTGTTCTCCGTAGAAAATGGAAGGGCAGGAAGTAACCTGAAATCTATTATGTTATTACTCATGAATATGTATGCAGGCATCATTTTCCTCACACCCAGACCCATTTTAAGCCTCAGTGCTGCAATTCTTAGTCCTTAGTCTATACCTCACTACCAATGATCATCTTAAGCAAATCCCCATCCCTCAGAAGTTCAGTAAGTCTAAATGCTATCAAGTCATGATTCTTTTCTAACAAACTACAAAAATTTCCAGATCACCAGCAACCCATCTAACATGGAAATACAGACCCTTGCTAATCGTTGGGATAGATTCATGGTTACCACGGTAACCCTCAAAGTAAGTCATTCCTGGCAAGGTGACCTCTGTGAATTCCTGAATTCACTCAAGTGCTTCATAAAAGAACAATTTAAAGGAGTGGGGAGGAAAAGTGGTTATCAGATTTGACTGACAATTATAGCTGCTAATCAGGAAGCAATCATCAGAATTCAATTCAAATATTTTTAAAGGGCTATTCAAGAAAGCAGAAGTTCTTATGTTTTAGTCTGAATTTTCAAAGCAACTCTCTCAGGAACAACAGCACTGAAAACATATCAAAATGTCATGATCAGATTTCTTGCATCCTAAAACAATTTTTGAAGTATACAGCCTTCTGAGATCTTACAAGCTTCATATTATCTTCACAGATTTCTATGTAAATTTATCCAATTTAGAAAGAGGAAAAGAGAGGAGATTGATAGCATTTGTTCATTTGCATTTCCAGGTGCAATAGCTAGAACATTTGTTTGACCATGTTAAAATGGAATGATACCAATCTTCCTACCATCCAGCTGATCAGATTGTCCGAATGGAAGGAACAATGCCTCATGGGTCTCTTTAAATGGCACAGGCAAGAGTCAGCTTTTCACATTATGAGGGACAGATTGGCCCTGCTGAGAACAACTAGCTGGGTGTCCAAATTTCATTAACCTTCCCCTCAAAGACTTCCTTTGCCTTTTTAATAAGAAATGCAAATTGACCACAGCTCTACTGCCAGGCAGCCAGTATGAGTGTGTCTGTGTGCAGGAGTTAATACCTTGCTTCCTCTGTTACCTTGTACAGCATCAAGCACTTGGTCTGGCACCTGCAGCTTTAAAGGCCTCGTCAATTCCCCACCATGTCTTGCAATCCCTTTTCTCATTCACTGTAACTTCATCAAGAAGATATATAACAAGTTAATGTTCAAAAATCACATTTAATATTCTGCCCTTTAATATATACCAGGATCACTGGACAGTGTGAAGGTATATTAGAAAGTTATGATACTTGGTTTGAAAAAAGATGAGGAGTGAAGGAAGTTAATGTAAGTAAAACCATAAAATGAATTTCATGCATCATTAATTCTGATAACTGATTTTATTGCATTGGAAAATTATGATCGCATTCTGCTAAAATACTTAACCTAATTTCGATTTTAGAATACTTTTCTTTGGCAAATCATTGTAAGCAATATTTTTAATCAGTAGAGTGGTGCTAATTTATGTTTCAGGTGGTTAGAGAGAGCATCTAATAAAGGCAAGGTTTGGAGGAGGTTGATATTACATTAAAAAAAAACTGGGTGGGGGGGACTAGTAAATGCCCATAATCTCATTATTATAGTTACTGTATAAAATAAGCCTAAGCTGTCACATGGACTATATTTTCTGAAGTGTAATATGTTCCCTGCCTAGAAAAGGCTTCTTTCTAGGAATTGTTTTTAGTAAATCAATGTCATCTGGAGGAAAAGATAGGTCACTGGGTAAAAAGTTACATCCTCTGACCTAACTTTTATTAAGATGGCTGAAATACATACTTAAAAAAAGAATGTGGAATTCCCTAGAGACCAAGCATTTATTAGTTTACTAAGATTAATGTGTGTGTGTGTGTGTGTTGTGTTGTGTTGTGTGTGTGCCATGGGTCAGTTGATTTCAGAAGTGATTTTCCATTGCCTGCTTTCCAAGGGAGAGAGAAAGAGAGACTGGTCTAAGGCCATCCAGCTAGCTTGGTGTCCAAAATCGGATTAGAACTCACAGGCTCCTGGTTTTTAGCCTGTTGTGTTAGCCACTCTTATAATTAATTAATATGAAGACATGAAAAATACTTCGCTTATGACCCTGGCAAGCAAAGCATATTGCAACAACAGGATGACTATCAACAATAAAAGCAGGACATTTGGCTCAGTGCAGCAAATTGTTACAATGACCTTCCAATTCTTGCGCAACATAACTTCAAACAAGTTGTATGCCCTCCAAGGATGTTGCACATTTCAAAAATTGTTTACCTTATTAAAATGGAATTAACTGACCAGTGCTGTTTTCATATTTTTATTTTATATGCCACCTATCAAACTATCAAGACAACAGCATCATTTAATAACCATTTGCTATTGCAAAGGTTTGTCAAAAAAGGAAAACTGAGCATCAGGTGAGCTTTCAATTAGTGACCGCTTTGCTTAATGACCAAGTTGTCAGTCCCAACTGTGACTTCTCAACAAAGACTATCAGTAGATGAAAACAGGCATTCTTGTAATAAAAAAAAACCTTTAAATTTTAACTGTGGGTCCTATAGCAGACATTTTGTGAAGGTTCATTCCTCTCTTCCTTCTATCCATGTTTACATATTTTCCTTCAAGATCTTCAATGTTATTTCATTTTTCCCCATATACAGAATTCTGTAGCTATCATTAACAGACCTCAAGCCTAGAATTCATTATCAAAAAGAAATATGCTGTTTCCAGGCATTACTTCATTAAATATGTTTGTGTGCATATGTGTTGAAGGAGGAGGGCGAGCTGTCAGCCTTCCAAGTCTCATTCTCTGCAGCTGTGTTGGGATTATAACACCCAGTGTTTTCAGCCAGTGTAAACAATGGAAACCAGCTACACAACACTTCAAACATTTCTGACAGTCACTAGCTTGATCAGAGATTCCAGGCAAATCCAGCTCCATATGTACAACTTGAACCACCGGAATATGCAAGTGTGCACAGATCAGATGGATTACATTTATTAAGTCCTATAAAAATTCCTATGTGCAATGCCTAGGACCTTGAGCAACAAGGATAGGAAAAAGAACTTGCTGGATATATTGAGAACCATGTTAAGTCAGATGGAAGAACAGGCTCCTGATGAATCTAGGAAAGAACCTTTTTCATCCAAAAGATGGAGATGGGAACCAGAGGGTCAGCTATACTAGATTATTACTCTTACTAAAAGGGATGAAATCAGAGGTGGTATTCAGCAGGTTCTGACTAGTTCTGGAGAACCGATAGCGGAACATTTTTTAAAAACAAGTTTTATTCATTTTTCCACCTTTTAACATCTCATTTTAGAGAACAGCATGATTACAGGTTTCACATATACATACAAATATGACCATAGTTACATATTCAATTTTTGTATTCAATTTCTTATCTTAACAATGCTTTTATACATTTTCTATTTTATTGTATTATTCCCAATGCATATCTCATTTTTTAATTCACATATATTAACTTCATAATTGTTATACTTTAATACTTTTAACTGTCACATTTGTATAGTCCTCTTAAATTCTGATTAATAATATTCCTTCTATAAATTGGTTTCCCCCCTAAAATATCAGTTTAAGTGTGCCACCTCCAAGTTACATATTAATTATCTCCCCTTTTAAATCCCATTAAGTGTTTAACATTTTATTATCTAAAACATTAAAAATAATATTCCCTATTAAGATTACATAACATATATAAATCAGATTCTGCATGGTTTCTCCTTTTTGATTTCATAGAATTTATCTACATTTTCAAAAAGAACAAAGGGACATATTAATCTACTCATTTAGTCCTAAACCCTGATATAAATTCCATTTCAGCTCTTCTCCTAAATCATTCCATTTATCTCAATATATTTCAATATATTTAATTAACATATTCTATTTGTTACCATTATCTCTATACATAAAGGAAAAGAGCATTAACAAAAATAACAATTCTATTTTCCATCTTATCAATCTATATGTCCCCATTTCACAACTACAAGTTTATTTATATTACTCCCCAGCACCTTGCAGAATCCCCTCCCCAAATATCATTCAGCCATTATCTCTGTGTCTAATTTAAAAAAGTTTCCCCATTTTTTTAGAATTCCCATATTTCTTGATTCCCAAGTCCTGTTTCTTTTCCTTCCTTCCCCTTTTATTCTTTCACTCCTCTCTCTTTATAACTCCCTTTCACCCTTCGAATTTCTGCTGATTCTTTTTCCCTTTTTTAATTTTCCAGATATTTCCCTCTTTATTCAATTTCCCGAATCTCCAATATTTATTCCCAACTCTTTTCCTCTTTCTTTCCAGAGTTCTTTGTTCTCGATGGTAGTTAAAGATGGCTCCTTGCTCCTCCTCCTCTTCTGTCCTCTGCCTTGTTGTTCATACTCTGCAATTGCCTCTTCAAAAATTTTTAAAACACAGCCTAAAGTTTCACCTCGTTCTTGTAATGTTTCTTTCATGTTTCTAAGTTCCATCTTTAATTCCTGAAGAGATACCACCATTTTACAGCTTTCTAATTAGTCCAAATAATGTCTTTAAAATTAGTTTCCAACAATCCACTTTTAGTCCTCAGATAATCCAATGCCAAATCCATATCAGAATCAACAATTAATCCAAGGGCAGAATCTTCATGTTTCTTTCTTTATTTCAATGTTTCAAAGTTTTTGTTTTATTATATCAATTTTCCTTGTATTTTTAAGAAACAGAGTCTTTTATAAGAAAACAAATTAAAGTTAACTCAGATGGCATGCTTTGTTCTGACAAATCCACACCTCCTCTTTCCTTTTCCCTTCCCAATTATTCAGAGCTTTTTTTTAAACCACAATCTTCCAGTTCAGATCCAATTGATATTAAATTTTCTCTTTAAGAATTTTATAGTTCAGCTTTGTTAATGCCTATATAAAATCAAAATATACTTATCCAAGTTAATTAGGTGCTTTCTCCTCCAGCTTCTACCTCTCCCGATTCAAAGCTCTGCACTATCAAGGGCAATTCACACCTTTTTTATTCCCCTTTCTGTTCACCCCTGTAAATCCTTTCTTAAAGATTCTTTGAAATGTTAATCCTGAGGGTATCTTCCATTTAATTATATCATCCCATTCCTCCTGCTGTTCACTTCTTTCTCTCTCTCCTGTGCAATCTTATTTCAGTCTCACTTCTCCTTCAGGGTGGCCATTTTAGACCACCGCTTCAGGTGTCTTTGGGAGGGAGTAATTGCCAAGCTGGGAAGGGGATTTGCAACTCCCCTCCACCCAGCTGATGGTCTCCCCTTCCTCCGCCCTTATGAGGCGGCTTCTGCCCTGAATCCAAAGCACAAACCAAAGCTGCACACCATCGCGGTCAGCAGTCCGTCTTCAGGGAAGCTCAAAACAGGAAGTCCCGTGGAAATTTTGAGTAGTTCGGAGAACTGGCAAATACCACCTCTGACTGGCCCCCCTCCCATCTATTCTCTTCCTCCCAAGTCTCAGCTGATTGGCTGAGTCTTCTTTTGTTGCCCTGCACAGGAGAAGGGAGCTGGAAAGCAAGTTAGTGGGGTGGGGAGGGAATGGGATTTTCCAATAACCTTCCCCCAGGAGTGAGGGGGAATGGAAATTTTGCAGTATCCTTCCTCTGCCATGCCCACCAAGCCACACCATGCCCACCTAGCCACACCATGCCCACCAAGCCACACCCACAAAAGCAATAGTAAAAATATTTGTATCCCACCACTGGATAAAATGACAGAAGGAGTTGAAGTTGCTGTAACTTTGGGGGAGAAGTGACCATGTTATACTGGAATTCAATATAATGCAGGCACAAGTAATTGAATGAAGCCAAACTAGTGTCTTAGACTTTAAGAGAACTGACTTCAACAAACTTAGAGAGAGCTTAAGAAGGATTCCATAGATCACACCAGATGAGCTAATTCCACTTTATTATAAAAGTACATTGACAGATCTATGTTAAGTCTGAAAATACAATTCTCTCTCTCTTCCATATATCAGAACCGGTGAACAAAATCTTCCAAAGCTCCTAGAGCATTGAAGAAAAGAGCTGTCGTGGTTCCAATCTTCAAAAAAAGAAAAAAAATGGATCCAAGAAAAACCAATCAGTCTGACATCAATACCTCAGAAAATCCTGGGAAAGATAATCAAGCAGTGGATTCGTAAGCACATAGAAATGAGCAAAGCTATTACTAGAAGCCAACATGAGTTTGTTAAAAACAGGTCATGTCAGACAATTCTTATTGTTTTCATTGACTACAGTCACTAAATTGGTGGATTAGGGAAATGCTGTGGACATAGTTTACTTAGACTTAGTAAGGCATTTGACAAAATTGACCACAGTCTACTTCTTAATAAGATAGAAAAATGTGGGATAGACAGATTTATAGATCTTGAAGTACAAAGTTCACATATATATCCCACACATCCCAAGTTATAGAAATACACACTGTTTCATCCTAGTCCAATGTGGAAAAGGAACATTGAGTTACACAAATGATGAAGCAGTACACAATTATTTTGAAATCAATCTCTATGCTTCAGTGGAAAACAAATGTGAGATGAATGCCCAGAGTTTAAGTACTAGAGAATTATTGTCAGAATAGGATAAATGAACAAAGAATTGTGAAGTGCTTGGCATTTTGACAGTGTTACACTGATAACATTAATGCTTTCAACTTTTTTTTCAATATCCCTGCATTGTGAGATCTCCTGGGGAAGCACTGCTGTATTTATTTTCTCTTGGTGATGAGAAAATAAAATAGTGATATATGCTATATTAGCAATACAGTAGATGTTGATTTGCAAATAAAGAACATATGTGAGCTACATAGAAAAGGTTTGATTCTATTAACACTCCAACAGTTCCCAGAAGAGTAATTGTTCCATCTCAAGCCCCTAAGGTGGAAAATGTTGCTCCCCCAAATTTCAGAAAATTATTCAGTTCTTCCAGAATCAGAGGGAATTACAACATCAGGATTAAGACTGCCTAAAAGATAATAATATCCCATGTATCATTTAGGTATTTCTGCAAGGCATGACTGTGGACAAATATAGATTTGTTGAATTTCTGTCTAGACATGTCTGCCTTCCAGAGATACAGGATATAAATTCACCAGGATTAACCCTATTAAATGATTGGGTAATGACTGCCTGCATACATTCCTCCCCAGCCAAACATTGACCTGAAAGATCAGGTCAAAAAAAGTGGGTGAAGAGACCCTGTGTTGTAAAACTATCATGATATATGAATCAAATTTGTTCAAATTTTATAGGTTACATGGGTTGGAATTAAAATGATAACCGTTACTGGTAATTGTAAAAGGCGGAAGGAATAACCTTGAGGGACAGAGGAATTGCTGCAACCAAGACAATACTCAGGTAAAAGAAATCTGAATGGGCCAGAACTGTAACCTGAGAAAGCATCTCAGACAAGTCTCTCCCTAATTCTCACAAAGATAAACAGAGGGAGCAGGAAGCACATTCTGATTTGCAAGATTCTGTTATTGTAACCTTAGAAATAAAAGTAGCATTAGCATGCATAACTTTGGTTTCTGGTCTATCTTGAAGGGCTGACAATAATACTCATGTCTTTGGCAAACTTTGGCAAAAAGTGTCTGAAAACAAATCTTAAATAGAATGATAGTTTTATAACTGAAGAACATTAACTTTAGTTGGGATTGTTGTGTTAAGCCCTCTTGTTCACCAACGCACAGCTTCAGTCTGGCACAGGTGACAATGAGTTCCAGGGAATCTAGAAGGGAAGAATGAGTCCAGCTCTCCCCATGAATGAACTGCCTTTCTCTGGTATAATCAAATAGCACTGACTAAACTTGTCCCCAATGTGCCATTACTGTTTGTAAAGCTTTAGTAAGCTGACAGATGAAAGGGTGATTTGTGTATTGTCACTCTATTAATAAGATAATTCTTAAAGATATCTACTTTTTCTGTTGTAGGAATTAAAGTTATCCAATTTCTTTTATTTACCTACTTTTTATACTTCCCCCAAATATTGTACATCGAGTGCAGGAATTCTGGCTGGCAACTAAATTTTGAAAGAGGAAGCAGACTTTTGACAATTTAAATTTCTATTAAAAATCCAAGGTAGTTGCCAGGCAGCTGCTATGGTTAAAGTCAGAATTAATAGGGAGGTGTGTTTTTTCTTCTTCTCTGCTTACTGGGCAAATTGTACCATGATCTGCTTTGAGGCTTTGGGTTGCTTCTTTTGCTGACTTGTCCAGGTGCAGCTATTCATGGAATTTTCAAGAGAGAAACCCAGGTTATTTACCCAAAAGCAGAGGTGGTATTCAGCAGGTTCTGCCCAGTTCTGGAGAACCAGTAGCGGAAATTTTGAGTAGTTCAGAGAACCAGCAAATTCAAGAGAAATGCTGGCAGGACATTAAGATGGCAGTGAAGAGGGTTGTGGAATTTCACCCTCAACCTGATCAGCAAATAGGATCTTAATCATTCTAGTCACCTCATCGGCTCACTTCTTTGTAGCACATATACATAAACTGGGAAATGGGGGGTATGAATATAAGCAGGTGAAAACAAGAGCAAGTTTTTTTTCATCCTGACACTCCTCTCATTGGCATTCAAGTCCTCTCCATAGGATGGGATACTAAAGACCCTAACCTTTTGTCTCGAAGAAACAACATTCTGATTGATTCTGTACATACAAAAATGCATGAATTGTTTCATACAAGTACGGCATCCCTTGTCTTTCACACACAGAGATACTGTACATCCTTTGATTTTGAAGAAGATGTTGAGACTCTGGAAAGAGTGCAGAGAAGAGCAAAAAAGATGATTAAGAGGCTGGAGGTAAAACATATGAAGAACTGTTGCAGAAACTGTGTATGTCTAGTTTAGTGAGGAGAAGAATTAGGGATGACATGATAGCAGTGTTCCAATATTCGAAGGACTACCACAAAGAAGAGCAGGTCAACCTATTTTCCAAAGCAACAGAAGGCATGTCAAGGAACAATGGATGGAAACTAATGAAGAAGAGAAGCAACCTAGAACTAAGAAAAATTTTTCTGACAGTAAGAACAATAAACCAATGGAACAGCTTGCCTTCAGAAGTTGTGGGTGCCCCATCACTGGAAGTTTTTAAGAAGAGAATGGACAGCATTTGTCTGAAATATAAGGGTCTCCTGCTCAAACAAGGAGGTTGGACTAGATGACCTCCAATTCTTTTATTCTATGAAAACCTTTCTGGAGAGATTTAGTGCAAATATAAGTGTTAATATTCTCTCTGGGTTTACCACATATACTTCTCTCCTTTTCCCCAATTTGTTGGAGATAAAGACCGGGAGAAAACTTACAAAATACTCCAGGATTTGAATGGTGCTTTCCTTGCCTTGGACACCTACTGCTGTAACTCATTTTTTAGACCCACTTGGTTGGAAAAGGTTTATATTTCATTTGGATACATAATATCCTTGAAGGAAAAAAGCAAGGAAGCACAATTTTAGCCTGCTTAGCTAGAGCTGAATTTCGTGGTTCTTATAAAGAGGCTTATTACTGAAGCTTTCTAGCCAGATCTTCTGCATATTACTCAGAAGCAAATCCTGCTAAGCTAGGCTCTGGGTGATTTTCTGAATATTTTTGGGAAGCCGGCAGGCTTCATCAAACACAAACTTATAAATGTCTACTCAGAAGCCAATTACATTATGGGAATTATTTTTCCTGGCAAAGAATTTAAAGGTGTAGAACTGTAAAATGAAAAGGGGTCAGGTTTCTGCTTTTTAATTTACCAGACAACTCATTTTTATTACTAGGGGTGTAACTGCCCGTGCAAGCTATGGCTTTAACACTGCTGCTGTTGTTGCAAAACTAGGTCCCTGGAGTATCTAGTGTTTGCTTCATAAAGGCTGGAAGAGTGTGTGTTTTACTCAAATTCAGAGTTCTTGCCCCTGTGTTTCAGTAATGGGAAAGAACAACTTGAATTACATTGATAAGTGGCAATTTTTTCTTGCTGAATATGAATATGTTTCCAAACAGGGTGCAAATTTTGTCATTAAAAAAGTTGGTTTGGGGAAATTAAGGACACTCCAATTGGAAATTTAAAGCTTAATATTTACACAATATAACCTGTGAAAACTGTGCTGTACTGTGTGTGTGCTATTATAGATTTAGAAGACGTAGTCCCTGCCTGACCTCTATTGACATAATTGTTATTATTCTGAACAGCTCCTGCTAGTATAGTATTTGTGCAGCTGAAGCTAAAGAAGTGTACAATTGCTTTCAAAAGACAAAGCTCATGGATTTCTGACTGAGGCACACTAATATAATTCACAGTACTGTAAACAGATTTTTGCTACTCTGTGTGTAGGCAGAAACCAAACAGCTCCGGGAACCGTCCACAATCATGTTTTATGAGCTGTGTTAGTTAATTGACCTGGTCTAGCTACCAATTTATTTTTGGAAAAGACAAGTGAGCTACTGCTGTAACTCATTTCTGCCTCAACCCCCAACAATCTGCTCCACTAGATTCTGAAAGGAGCATCATCATCATTTATATCTCTTCAAACTCTATTCAGCACATCTGCCTCCAAACAATGAACAGTCAGGCATATTTTGTTTTGTTTTTTAAATCAGATTTTAAAGGTACCTAGCCTGAAATCTCCTGCACACTTAATCTCATCAAGAAGTCTTAACATGTCTATAAATAAATTTCATCCTTTTGGATAAGAATAAAGGTTCAGCTGTATGTTTTTACATATATGGATGGAAGACATTCTTGCCTGCTAGAGCAGAGGTCTCCAACCTCGGCCACTTTAAGCCTGGTGGACTTCAACTCCCAGAATTCCCTACCAGCAAAGCTGGGAGTTGAAGTCTGCCAAGCTTAAAGTGGCCGAGGTTGAAGGCCCTATGCTAGACAATGAAAGAACAGAAAATGTTTTTTCCCCTGATTCTGAATCTGGCCATTAAATTATATTGCATTACCTTTGAAGCAAACTGGACCAAATTTGGCATTCTGGAGTTGACATCCAAATTAGATCAGCTGGACTTTGCCTGCATAAAAAATATGCATGAAAGAGATCTGTATATGATGACTGAATGCAGGTGCAAATCTGCTGTGATGGGTTGAAAACAATCAAAACTAAGATGAGGGCATAAATTAAGGCAGGATTGATTTCCTAGCCATATTCATTACAAAAGTATCCAACTATGCCTCTCATTGCCCTCCATTGCATAGAACTGCTTCTATTTACAGATCCCTGATTATATTGCTCAGGGTAAAATTCTAAATGTCAGTCTCTACCACTGTAAGAATATCATAAATACCAAATGTATTAACATTGTTAAATATTAAAAGTGGTGCACTATCAAGCTCATATTTTCAAAACTGAAATTCCATGTTCATTTCTACAACACAGAACAGTTATATAAATAAGAAATCTCTTCTAAATGCAACTGCAAGAGGGGGGGATCATACCTCCTTGTTGGCTTCAAGTGTGAATGTGTGTGTCTATGTGTAACTATAGAAGATATCCAGGATTTCCCAAGTCAGGAATACCAATTGTTTAAATAAGCACTGGTCACCTAATACTAGAGTGGCTCAGTGGCTCAGTGGTTAAGACAGTGGACTTGTCAGCTGGAAAGCTGTCAGCCCAGGTTCAAACTCCACACACCATCCTTGCCCCAGCTCCTGCCAACCTAGCAGCTCTAAAGCATCAAATGCAAGTAGATAAATAGGTACCACTTCAGTGGGAAGCACTCTGTGACATCATGATGACCACATGACCACGGAAATGTCTTTGGACAATGTTGGCTCAGTGGCTTTGAAACAGAGATGAGCACCGCCCCCAATAGTTGGCAATGGGACTCCACCTAGTACTAAGCATGAAAAGCCCCAAAGGCAAAGAAAGCTTTGAGCTGCAGAACATATAAAGGGTTGCATCCTTATTTTATCAAAGGGGAAATCAATTGTAGGTACTTCAGATTGGTGTGCCATAAAGATTTTCTTTTTTACTAGCTCTGAGGTATCAAGGGCCTGGGAATTTCAGTTCAGGTTGAGTCAGATGTCAGAAGGAAATAGAAAGGATGCAGAGGAAGAAAAGAAAGAGGGTGGAATTAAATACATAATTTAAGTCCTAGGGTCACAACTGAATTTCCATTGCTAAGCATGATGTCACATGACCACATCTCTTAGCAATAACAATCCCCGCAACACCTTGTTGTCATTGTTAACTGAGAATCGCAGATTGTTAAATAAATACCACACTGATCCAAGCCATTCTGGGCTTGGTCCCTCCCAGTCCCAAACCTTGGTTAGACAAGGCACTGCGTCTAACTTCCCCCACCCACCAACTTCCTCCCATCTTTGCTTTTTTGGCCATTCCATATCCTGCTTTGCAGGGTGGCAAGCAGCCCCAGAACTGCATGGCTCTAGGGCTGGTTGCTACACTGCAGCTCAGGGATTTCTTGGGGTATGGCAACTCTGGGGCAGTAAGAAGCCCCAGAACCATAGTGCTGTGCAAAACCCAGCCCTAGTACAGCCCAGCAGCCCAGAATAAAGCAGCCACTCAAGGAAGCCCCAGCACTGTGGTGCAAAACTGCCGCTTCAGGAAACCCCAATGGCACGGTGCAAAGCCACTTGCTCACCACTACAGCCCAAAGCCATTGCCTCAGGAATCCCCAGCTGCTCCAATCTAGCTGCCCTCACTGCCACCCTGCATTCCCACTACCCTGTTTTTTTGCAAGGCAGCTCTGGCTGCATGAAGTCATCTTCCCCAGTCTTGTAAAGAAACCACCATGTGAGGCCTGGAAAGAAAGCCTCATACAGCAGCCAGCCATACCTGGTTAGCAGGTAGGAGCAAGAAAACAGAGGAAGTCAACTAGGGCAGCAAGAGCTGCAGAGTGCCAGCAACTAAAAGGGCATACGTGGGGTGAGATAGGCAGGTGGGGAAACTTGCAATGCTGGTCATAAGGCCATTTGTTCAATGCTGTGATAGCTTCAGATGCTTGTGAGTCAAGAACTATCTGCATTTGGGGAAGAAGCAAAGACAATGGTAGCCTGTATACTTCCCCCAAAACTGTGTATTGCTCATCCCACCTATTATCCCTGCTCTGCCTGCAGGGAGCTGCCCCACTCATAGCTCCACAGCCATACTTGCCACCAGCCAGTGTTGGCCCTGAAAAGGGATTGTTTTAAGTTATCAGAGTAAAATCCAGATCTTTTTTATGACAATGTATATACTCCATATATTGTGTGGTCCATCAGAAGATGTGTCAAAAAAGGCAGGATGGCAGTCATGGTTATACGGTGTCCCTTGGCCCTGTCATCTCCACTGCAATAGAGCTAGAATGGTGGAACAAGAATATTGCCAGGAACAAGGAAGGACAAGGATGTGCTCTCCATAGTATAGTTTCCTCCTCTTGCAATAGTCACTCAGGCCAAGATTAAGAGCTGTTTCCCAGCTAGCATTCATCCTCTAGACCAATTTGTGCCAGGGTTCTGCCTGGAGTTTGATTTACATGTTGATAAAGAGATACCACAGCATTTCTTTCTTTTTTTTAAATGGGGTTTTAGTCTGCAGCTGGTTTAGTTCTTAATTCTTACTGCAACAATGTGCTGTTATTTAGATAGATGTCCTAACGATTGTTTTGAATGTTATGGCTCATGTGAGTATTGAAGCTCTGTCTTTCATTCATGCTCTTAAATCGCATTGTTACATTAATTCCTTGAAGTTGGATTTCATTATTTTGTTCTGCAGCTAGTTACACGTGCATAAAAAATAAAACAAATGCAACTACTGCTGCTGCATGGCCTGAAGGCTACAGTAATCTATTACTATGACATGCTCATTTTCCTCCTATAATTGACAGAGCCTAGGTATTTTGTATCACAGGTAACTTCCTCCATATGTTACTCCTGTGGTTCCCAACATTTGTTTTATATCTAATTTTTTATTCCATTTTTCCTTTAAAGATATCATACATAGCATCTTCCTTAGAGAAGAACTCCTTTATAAAATATGCCTTCTTGGCCTCATGCTTAATAGTGTTTAGTTGGATATGACTAATGAGGGTTTTTATTATTTTTAATTTTGAAGATATTTCACTGACAGTTATTGCTGTAAGTATTATTGGTGAGAATTTTACTACTATGGTTCGGTAGCCAGTTAATGCTACTGTTCTGAACTCTTGTTTTTTGTTATAATTCATGATATATTAGCAGAATTGTGCCATTTCTTGATTATGATCTTACATTTTATTGGGTTTATTTAATTTCTTTTTAAAAGATTTCCAAATGCAAAGCCAATTTCCTTATCTAAATGGTGTTTTTAGCTATTCTACTGTCTGATTCCTGGGCTTAGGGAGAAACTCTATAGAGATTCTCAGACATTCTTAGAAATTGTAGACAAGAAGTGAAAATGCATCCAAATGTGGATATTATCCATTGCTTTCAATGAGGCGTTACAGATGTCTCTTTCAACAGGGTACAATTTAAATTCCTCCATTTAAGCAGTGACAGCTTTGAGCAAGAACTAGCTCATCTAACCACTTCAATTTTTTTTCCTAATGGAAAATTAATTAGATAAGAATTGATTTAAAAAAATCAGGATTTTTCAAAACCGTGGAAATGATTTTTTTCCAATCTATATTGGAAATCAAATGTATCATAATTGGTTTTCTTAGAATTAAACATTTTTGCAGTGCTTTATAATATTAGAAAAAGATATTCTTACCCCAGTCTTACAATAGGGCCTGGTATAACTAAAGTTGAAAACGGAGAAACAGCTTATATGTCGCTTTGAATCAAGTCAAGAATAACTAATCCTCTTTACTTTCTTCCACCCTCTGAAAGAGGAAATAGTTAGAAAGATAAATCAGACATTTCCTAGAAGCACCATGGTTGGCAAAGTTTGTATCTCAATAGATGTTGAGGTAATTAAAGTATTTTTGTCCCTGATCTTCCAGAGGATTGAAGGATGATATCACCCCCTCACACACACACACACACATACACACAAAAAAAGACTGAGATCTTCTCTATTATTCCAGGACATTGGATAATGTGCTTAAGTTACAAGAAGGCAGATCTTGAACTAATGTTAGAAAAAACTGCTTAAGAATGAGAGTTAACCAGAGAGGGGTGAATTCTGCCTTACTAAATAAGTTCACACACAGAGGTTAAGCAGTTGTCTCCCTGGGTTGCTTGAATTTGGATTCCTACACTGAGCTGGACACAGTGGCTTAAGTGTCCTTTCCTGATTCTATGCTAGTTCTGTGTGAATTGTGTAACATGCATCTGAGCCTTTTTTTCCCTAACTTAAATGGATTGGAGCTAGGATATGATGAGAAGTTGGCTTTCTCCGTGTGTACACACACACACACACACACACACACACAATTAAAGAAGAGGAGGAAAAAAACTTACTGGTTCCAATGAAAGAATTTTGTCTTTTTTAAAAAAATCCCCTTATTAAGGACATTTTTAACTCCTGCTCCTCCCCATCTACATAAACACTGGACATCATATGTTCACATTGATTCCTCTTGCACCCCACTTCTGCTTGCTCTGAAGCCCCACACACCAAGATACCAGTTTGAGACACAGAAATATTCCCTGCAATGGTGGGAAGAGATAAAATAAGAATGCATATGGAACCATAAGAACACCAAAAGAACATGAAGAGTTTTAACCTTTACATGGTTGCAGGTCAATCAAACAGTTCAATATTAAAATGACAAAAGAAGGTGATGTAAGCAAGTATAAAGAGGTACACATTGAAGCACGCACAGAAAGAGACACACACACACAAACACACACCAGAAAAGGGCTGCATCTACAAGCTGATAGGTGGCTGAATGAGCAGTCAGTGACCAGGAAAGTGATCTTGGGTTATGATGGAAAATTCAATAAAACCGTTGCATCAATGAAACAAGACAGATTTGCCTTTTTGTTATTTCTGAGACTCTGGTGCAATCAGGTTCCACATCTGGGATCAATAGGAAAGGAACTGAAAATAAAGCTGCTGAGATTCTACTAGGTTTTTTTTTCTAAATTTGAAGTACAAGAAGATTTCAAGTGTTAAGTTTGCATGAAGAGACAGACGCGGAGTGCTTCAAGCTCTTTGTTTATTAGTGACTACAGCTCAGAACGAACCCACTTTGGCTGGGCTGCGGCTGCTACTTATAGCCAGCAGCCGCAGTTGCCAGCCAATCAGAGTGCAGGGTTTTCCCGCACTTTTTAAACCAATCATTTCTTACATTTTACAAGAACAGTTTGACTAAACCAATGACTTTAAACCTGCATACATAACATCCCTCCCCACTAGGTTCAGTCCATACTCAAACTATCTAATGTATTCTTTTAAATAGGTGGGGCTCTTACGTGTACGTTGAGACCTACGTGGTTCAGATGTTTTAAGGTTCTCACCTTGTGAGGGAGAAAATGTGTCTACTGACATTTCCTTACTAGGACTTGTAGTTATGGTAGAACCTGTTTGGTTACTACAACCTGGTCTCTCCTCCCAATCCATCTCCAACCCAATGTCAGCACCTAAATATGCTGAACACTGAGAAGTTTTTCAGCTCCCTCAGTGATATCCCCTGGACCCAATTGCTGAAGTTTTTCCTTGGTAAATCATACCATACGTTCAGCCCGGCCGTTAGCCGAAGGATGCCCAGGGGCTGTCAGGGCATGTCTGATACCCTGTTGTGCTAGATATGATTCAAAAAGGTTGGATGTAAATTGAGGGCCATTGTCAGAAACAAGCACATCAGGTAACCCGTGAGTTACAAAAGCTTTTAAGCTGTTTGATGACAGCTTCAGTTGTGGTGGATGCCATAGGGATAACCTCTAGCCATTTGGAATATGCATCAACTATAATAAGGAAAGTGTGCCCTCTGGTAGGGCCAGCAAAATCAATGTGAATCCTGGACCATGGGCCCCTAGGACATTCCCATTCCTGTGTGGGGGTGAGAGGTGGGGCAGGCCTGACTACCTGACAGTTGGGACAAGATGCAACCCAGTTTTCAACCATTTTGTCAATACCTGGCCACCATACATAACTCCTGGCCAATCCCTTCATTCTGACAATACCTGGATGACCCTCATATAACATTTCCAAAACCTCTTTTTGTAGTTTTGTAGGAATAACCACCCTGTTACCCCACAAAATACATCCTCTTAATACAGATAATTCAGTTTCCCTGGATATAAAAGGTTGGGCGAGTTGAGGTAGATCTTGAAGTGGCCAACCCTTCTTAATCCAGCCTATAACAGGAGCCAATAAAGTGTCTTTGGCAGTCTCTCTGACAATTTGAGCAGCATGTACTGGAAGCTTGGCAACAGTTTCTAGAAAAATGGTATGAGTCTCAGGACTCCTCAATGTGTGAAGGAAGTGGGCAGTGACTCAAAGCATTTGCATGCCCAATGTCTTTGCCAGGTCTGTGGATGAGTTTGTATGAATAAGCAGCAAGAAATTCAGTCCACCTCAGCATTCTTGGTGACAGGATAGTGGGCGTAGGTTTGTCTCCTGCCACAATGCCTAACAGAGGTTTGTGATCTGTAACAATGGTAAATGTTCTCCCATATAAATACTCATGGAATTTCTTGACAGCTGCAACAATTGCCAAGGCTTCCTTGTCCAGTTGGCTGTAGTTCCTCTCTGCTTTGGTCAAGGTGTGAGAGTAAAATGCAATAGGAGCTCCCCTCCCTCTGGGAAGCCTGTGGCTCAAAACCCCGCCCCTCCACTCCAAAAGGGGATGCATCACAAGTCAGTACAACAGGCAAATTCTCAGAGAACTGTATCAGTACAGCATCAGATGTGATTAGTCTTTTAATATTGTTAAATGCAGATTGTTCTTTTCTGCCCCAGACCCACGCAGACTTTTTGTCCAATAATCTGTGCAGTGGTTCTGCAATGGTTGCCTTCTGAGGTAGGAACATGTGATAAAAGTTAATGAGTCCAAGGAAGGCTTGCAAATCTGTTTTACATTTTGGTCTAGGGGCTTCTTTGATTGCCTGAACCTTGGCATCTGTGGGGTGGATACCATGCTTGTCAATCATATAGCCCAAGAACTCAACTTTGTCCGTTCTAAGAGTGCATTTTTCTTCCTTGACTTTTAACCCCGCTTTTTGGAATCTGGTAAGGACTTCTCTGAGTCTCTCTTGTAACTGAGTGTCATTTTCAGCAGAGATTAACACATCATCAAAGTAAGGTACTACCCTGGCAGTCCTTGGAGCATCCTTTCCATAAGGCTTTGGAAGATGCCTGGTGCCACGCTTACTCCAAACTGGAACCTTTTACATTTGAAAGCACCTCTATGAGTCACAATGGTTTGGGCCTCTGCAGTGGCATCATCAACTGTTAATTGTTGATATGCCTGGGCCAGATCCACTTTGGCAAAGACTGTACCCCTGCCAAGTGAATGTAGTAAATGATGCACCACTGGAACTGGATATGCGCTCTGTTGAAGCGCATGGTTCAATGTCCCCTTATAGTCTCCACAGATTCTCACTGACCCATCAGTCTTGACTGGTGTGACTATGGGTGTCTCCCACCTGGAGTGGTCAGTGGGCTCTAAAACTCCTTGAGCTATTAATTTGTCTAATTGTGCATCAATTTTTTCCTTTAAGGCAAATGGGACCCTTCTGGGCTTTAAGCGAATTGGTGGCACCTTGGGATCTAGATTGAAAGTGATAGGGGTCCCCATATACTTGCCCAATCCTTCGCTGAAGACCTCTGGAAACTCAGACTTCAAGGCCTCCTCCCATTCAGTGTTGCTCATGTGATTCATGCCAGTCACCTCGATGCCTAGTGGATTGAACCACTCAAGTCCCAGCAAGCTTGGGCAATCCTTGTCCACGATGGTCAGGGGCAAACGTTTGGTGTGGCCTTTGAACTTCATGTTGAATTCTCTTGTTCCAACTACTGGAATCTTGTTCCCTTGGTAGTCTTTAAGAGTCAGTGCTTGCTTCTGGAAATGCTTCTTCTGAATGTTTGGGAGTAGTCTGTGAATAGTGTCCCATGACACCATAGATAAATAGGAGCCTGAGTCCACTTCCATTTGGCAAGGCCTTCCTTCAATTAGTACCTTGACATGCACTTTTCTGTTATTGATAGAAGAAGAATGACCAATAGTTACTGTCTGATGAGTTTCATTCTTCCCATTTGCTTCTGTGCTGCCCCCCATTTTCTCACTGAGGTTGTTGGGCTTGAATTCTTTGTCAGGAAACTTCCTTCTGTTGGGTGGAGTTCTGGATGATTTGTAGACTCTTGCTAGGTGTCCTCTTTTTTCACAATGGAGGCAGATGGTATCTAGGAACTTTCATTCAGTGCAGGGTGGCTTCCCCACAACCTCTGCAGTAGAAATCTTGCCTCTTTCTTCCCAGGTCTTTCTTTTTCCGCTCCATTCTGAGTCTATAAATTCCTTCCTCCACCTCACTACAGTCTGACTCAGAATCTATTTGCTCACAATGAGTTGTTGTGGACTTTTCCACATCAGGATGGCTTGTGGCCTTGTTAATTTTCTTCATAGCTGCTGCTGAGGACTTGGTAGCTTCTGCTGAAGAGGCCTCTTCTATTGCTTCCTTCAGCGTGATCTTAGGTCTTAGTAATAATTTGCTCTGAAGCACCTTGTCTTTAAGGCCCAGAACAAATCGATTGCGCATGGCCTCCTCTAAACTGTTGAATTCGCCTGCACCCCCAATTTCTCTTAAACTTGCCACAAAGTCATTTACGTTTTCGCTTTCCTCTTGATCCCGATGGTAAAACTCGTGTCTCTTAATGAGGCACGATACTTGTGGGGCGTAATGGGCTCTTAACAACTTTTCTAAGTCAGGCCATTCCATTTCCTTCACGTCTGCAGCTCCCACCAATGCCTTCGCCATCTTGAAAACTGCCGGACCACAGTGCGTGAGAAAGACTGCCCTCTTCCACTTCCGGAAATGTCGGCAAGATCGTTTCCTTCCAGATACATTTGGAAACGATCTGCATACGTCTCCCAGTCTTCTGCCGTCGGATCGAACGGGGCTGGGGGCGGTGTTCAGTGCAGCCAACTCTCTCTCCTTCTGTTCCACATTGCCTTCTTCTTCAGGGAGATCCCACCTTCGTCGCCAGTGTTAAGTTTGCATGAAGAGACAGACGCGGAGTGCTTCAAGCTCTTTGTTTATTAGTGATTACAGCTCAGAATGAACCCACTTTGGCTGGGCTGCAGCTGCTACTTATAGCCAGCAGCCGCAGTTGCCAGCCAATCAGAGTGCAGGGTTTTCCCGCACTTTTTAAACCAATCATTTCTTACATTTTACAAGAACAGTTCAAACTAAACCAATGACTTTAAACCTGCATACATAACATCAAGGATTATAGTTTTGGAAAAAAATGCAGAAAAAGTGAACCATAAAAATCAAAAGTTCAGAGCAATTCTGCTAGGATGAAAAGTCATAATATTTGTAGTTTTTCTAATGCATATAAAAAGTAAAACTCATAGGTGATTGTGATCTATAAAATTGTGTGTGTTGCAAAAAGTGTGAATCCAGAGTCATAAAGTGAAGCAAAATAGTGAAGGATTCAGGTGAGATAAAGGCAATTCTTCTCAACCTTTGAGATTTACTACCACAAAAGTTAGAATGATAGTCATTAACTTGAAGGCCTAAGAGCAATTTAATCAAATTAATATAAGATTAAATTATTGGATTTTGTTAATAAAAGAGGCTAGTACTTCCAGAAGTGATAGCGGTAAGTCTCTCTACATAGGTTTCCCTGACATATAAATGGGAGAGCATTATTCCATAAACTTCCTGGACATATAGATGGGAGAGCATTATTCCATTCAGTTTTTGCATATTGGTTTTCCATTGGATTTGGCTGATTGCTATGCAAACCTTGAAGTCTGATTCCGTTAAGGCAATTGGAGCTCTGTCTCATGAGCCCCATTTGCCCTTAGCCATGATATTACAACCATATCTGGCCTGGGTGCAAAAGCCTGGAGGACTACTAGATGGTAGCAAGGAGATACAGAAAACTCAGATTTGATGCTGCTTTTTAGTGGTTATCATTCCTTTTTGTGGGGTGGGGATAGCATGTCACTAGATACAGTATATATCCCTTTTTATACATATACAAGTTATACATATAACTGTTATTGAAAGTTTTAATAACAAAAAGAAGAATTAATCCAAACTAAAATAGAACAAAAAAAGAAAAAAGAAAGGCAGGGAAAAAAAGAAAGAGCTAAAATGCAGAAAAAATAAGTAGAAGAAAAATAGATGTAAAGATAAAAAGAAGTGGCTTCCAATAGTCACAAGATTTTAAAGTACAATTATATTTTAACCTCTTCCTCTAAACTTACATCATGATTCTCATCTGTTTTATAATCTATCCTATCTAATCATCAAAACCATAAATCTAACATTAATTATTTTGCCCATAAGTGGTTTCCTTTCAGAATAAATATATTGTTTCTAACCATACAAGTCAAATTAGCCATTTCAACAAGTTCTGTAGTTTTTACCAACCATTGCTCCATTGCAGGTATTGCCAAATCTTTCCATATTTGTATATATCTCACTGCAGCTATCATATATAAAAATAGCCTTCCATGGCTCTTTTCCATGGAAAAACATGGGAAAAAACTGTTTTCCATGGCATCTTCAAAAGGGGGGGGGGGAAACAGACCCAGGAAACTACAGACCAATCAGCCTAACATCAATACCTGGGAAGATACTAGAAAAGATAATCAAAAACAGATCTATGAACATCTAAGAAACAAATACAGTTATAGCTAAAAGCCAGCACAGGTTTGTTAAAAACAAATCATGTCAAACCAATCTTATTTCATTCTATGACAAAGTGATTGAATTAGTAGACCAGCAAAATGTTGTGGACATAGTATACTTCGACTTCAGCAAGGCATTCAAACAAAGTAGTCCACAACGTACTTCTTGGTAAGCTAGAAAAGTGTCGGATAGACAGCATCACCACCAGATGGATTTGTAACTGCCTGACAAACCATACTCAATGAATAGTCTTTAGTGGTACTATTTCTACATGGAGGGAAATAAACAGTGGGGTACCACAAGGATCCATTTTAGGCTCAATATTCTTCAATATCTTCATAAATGACTTAGATGAAGGACTAGGAGGGAACTCATCAAATCTGCAGATGACACTAAGCTGGCATCCAACACCCCAGAAGACAAGTCAAGATCCAAAAGGATCTTGACAGACTTGAACAATGGTCCTTATCCAACAAAATGAAATTCAGTGTGGAGAAAAACAAGGTTTTACACTTAGGCAGGAAAAACGAAAGGTACAAGTACAGATTAGGCAAAATCTGACTCAAAATAGTAACTGTGAGTGGAATGTTGGAGTCCTAGTGAACAATCACTTAAATATGAGCCAACAGTATGCAGTAGCAGCCAAAAAAGCTAATACAATCCCTGGTTGTATAAACAGAGACATAGAAACAAAATCATGTGAAGTATTAATTCTGCTTTATAAAGCCTTAGTAAGGCCACACCTGGAATACTGCATATAGTTTTGGTCACCACATTACAAAAAAAATGTTGAGACTTTAGTTGAAATTTCTTTTACAACAGGGAAATTTGAATAGATGTCTTGGGAAGGTAACTTTCTTCTTTCTTTCTCCATCCTGCTTCATTATTGGCCTGTTTCCCTGTTCTAAGTGGCTTTTGAAAGGATAATTAGCCTTCTGAGTTCCTAGAGGCTACCTGCATGATGATGTACTTTCTCTTCCTCCAAAAAAACCTAAAAAGCATAGAGAGGGTAGTCTGGAAAACTATGCAGCTGCTTTTTACATTTTTAAAAGGATTTCCTATTTCTTCCAATTGGGCCCTCAACCTGTGCCATGTAATGGCTGCCCAGATTACAGCATTAATGGAATAGTGAGGTTCTGAAAACATATGATCAAATTATCAATAACAAATTGTGTGTGTGTGTGTGTGTATAAACTTGGAATCATTTTAAGTAAAGAGTTGACCTGAAGTCTTTGTTTTATACATATACATACATACATACATACATACATACATACATACATACAAAAGGATCTCTATACCACAATACAATACAATACCACAATACAAACAAACACCTGGACACAAACAAACACCCCCCCAATACCTCCAACCCAAACACGCCCCCAATACACAAAACACAATGTTGCCAGCTAATCAAGAACACAGCAACTCGAAGACCAATGAACACAGACCTAGACTCCCAGCCAATAGGGATGAAGAGAGGACCATTCAAATCAAACACAGGGCCAGCACCAAATTCAAACAAAAAATGGCTGCCAAGCCTGAGACACACGATTAAAAAAAGAACCCAGTACACAAACCTGAAGTTGGCAGATGGGCTTCTGCCGAAACGTCGCTATAAAAGCACAACTATTAACACATGGGAAAATACCTGAAGAAGCCTAAATACCATATATACATACATACATACATACATACATACATACATACATACATGTATGTTGTGGCCCCGCCTCGTGAGCCTGTGCTGACAGAGGAAGAGGACCTGGATGATGAAGAAGAAGAGGAGGAACGGGCAATGCCTTCCTCACCAGGGCCTTCCTCCCCAGGATCTTCCTCCCTGGCAAGATCTCCCTCCCCAGGACCTTCCTCCCTGGCAAGGCCCCCTCCCAGGACCTTCCTCCCTGGCAAGGCCTCCCTCCCAGGACCTTCCTCCCTGGCAATGCCTCAGGTTTCCTCGGAAAGCCAAGAGGAACTGCCTGAGAGATGTGTATCAGTACGGCCATGGCGAGAGAGGGAGGAGGAGGGTTCCTGGCTTGATCCCAGGCAACGTCAGAGGGAGAAACGTCAGCAGCAACGTAGGGGGCGTGGGAGGGCCAGAGATTGAGCTGGACCACACCCCACCAGGTATAAAAGTGGGTGTGCCTACGCTGCAGACTCTGTATGTGACAAAGTGTAACATGAAGCCAAGGTTTCCGTCTGTGTGCTTGATTTAGTTTTTGGACTCCGAAAATAAAGCAAGTCTTCTGTGAGTACTGTATTCCTTGTTGGCTTTGAATTTGGCAGTAAAAGCCTGGGTGACTGCCAACACTCTTGTCGGGAGAGATAACGGGGATTTTGGAGACAGGCCAGCGTGACCCTCTGTGTTAGCTAACGTTCCTTACCTTCTGGGGAAGGGAAGGTGAAACAGAACACATACATATTTGTTTACATAGATTTTCACGGGTACAGGTATGCAGGTCTTGGTGTGTTCAAGTCTTTTCCCATGTAAGATTGATGTCCAGAAACCAGATCATGGCTGCATCACCAGCTGCTACACCCTCCGACCCCCAAACTAAGCAAACTGACACACGCCATGAACACATAGCCAGACATCAAACTCGGAGCCAAGCCAAAGCCCGGAATGTTATATCACAGCCATCCGCTCAGGATATCACATCACGGAACTCAGGAGGTTACACCACAAAACCTCAGGATGTTACAACACAGCCAATGACCCAGGAGATTACAGCACAAGACCCAGGATGTCTCAACAATAGAACTCAGAAGGTCATCACACAGCCCATTACCCAGGTCATTACAACACAAAAGGCTGAGAGACATACAGCCAGTACCTCAGCCACACAGGGTCTTATGAAAAAGCCAACCAATCTGCAAACATCAACTCCATCAACCAATCAAGAAGTAACAACACAGCCAACCAACCCACTTACAACAGAGCCAGCACACCACACCTCCCCACCAGTATTTATAGAGAGACAGCAGCTCCGATCACACTTTGCTCGCACAAGCATGAAGCCGAAAGCACCAGCCTGAAGATGGTGAGTGGGACCTCATCGAAATGTTACCAAGATACTCTCAATCTTACACAGGAAAAGACCTGAACACGCCAAGACCTGCATAGATAGATAGATAGATAGATAGATAGATAGATAGATAGATAGATAGATAGATAGATGATAGATAGATAGATAGATAGATAGATAGATAGATAGATAGATAGATAGACAGATAGGGAGGGAGGGAGGGAGGGAGGGGGGAGGGGGAGAGGGGGAGACAGTGGGGTAACCAAATATCATAGGTGAGACATATGGCTCAGGCTTTCAAATATTGTTTAAATTTAGACTTTTTGAGGAATTTCTCAGCATGTAGCTGACAACATAATACATCTTTTCTTACAAACACAGCATCACAGTTGATTATGCTTAATTATGAATGTCCTATTCTCTCATGAACTATATATAAAAGAGTCATCAGTAGTAATGAAAAATTGATTATTCAGTCAGCTGCATAACATTGATTAACATGTTGCATTCAAGAAAGCAATAGGGATGGTGAAATATGGCAGTCTGTTAAAATGGTTAGGATGAAAATATTTGATAGATATAGATTTACTACATGAACACAATTTTATTCACTGGAAAGTTTTATGAAAAACTTATGGATAAAACTTTGCTCAAAACAGCAAAGAAGATCATGAGTGTCAGTTCTCTGAATAAAAACAATTAATTTTATGGCATCTTAAAAACTAATATATTATCACATAATTTTTATCAGTCACAATCCAATTATTTATAGAGTAACATCCAGAGGAAGGTATATCTAATACTCTATGCAGCTTATAGTTACATGATTTACCAGTTGATCATAATTTACAAGCTCTTTCTTAACTGTTGAACAGCATACTGTTTTCTGTTTTCCCAACTGTACAGATAAAGTAGTCAGATAGAATAATGCAATTTCTATATCAGGAATATGTTGTTCTTTAAGTGGGGAAAACATTGCTGGCTGGGGAATTCTGGTATTTGAAGTCCACAAGTCTTAAAAGTTGCCAAGGTTGGATATTCCTGAAGTAGATGAAGGCTGGCAGGGTCTCTTCCTGCAGTTCCAATGATAAAGATCACAATCCAATCCAGGGATTAGAACAGCTTCATCTCAGGTAACATAACATACCAAGGTAGGAATATCAATAGGAAAGCAAAAAAAATCAATCAATCCCTTGTATCATTAGTTTGTCAGGAGGATGAAGTAGTAGACAATAATACTTCAATTACAGTTAGTCTTCAACTTATGATAATAATTGGGATCCAAATTTCTCCTGCTAAGCAAGGCAGTTATTAAATGAGTTCGACCCAATTTTACTATCTGTTTGCCATGGTTAAGCAAATCACTGCAATTGCAGAGTTGCAAGTCAAAGACCACCCGTACCTGTTCAAGGATGAAGGATTTCCAACCCATGGGGAGCAATTAAACCATTAGGTTAGACTGTAATTCCTAGTCCAGACTGTAGGCCTGAATAGGAGTAGTTTATGTCTCTGTAAAATGAAAGTAGCTACCACCTGAGGCAACCATAAAAATAGAAAGCAATCCTCAGAGGTTTCTCTATCATAAGGTTTACTAAGGTGGAGGTGATGGGTTTGTAAGAGTTTCATCTATCAAACGAGGGGTGGGCTTCAAAACTTTCAGCAACTGGTTCTCTACCCGGTTGCTGGGTGGGTGTGGCCATGGTGGATGTGGCCTAGTTGGCCTCCTGCACCATGGCAGGGGGGTGTTTTTGCCTTCCCTAAATCTCTGGAGGCTTTCCTCGACCTCTGGGAGGGCTAAAACAGTCTCCTCAGGCTTCAGGAAGCCCACTTTTTGCCTTCCCCAAGCCTCCGTGTTGGCCCTGCACTTACCTCGCATCCAAAATGGGCCACATGGAGACTCCTGGGAGGGGTGGGAGGGGCCAGTCAGGGATGGGATTTGGTGGTTCTCTGAACCCGGCCATAAGATTAGCTACAGGTTCTGCTGAACTCGGGCAAACCAATAGCAGCCCACCGCCGTATTAAACTGTTTTGCACTTCAGATCCATGTATCCTCAAGCATAGTAGGTGTCATGCTCCCATCGGAGTCTGAATCCGAGGAGGAAGATGAACAGTGTGGGAAAGAGGCTCTGTTGGCTGTGGACAAAACTGGGGAAGTGTTAGGATATATGCAGAGTAACCCTTGTGTAACAAGGATATGCACATGGAAACGGATATGAGAACAGTTATGATTAAATACACAGGCACACAGAGACACACCAAATTGTGTTAATGTTTACTCAAAGAAATAGCACAGTCCAAATAAACAGTCCAGGTCATACACATTTTAACAGTCCAGCAGTATCCAGTTAGTCTTCTTACCCTTTTCACATCTTTTACAGCAGACAAACCTTTTCACGTCTTTTACAGCAGACAAATATCAAATCATAATACAACAGATAATCTTCGATATCAACAGAATATCAAAGTAAACAGAGTTAGTCAGCATCAGTCCGTATTCAGTCAGAGAGAGAGTCAATATCAGCATCAAGAGAGATCTTCAGTGGGAGGAAGCTTCAGTGGGAGAGAGAGTTAAACCATGACCTATAGCTCCCTCTTATGGCAACTTGCAGCATACTCAACCAACCAGAACACAGCATAATACATTACAGTATTTTTCCTTAAAGCTACAGACATATATATTTGTGCTGTATATATTGTCAACCCAACTACGTTATGTACATATACTTAACAGGAAGGACAAAGTCAGGCTGGGCAAAGCAGGGAAGAGTAGAACAAGAGAGAGGGGGTTCAGAGGAAGACCGAGGCCCACCCACTCTTCATCCTAGGGCATGCAGGGAAGAACGGAGAAGAGAGCACCATGGGTTTCATGGCTTACAAGGGAGGAAAGGGCCCTGATTCCCTTCACAAGGCACACCTGGGGAGGGAGTTTAAAGGAGAGGCAGTTTGGGAGGGGCGTTTGTTGGAAACAAATGTTGAGTTTATCTCATGTTGGCTGCTGTTATGTGAGTTCCTGGCATCCTCCCAACTGGTTTGGTTTACTGCCATGTTACTTTACTTCTGGAATTCCTCCCCTTGACCTTCTGGATTTATTACCTTATCTTGTCTTGCTGAATTCATAGTTTAAAGTTTTATGTTTATAACGTTTTGGACTGGAATATACGTAGTCAAGGACTGTTGCAGGTTCCTGGGAGAGTTTTTCTCCAGACCGGAAGGTAACCAGAACATTGGGGGCAAAGTTGGAGCTAAGAAAGAGACCCCCTACTTATTATTCTGGCTGTGTTGCCTTTGTGCCATGCCCCGGGTCATCACAGTAGGACAAAACATTTCTTAATTGTATTCCTATGATCTGGCTAGGAGGTGGATCTCTTCACTGATGAGGGAAAGGAAGGGAAGCTTGCAGGTAGCAGTTTATATATAATAGTCTCAGGAATCTTACCAGTCTGAGAACCAAGTCTTAAATAACAATAACACCATACATTATATTGCAAATGAGTTGGAAATGTGTAGCCCTCCAGATGTTGTTGGATGAATGGTCATGCTGCCACAATTGGAATCTAGCCACGTCTGAAGAACCATATGTTCCCCATTCCTGATCCCCCTACAGCTACCATAGGGACCCTGTGGCCTAACTTATAATTTCTACTGTTTCAAAAGGAATCCATGAATTGTAATTAGTGCTGGAATCAGTTTCAAGTCTCCTGTGTATCATCAAAAGGAGACCTATTGCACAAGCCAATCTAACCTGGTTCAGTCGAGAAAACAACAATATTTTTCATTTTGAAGCAGTTAGAAATATGAAAATGGAGCATCTGACACACTCAGCAGTTTGTATCCTTCTCCATTTCCATTCCAGCCCACACTTGTTTATCCTGAATCCAACTAAGGGAATTCTGGTTAACTTGAATGTTTGCTCAGCATTTTTGTGATTCTTGTTGATCTTATTCATAGGATTATGGACATAGCACAATTGTTCAGAGCAAGCTGATTGGAAGGGAAAGTATGAAACGCCTTCTTCTCAAGCAGCACAGACATGGTTTGTATTAGGGGCCCTTATAACTGAAATGACTATTTTGAAAGGCAGTCAGCATCCTTTGCTTACTTACTTATGTGCTTGCTTGTTTATTGGGCCACCTCTCTTAAGCAACTCCCAACAATAAAACCAATAAATAAAACAATCACAACACAGTAAAACAATAAAACAAAAACCCTATGACTTAATTATTCTCTTGGGATGCCCGATAGCAGGTTCCGTTGTCCTCCTTCCACCCTATCTATCTATACCATGGGTGTCAAACTTGCAGTGTCATGTTGCTGTCATGTGATGTTTTGTGACATTTTTCCTATTTGCGGAGCTGGGGTGGGCGTGGCCTGCACGTGACACCCCTGACCTATACAATCCTATGCCAGCACCTGAGTAAAAAAAAATCCATGTCTTAATGACCTCCTGAACGGCTAGAAAGATGGAGACCTGTCAAATGACCTTGTGGGAGGATGTTCAACAAAGTAGAGGCAGCCACAGAAAAGGCACACCTCAGGGATCCCACTAGATGGCAAGGTTTCAGGAAGGGGATTTGGCACATATCCACCCCATCTGATTTAATCAGACAGGCATGTATTCTTAAGGAGAGGTGGTCCTGCAAACAATCAGGTCTCATATGAAAATATGAGCCCATATAGGGCCTTAAAAATGATAAGCAGCACTTTGAATTGCACCTGGAAGAAAAATTGGAATCAATGCAGCTCTCACAATAAAGATATAACATGTGCACCCAATACTGTGCATGCCACTCCATTCTGTAACCCTCCAAATCCAGATGATATTCCATTTTTAATTCAGGCAGGGTGGCTCTTCCTCAGATTTACCTGGTGCAGAATGTAGGGGTCCTCCCAGACTCACAACACCTGCTCAAAGAATAGGTGGCAGCTGTGGCTAACTTTGTCTGGTGCACCAATTGTGCCCTTTTTCCAAACCAGCATCTCTTTTAATTTTGCTTGCACTTATAGTGGACAGTTTCATGCCATGTGGTATCACATTGGATGGCCCAAGTTAAATATTGTTGTTGTTATTATTGATAATGTAAATCTCATAAATTTGTGAAAATGTAGGTGTTCTTGGAGAGTTGTCTAGTTGCCATTAGATTAGCAATTTTTATTCTGTAGCTGTATTAAATTTGAAGGCAAATAGGCACTGGGGATTCCATGGATGCATGTTGCCAATGATGGAGCTTGATCCAAAATCTGATAAGGATGTTCATCTCTTAGATTTGAGGATGTTCAGCTACATCCTTCCACTCATTTTAGCCTTTTAATTTTCAAGCACACTGAGACATGAAGTGATAATCCATAGTGCCTAGAAAACTGCCCATCCCCACAAGCAGAGACTTCTGTGTGATAGAAATTCAGGGTTTCTTTAAGACTAAGCAAAGAATGTAATTTTTACATGAAAAATTAGCATTTGGCCATTTGTTTTGAAAGATTATAATTATACTTTATAATCCAAATGGAACATTGGCTGCAGGGGTTAGAAACTTTATCTACATTGATATAAGCTACTATGAATCAGTCAGTCCTAGTGGTTTAATTTAGATGAGCTCATTTGTAGCTTAGAGCTTCCAGGGAGTAGGGTACTTCAGCAAAGTAAAGCTTCATTACATTTGCATCATAAAATTACTGGATCTCACTAACAGCTATACAATAATTCAATTTCTCAGAGGCTAAAACTAGATATGACTTAAGAGACCTTTGATGGGATCTCTTACAATTTTGAAGATTGAAGTTTGTGGTCTGTCTTAATACTTTCCCTGATCGAAGTCACAAACTCTGTTGCTAATTACAGGTTATAAAATGTAATTAGTCCTGCAGATTGCCTCTGAGAAGCCCTTCTTGGACTCTGAATATTCTAATAATTATTAAGTGGTCACAAACAACCTGTCCTTGGGCATGAGGTTGGTAGCTGATAGTTTTAGCTTTGAGCACTTTTAGATGAAATTCTCAATCACTTTACTATAGCTTCAGCCATAATTTGGCTGTAAATGGCTTTCAATGCTGTAAAGGACTATCTCCATTAATAGGCTTGATAGGAATAATTTTAAGCATTCTCCTGGACTTGTGATCTTTGTTATCTACTATTATTTTAGGTGGATGCTGGATTGGGGTGATCACTTTAGTAGCACTCTTCCTATTAGGAAGGCCAGGTGATATGTAGAGCTAACTTCTCTTTTTAGCTGTTCATTTGCAGGGTCCCAATTTTTTATTTGTTCCCATGCTACTCACAGCAACCTGAAATAATTGAATGAAGCTATTTTGGGGAAGATTAAATGAAAACGTCCTATTTTTTAAGGTTCAGGAGACATCATGGAAGCACTTGATACATGGCAAAAGTAATGAACAAATAAGAGTCAACAAACAAGCTCAATCAAACAAGGTGGACATTCTGTGGCTGGATCCAGTTTAAAATCTCCAGGTTATATTATTGCCATTACAGCACTGACTTTGAAGACTTGTCTTCATGGACCACCTTGGAAAAGCTAGTTTTGGAAAGCGAAGAGGCAAAGAAAACGTTTTTAATTCTGCATAGATCTGTAATAATTCCTATAGAAAATCATAGGGCAAGAGAGCTGCTCCTTCAAGTCAGCACTGCCTTTGCTAGATTAATAAGTAGGGACAGTTTCAGAGAACATATTCTGCCCGTTTTAAAACAAGTTTGAATACTATTAGCCTATTTCAAAAGGCACTTCAAAACAGTAGTGTTCTAGAAGGAATAATCTTAGGATGGATTATTGCCATAGATGTTATCTATACCTTGCCAGTTGGACTAACAGGCACTAAAGGCAGTGCTTCCAACTTATAGATTACCATATAGAAATGTTTCTGGATGTTCTCAAATCCCATTCCTTGCTTGCATTCTCTGACTATATTTGCAATATGAGAATCAGAGCTAAACAGGGATCTAAGGCAGAATAAAAAGAGAAGCTTCAGTTAGATACTGCTGTAATAATGTAGACATCATTTTTCAGGTACAACATAATACTGACCTACACTTACAATCTATACTGTTACAAAGTATTTTTCACAAGTACTTTTTTCAAGCCATGGATATCTTACCCTAACTACTACATGTGATTTTTGTTTCCATTTATCTCTAATAGACAAATTTTGGGGTTTTTTAAATAAGATTTTGATTAGCCTGTCAAAATCCATGCAATATTGTGTCAGTATAAATTTGACAAGCATTTCCTGTCCCCATAGCTATTTGTGAGGGAAAAGGGAGGCAAATGAGGAAACATATGTGATGATAAACATAATCATGCATGCCACAACTTACATACCTTACATACCTGCAGCAATTTTCAGGCTAGAAATGCATAATGGTGGCATTTGGGTGATGAAGTCACCATTCATGTGTTGTAACTTGGACATTGTTGTGGAGGCTGCTGCTTCTCTTTCATAAAATGTTAAATAATGCAGGCCCAGAACTGCAAATTATAGTATCAGGGGATAAGCATTCTTTGATTATGATTTTTGAACTAGCTGTTTATCTATTTAATTGAGACACAATTGATTTCACTCTAAACTAACTTCCTAGTTGTTATCAGAGATCATCTAAATTGCTGACGTCCAGATATATTACTTTTGTAGAATTACAAAAGTAATATATCTGGACAAAATAATTACTTGCTAGACCAGAGGTTAGCAAATGTATTTCTGCAAAGGGCCATATCCTGCCTGTCCTCGAACTCCACAGGTGCAGGTGACAGATCCGCAGGTCAAAGAACATGGCAGCCATTGGACAGCACCATCAGGGCAGCTACTGAGGCTGTTCCACCACGCAGGACATCAGGAGTTCAGGTCTGACAAATCACCTCACCTTTCCTCATAAGCATTATAAAAACAAGTGATGGGTTGGATTTTCCAACCCTATGTTAGACTATTAGAATTAGGTTGTTTCCTCTTTTAATAGTCTAATCACACTATTAATTAATAAATGTATGCTGACCTAGAGTGATGACTGCAATGTTTCAAGTTACTTACAGAGCAATTTATTTATGATCTGCTTTAATGTCTCCTTAATGTCAATATCCAACAGACTTGCCTGTAGTCCTCTGGATCTTGCTTTTTCTCCTTTTTGAACACAGATATTATATTTGAGCAAACAGTGTGATGCAGCAGCTGAAAGGGCCAATGCAGTTTTTCACTACATTTACAAAAACAGGAGTGAAATTGAAAGGGCAAGTTTCCCCACTGAATCAGGTTATTTATGGTGAAGACTGGGTTGGTGTGAGTATTGTGAATCATTGGGCCAAAAAAATGTAAAGATTGTGAACTTGATTTGTGTGGTTAGAACAAAGTAAATGACCGGTGATAACAACTGATGAGTTTCACACAAGAAAGGTTGATGAGCTGATTAAAGACAATTGGCAGATCACTTGAAGAGAAATTGCTGTGAAGCTTGGCATTTCAAGTGGAGCATGTGGGTCACATTATTTGATCTTTTTCAATATTGGGAACATTCTGCAAGATGGGCTCCTTGAATGCTGACAGCAGAAATGAAAGTTTAAAAAGCTTAATATTTGCCAACCATTGTCGTGCTTTGAGAATCAAGATGTGGAGTTTCTTCATAACATTATGACCTTTGATAAAGGATGAGCTCATCATTATATCTGAGAAAGGAAATACCGGTCCATGGAATATTTTTATTTATTTATTTATTTTGTCAATAGCTTACAAGATAATAAGTATAAGGATAAACATAGTTGTGAATACATGAAATGAATACATATAAGAAAAATAAAAGAAACAATAGGACAGGGACAGTAGGCACGTTGGTGCACTTATGCACACCCCCTACAGACCTCTTAGGAAAGGGGTGAGGTCAATAGTAGACAGTCTAAGGTTAAAGTTTTTGGGGTTTGGGGAAGAAACCACAGAGTCAGGTAGAGTATTCCAGACATTGACCACTCTGTTGCTGAAGTCGTATTTCCTGCAATCAAGTTCAGTGCAGTTAACCATGAGTTTGTATCTATTGTGTGCTCTTGTGTTGTTATGGTTGAAGCTGAAGTATTCATTGACCGGAAGGACATTGCAATGTATGATTTATATACTATACTTAGTTCGGATCGAAGGTGGTATACTTCTAGGTTTTCTAGGTCTAGAATTTCAAGTCTGGTGGCATAAGGTATTCTGCAACAAGTAGAGGAGTGGAGAACTCTTCTTGTGAAATATTTCTGGACTTTCTCAACTGTATTTTCAGATACGTAATGCGGGGTCCAGACTGATGAGCTGTATTCAACTATTGGTCTAGCAAATGTTTTGTATGCTCTAGTTAGTAGTGTGATATTACCAGAGAAAAAGCTATGTAGGATTAGGTTAACAACTCTTAATGCCTTTTTGGCTATGTAGTTACAGTGGGCTCTAGCACTTAGATCATTAGAGATGACTACTCCAAGGTCCTTGACAGAGTTTGGATCATCAACAAGGTCTTGACTATTCAGCTTCTATTTTATTTTCGGATTTTTTTTTGCCTATATGTAAGATAGAGCAATTATTTGTTGAGATTTGAAGTTGTCATTTGTTTGACCATTCTGATACATAGTCGAGGTCTTTTTGAAGGGTAGCAGTATTGTCTGTGGTGTTGAATAGCTTTACATCATCAGCGAAGAGAACGCAGTTGCTCTTAATATATCAACAAAGCTTGGGGGAGAGGTGCAGGGATGGAAATAAATCAAAACCCAGGCTTCAGCAGGAAAATTCATCACTGTAGTTTTTTTGAGACACAGATAATTTTATTCAAACAGGTTTTTTTAAATCAAAGACCAAAATCCATTCAACATTGATATTGAGTAGTGTATTGTGTTCTAGAACAGTGATTCTTAACCTGGGCAATATTGCCCCCCAAGGGGCGATTTTGTTTTTCAGCGGGGTGATGGAACAAAAAGGGGTGACATGGGGTGAAGGAACGGAAGGGGGGCGATATGGGGGCGATGGAGCGAGATATATTGGGAGAGAAAAAGAGAGAGAGAGAGATCTATACTGTTAGATAGGTAGGTAGGTAGACAGACAAAAAGACAGACAGGCAGGTAGATAGGCAGGAAGGCAGGCAGGAAAACAGACAGACCTTTTGGATGGATGGACGGACGGACAGATGGACAGACAGAAAGAATGCGAGAGCGGCAGCACTTTGGGAAAGCAGTGGCGGCGGCTTTTCCCAACATACTGCCGCATTCGAGGCGCCGGTTCAGGTGCGGTACAACAGTCAATGGGGTGAGCCTGCAGGGCTGGTGCCTCAAATGCCCCCCTGCCACCTCTTAGCGCCCCTCTGCTGGCCCCCTTGGGAATGCTAAGACCTGGCAGGGGGGTGGTTAAGTTGGGGGAGGGGGGCGATGACAACTTCCTCAATGGCTCAAGGGGGCTATTCTTTCAAAAAGGTTAAGAACCACTGTTCTAGAACATGGTAGATATTGATATCTACATTGCAACACTCAAAACTTTGAAGCAATGATTAAGCAGAGTTTGGAAACACAAGGAGGATGTTTTGCTACAATGACAACATTACACCTCACATATCTTTGTAGTCTTACCCCATCTACCATGTGGACAACACACAACTGCTACAAAATTGAAGGAATACCTCTATGGGCATCTACCTGCCTCAGGTGAGGAAGGGGAGTTCTTTCATGCTGTCTTTTAAAAAATTGTCCGTCATTGGCAGAAGCATGGAGTGCATGAGGTGATTGTATGGGAAAGTAAATTTGGGCAAATATCAAGGAATATTTTTCCTGTTTCATTTATTAAAACATCCTTATATGAACTAAAATTATGGAGGTAGAAGCATTATTTTTCTATCACTGCTTATAATAGGGGCCTGCAAAATTTTGCAAGGCATTCCTACACAAGATTAAGTGGACCTGTTTCTGTGTTGAAACCAAGAATAAATCAAGAACCAATATAGTTGGATTAAAAAATTTAGGCTACATATGAGAAGGAATTTTCTGTAGTGAAACATCTCCAAGAAGCTGGTAGGACTTCCTGGAGTCTTTTGAATGGGATCATGGCCACCTACCAGGGGTAATTTAGAGTGTTCTAAAGATTGGCATTAGATGATCAATAGGAAGGGAAGTTATCTAGCAGGCTTGGTCTAATTTGTGTTATCTGCTTGACATATTACTATCTTGAAATATCACTGTGGATTTCTTTGGGCAGTTGCAAACTATATAACTATGAAATGAAAGAGAATTATTAATATTTCCTTTAGTTATTTGAATTTATCTTCTGCAGACTAGATTGTTTGCAACTAGATCTTTACTGCTGCACACATCTACTTCTTGACTTATCAGCTATATGCCAAATCTAAGAGACCAGAGTGGTAGGTTGTATACCAAGATATTTTTACTGGTATGGGGTTCTCGCATTACAACCAACTCTTAAGTGACCGTTGTAACAGCACTGAAAAAAGTGACTTCATGACCATTTTTCACACATATGACAATTGCAGCATCCCTGGGCTAGTGTGATCATTATTTGTAATCTTCCCAGCTGGCTTCCACCAAGCAAAGTCAATGGAGGAATCCAGATTTGCTTAACAGCTGCATGATTCTCTAAACAACTGGAGTGATTTGCTTAAGAATTGTGGCAAAAAGGTCATAAAATGGAGCAAAACTCACTTAATGACTGCCTTGCTTAGCAATGGAAATTTTTGGCTCAATTATGGTTGTAAAACGACTACCTGTACTCCCTTCAGCAAGCATAAAAATGTGGATAAAAGCAGGGTTCCAACAAAACAGCTATATCTTTTTGTATTATTTGAAATATGTAAAATTCTTTAGGCTGAATATTTCCCATTTGCACATGAAAAGAACATTTCAATTTTGTTTAAAGGCAACAACAACAAAAACTATTGACCAATTGAAAGGAATTTGACTTTTTTTCCCCTTTGAGTTGACATAGGAGACAGAAGCCAGATCCAAAGGCTCAGGTGGACCAGAGGGAAATTCTCTAATAGTCATTTATTTGGAAAGAGGTCACTAACACTTTAATTAATGGCTCTAGATGTCTGATGTTCCCATCAAACTTGAGGCTAAAATGTCAGCTCAGGAAGGGCATTAAATAAACATTAAGATCCTATCTGGTGGCTGGGATTGCAGCTTCCAGCAGCAACCTTAAAATCTCTTTTTCTGTTATAAAATGTGCTTCATTTTGTAACCCAGAACTGTTAGTATTATATTCTTTGCTGTGTCATTCAGAAGCATTGTGTGAAGACCTAGCTTTCTAGAGAAGGTGGGGAAAGGTGGAGAAGAGTAAGATCAGCGGCAAAGTGGATGGACTCAGGGTCAGTGGTGATAGGTGCACTATTGGAAGACTTAAAAGATGACATTAGGAACAGATTGTCAAGAAGAACTGTCTGTGTGGTTACTAAGTGTTGTTAAATTTTCTTCATCACAATCTGATCTGTTAGGACTTTCAAGGCTACCCCTAGATCTGTAGAAATGATGTCAATAAAACTATAGGTCAGAATGAGCTGAGGCTAACAAAACATGTTCAGAAGAACAGAAAGGGCTTCTTCGAATGTTTACTGGATGGATATGCTCAAGGTGAGCACTGGCATCTATTGGAACCCCCTCTATTGGGGACACCGGCATATCACTGGCACCTCCTCTATTGGGGACACTTTCATTTGGATTCCTGCACTGAGCAGTGGATTGCATTCAGTGGTCAAAATGATTCATTCTGTCTCTATGGATCTTAAGGAATACAATGATTCTACCAAAGCAATACACCATAAAAGTAACCAGCCTTAACAGCAGTTCAGGATAGATAAAGACTGTTTCTTGAGCCATTCCAGCAGCAGCTGTAAAAAAAAAAATCACAACTCAGATCTATAAGCAATTAGTTAAGGTATGCTGGAAGAGTTGATGGGAACCTCAATTCAGTTAAGGAGCATTGGACATGTGAATCCAATGGCACTGACTCTTTAGTACCTTATTTTGACAAGAAGATGGTTGACATTAAGGACAATAAAAGATTTATGCCATCACCTCTCTTTGTAAATCAGTCTACCAGCTCTTAGTTTAACAGGCTGCTAATTTCAGGTCACTTCTTTCTGCCTTTGTTCCAGTGTCATCTGTACAATATTCTTGACTCTCCTCTCCTAGGTGCTGAGTGCTGCCTATCCCTATAATACATTTGTTGTAAATAAAGTTCCTTTCTATTACAGTTATAAAGCCTGCTTTGCAAACAATTCCTTCCAGGGAATATTCACACATACAAAGAGGGAGAGAGGATGTTTCCATCTCCAACAAGGAGAGAATGAAAACCTGTTCATCAAATATTGCTTTGCAGATTCAGCGTTTCATGTGCATCTCGGAAATGCATCTATATGCAGAATCACTCTCCATTCATTCATTCATTTATTTATTCAAGCGATTATAAGATAACAGATATAAGTATAAACATAGTTATGAAATGGATACATATAAGAAAAATAAAAAGAAACAATAGCACAGGGATGGTAGGCACATTGGTGCGCTTACAGACCTCTTAGGAAAGCAGGTAGAGTATTCCAGACATTGACCACTCTGTTGCTGAAATCGTATTTCCTGCAATCAAGTTTGGTGAGGTTTACCTTGAGTTTGTGTGTTCTTGTATTGTTATGGTTGAAGCTGAAGGATTCATTGACAGGTAGGACATTGCAATATATAATTTTATGTACTATATTTAGATTGGACTGAAGGCAGCATAGTTCTAGGTTTTCTAGGTCTAGAATTTCAAGTCTGGTGGCATAAGGTATTCTGCAACGAGTAGAGGAGTGGAGAACTCTTCTTGTGAAATATTTCTGGACTTTCTCAACTGTATTAATATCAGATACGTAATGCGGGGTCCAGACTGATGAGCTGTATTCAACTATTGGTCTAGCAAATGTTTTGTATGTCCTAGTTAGTAGTGTGATATTACCAGAGAAAAAGCTACGTAGGATTAGATTAACAACTTTTAATGCCTTTTTGGCTATGTAGTTACAGTGGGCTCTAGCACTTAGATCATTAGAGATGACTACTCCAAGGTCCTTGACAGAGTTTGGATCATCAACAAGGTCTTGACTATTCAGCTTCTATTTTATTTTCTGGGTTTTTTTGCCAATATGTAAGACAAAGCATTTATTTGTTGAGATTTGAAGTTGCCATTTGTTTGACCATTCTGATACATAGTTGAGGTCTTTTTGAAGGGTAGCAGTATTGTCTGTGGTGTTGAATAGCTTTACATCATCAGCGAAGAGAATACAGTTGCTCTTAATATGATCACAGAGGTCTTTTATGTAGAGTATGAAGAGAGTTGGTCCTAGAACATTGCCTTGGGGACACCGCTGTTGATAGGTACAGAATTTGATAGGACACTCCCAATTTTGACCATTTGATGTCTGTTTGACAGAAATGCTTTTATCCAGTTATGCAGGTGTCCAGAGATACCATAAGATTTTAGTTCTAGGAGTAGTTTGTCATGTACCACTGAATCAAAAGCTTTACAGAAGTCTCTGTAAATTGCATCTATTGCTTTGCCCTGATCGAGTTGTGTAGTCCATATGTTTTTGCAGTGTAAGAGTTGGATAGTTTTTTTCTGAAACCAAATTGTTTATTAGAGAGTAGGTTGTTTGTCTCTAAGTGGAGGATAATGGATTGGTTAATAATTGATTCCATGACTTTACAGGTGATGCAGCATAAAGAGATTGGTCTGTACTTTCAACTAGGCTGGGGTCTCCCTTTTTGAAGATGGGGATGACCGTGGCTAGTAACCATAGGTTTGCAAAGAGCTGGTCCTGAAAGATTTTTCAAAGATTATGCTTAGAGGTTCGGCTATGGCAGTGGATAGCTTTGTAAAGAAGTAGGCACATATTCCATCTGGTCCAATAGATAGAGATGGTTTTAGATTGCATAGTGCTTTTTCAACATTGTCTTCTGTAAAATCAATATGTATTAGATCATTGTAGTTGTCTGTGGTTCGACTAGGAAATACTGGGCATGATCCATTGCTGTTTACAAAGACTGAGCCAAAGAATGTGTTAAAGAGGTTGGCTTTAATGGTGTCATCATTGCAGTGTTTACCATTAAGTCCTTTCAGGAGTGAGTCTTTCAGTTTGTTGTTTACAAAATTGTAGAATTCAGTCCACTTCACAATATCTTTCCTATCCCAAAGGATGTGAGAATAAGTAAGAACACCCAAAATATTACTATCATTCTGCTTTGCTTTCCTACAATGGATCTCATGGGGGAAAAAATGACTGCATGTAGCAAAGAGCTCATTTTACCTGGTGATTTGTGTTTGGTGCACCAAACTCATTGGCCTAATTACATCTCCAACAATGCACAGATTTACCAATTTATTTTAATTTGCTTTCACGTGTGACACAGCACATCAAGCAAACAGCAGAAAAAGCATAGTCTTCTTTTGGAAACTCTTTAAGTGATGCATGTTTTAGTTCCAGTTCTGCACTGCATTCAGAAAAATCTCCCTGACATTTCTTATCCCTATAAACAATGCAGGACCATGATCAAGGGAAATGAAAACATCAGGGGAGGGGTATTGTTCAGCTCCATGTGTTCAGTGATGAATCCTCTCATAAAGAGACAAGTTCCATACAGCATGGTAATCTTAATCTGTAAACATTCATAATAAAAAATTCTGAAATCTACCACAGAAATAATAACTTTTCAGTAGAAAACAACCTACTGGGCTTGAGATGGCTTTAACAAAAAAATCTTATTCGCATTTTTCAACCATTCTTCTCAGCTTAACTACATCAGTGGCTCCTGTGCTTCTCTTCTCTCAGACCTTCTGGCCCCCAGTGAAGTCAGTCTTTGCCCAGAGCAGTGAGAGGGGTTTGGCTTGTACTTTTGAAGAATGGGAAAGGCAGGATGGTGTCTTTTCCCATTTTTATTCTCATCAGAAATAGCCCAGGTGGGCAGCTTTTTCTAATTTAATAACATAAACCATAGGAAGCTTTTTCCATTTGCATCTCCACATTTTACTGTAAGGTGCGAGGTCTGAATACCTGTCTATCCACGGTTGTGTACCTCAGGTGGTTTAAACACCATAGTATCTTTATACCTTTACCAATTTCCAGGTCATTTGTCATCATCATTCTAGAAGCATATCAGTTCTTATCACAATTTTTGGGTTTTTTTTTAAAGCAATTCTTTTAATTTACAAAGTTTATATTTCTCGTCTGAAGAGTTTTTGGAGTATATGGAAATCACTTTCTTGTTCCTTCTCCAGATACATCAGGCACCACTTTGCCAAAGTTCAATCTGCTCATTCAGGTATGCCTCTCGAGGGTCCCGCTGTGGCAGACATAGACCATGCACCCATACCCAGGAGCCCTTCATCCCACACCCCCGAGAATCATGCAATCCTCTCCTTCCTGGCATGTCATAAAGCTGTCAGAACAACCCTATTCCACCATACAATTAACCAGAATTAATTGTTTAATGGAAGTTGGGAGCCAGTTTGGTGCAGAGGTTAATGCGCTAGGCTAGAAACCAGGAGATTGTGAGTTCTAGTCATGCCTGAGGCATGAAAACTGACTAGGTAACTTTGGGCTAGTTACTGTTTAGCCCACAATGTTAGGCTTAGGTGACAACCCAGTCAATTAATTGCTCTCATAACCAATGGATCAACACTTGGTTGATTTAAAAAAAAAAGCAGACCCTGCATTTGTAGGAAAACATTAGGAAGAAAAAAAGATGCTTAATGGAAGCCATTTTGGGAAATTATGTATCGCAGTATGTTTTCATTAAGTCTTTCTCTATTACATGCCAATCAGAGGCTGTGGATTATAGTTGCTTATCAAAATTGTAAAATAAGTAAATATAGGGAAGGGAACACATTTTTTAAGAGATGCACTTTGCTGGTAAATTATCAATTGAAGAGATTCAGAAGGAGAACTTTTAACATTAAATTGACATGAATTTCTGTAGGTGCTATCGATCCATTTTCCTCTTTACTTAGTGACCCAAGTATTTTTTTACAATCTTTTACTAGAGTCTAATATATTGGTTGTTACACTGATGTCAGAATACTGCCATAGATGTGTGATTCATCAATCTCCAGTACTTTTATTGCTGAAAGGCTGAAAGATTTAGTGAACTATCTACAAGGATCTCACAAGCCAGTCAGAACATGATGTTCCAGTATTGAGATCATGGCTAAGCTATCCATTCTCTGTGGTGTAAAACAATTCTAAATAGGAATCTTAAATCATTTCTACAATTTGAGGTGTGCAGATGTCAAGCATCTTTCTTCTTGGGTACACAATTCAGAAATATTCTTTAAGCAGGAATTATTTCTTAATAAGTAGAAAGGAATTCTAATGGCTCTTGCCTGCCATGTCTATTCCCAGAAGCTAACAAGGTATCAGAACTACAAAATGATTAGGAAGAAAAGGCCCAGTTTAACTGTTTGCTTGTTCTTCCTTGCCAAAAGGTTGCAGCTTAGAATATGGCTCTTCTCCTTTTTCTGCACCAGTCAGTTTATTCATAATTCTGAGCACTAACTAACCATTTACAAACCCAAAATATCAATACAAATTATATCTGACATAACAGTCTGATGAGGAAGAGTATTCTAAGCATGATTTGACTACAATCAAGGATTTACTATTAGGAACAGCTGGAATATGAAAACAGAATGTAATCTTGGGGATATAAACTATGTGCAACCTCTATTATGATTATTCACTGAAGCAGACGGTAGAAGAACATCTTAGGTCTGACCTTTCTTTGTTATTTGAGGCCCAGAAGAAAAAAATACATACTGACTCACAGTTTAAGGCTCCATGAAGACAACAGTAGCAATAAAATATTGATTATGTTTATACCCAAGACAGCTTTTTATCGCTAGCATTCATCTACAATTGCAAACTCCTTCTATTGTACATCTGCAGTCTAAACAATGTATGCAAAAATTGCAGAATTCCACATTCAGTCCTAAAAAGCAACTGCTTATTATACTAAATTCCATTGTGCCTTTATTCTTTTTTTTTTCTTAAGCAATAGCAGTCAAAACAAGCTGCAACTCTGAAAACTGAATCCTTTCCCCTTCGGTTACTTTTCAGCACAGAATCACCCTTTGTGGGGCAGGTGATTTTTTTCAAGCAGGCAAGAAAAGATATAAAGTTTCTGTATCCTCACAGTACTTACCTCATTGCATAGCTGAAAAAGCATCTCAGAGTAGGTAAAAATTAAAATGAAAAAGAGGAAAGATTGTTATGTATGCAGGTTTGAAGTCATTGGTTTAGTTTGAACTGTTCTTGTAAAGTTTTAGAAATGATTGGTTTAAAAGTGCGGGAAAAACCCTGCACTCTGATTGGCTGGTAACTGCCGCTGCTGGCTATAAGTAGCAGCATGCCCAAAGCGAATCGTTCTGAGCTGTAGTCACTAATAAACAAAAGAGCTTGAAGCACTCCACGTCTGTCTCTTCATGCAAACTTAACAAAGATGATTTATCTCCTCACTACTGATCCTTCTTACAGTCAATTTCCAGCCTACTAAAGTTATCTAAGGGGTCCCTGTATGACAGAAGTTCAGTGAGATTCCCAAAACAGGAGCATCAGATTATAACACAAGTCGATCATTAGCAAAGGTAGGAAGCAAAGGGATTAATCATCTAATGCATTCTAGTGCTTATGATCAGTCTTTAAAGTGGTTGAAACCAGATACCTACTTTTAACTGATTGGAAACATGCTTTTTTTAAAACTCCAATCTTAATATTTTTCCAATGGATAAGCAAAAAGGGAATTATTACATCAATGCCCTCTGATTGTTGGAATATTTCTTAGATTGGTAGGTGCAAATAGATTTGAATAAAGAAAAAACAGTTTTTAGTAGACATGCAGGTGAAACTTGAAAAATTAGAATATCGTGCAAAAGTTCATTTATTTCCATAATGCAACTTAAAAGGTGAAACTAATATATGAGATAGACTCATTACATGCAAAACAAGATAGGTCAAGCCGTGATTTGTCATAATTGTGATGATTATGGCTTACAGCTCATGAAAACCCCAAATCCACAATCTCAGAAAATTAGAATATTGTGAAAAGGTGCAATATTCTAGGCTCAAAGTGTCTCACTCTAATCAGCTAATTAAGCCATAAAACCTGCAAAGGGTTCCTGAGCCTTTAAATGGTCTCTCAGTCTGGTTCAGTAGGAATCACAATCATGGGAAAGACTGCTAACCTGACAGTTGTGCAGAAAACCATCATTGACACCCTCCATAAGGAGGGAAAGCCTCAAAAGGTAATTGCAAAAGGAGTTGGATGTTCCCGAAGTGCTGTATCAAAGCACATTAATAGAAAGTTATGTGGAAGGGAAAAGTGTGGAAGAAAAGGTGCAAAGCAGCAGGGATGACCGCCAGCCTGGAAGTTGTCATGAAAAGGTCATTCAAAGTGTTGGGGACTTTCACAGAGTGGACTGAGGCTGGAGTCAGGACATCAAAAGCCACCATACACAGATGGATCCTGGACATGGGCTTCAAATGTTGTCAGAAGCGTCTTACCTGGGCTAAAGAAAAAACAGACATGGTCTGTTGCTCCAGTCCAAGTCCTCTTTTGTGATGAGAGCAGCTTTTGCATTTCATTTGGAAACCAAGGACCCAGAGTCTGGAGGAAGAATGGAGAGGCACAGACTGTAAGATGCTTGAAGTCCAGTGTGAAGTTTCCACAGTCTGTGTTGATTTGGGGAGCCATGTCATCTGCTGGTGTTGGTCCACTGTGCTTCATTAAGTCCAGGGTCAATGCAGCTGTCTACCAGGAGATTTAAGCTTCATGGGGATGCTGACTTCATTTTCCAGCAGGACTTGGCATCTGGCCACACTGCCAAAAGCACCAAAATCTGGTTCAATGACTGTGGGATTACTGTGCTTGATTGGCCAGCAAACTCCTGACCTGAACCTCATAGAGAATCTATGGGGCATTGCCAAGAAGAAGATGAGACACAGACCGAACAATGCAGAAGAGCTGAAGGCATGTAGATCAAGCATCCTGGTCTTCCATAACACTTCAGCAGTGCCACAGGCTGATAGCTTCCATGCCATGCCACATTGAGGCAGTAATTGCTGCGCAAAAGGGGCCCAAACCAAGTACTGAGTACATATGCATGCTTATACTTTTCAGAGGTCCGATATTATTCTATGTACAATTCTTGTTTTATTGATTGCATGTAATATTCTAATTTTCTGAGATTGTGGATTTGGGGTTTTCATGAGCTGTAAGCCATAATCATCACAATTATGACAAATCACTGCTTGAACTATCTTGTTTTGCATGTAATGAGTCTATCTCATATATTGGTTTGACCTTTTAAGTTGCATTATGGAAATAAATGAACTTTTTCATATTCTAATTTTTTGAGTTTCACCTGTAGCTGAAAAATATAATCAGTCTAACATCTTTCCATTCAGAGCATGTTACAAAGCTTGTTAGGGTGGATGAAATTCATTACTAACCACCAAACAAAATTAATGAATTAATCCAGACAGACAGAAGACAACATAAAGGCCAGAGTGGACATACTGTATACTTTGATGGTGAGTCACTGCTCCCAGTTCTTGCTCCACAGGTCAAGTTTGCTAATGAATTCTGATAGCAGCTTTGTGCTGCAAGATCCCCCTGAATTTTAATGCTGAAGTATGGTGACAGCAAAGTTCACAACAGAATGTCCTAGGAGACTGAATTGTTTCCCCACAGTTAACAATTCCACTGAAATAATATATTGTTTGTTTCTTCCTACTCTATCTCTCACAGTTAACTGAATGAATTATTCATTGTGCTGAAACATTGCCTCCCTTCTGTTTCTTGCTCTCCAAACACATTTCTCTTAGGTGTATATGAGTTTTGACATTCACAGTATTTTAGACATTTGCTGTCACAGACACATATCTATATGCATATTTGTTTTCTTAAACAAGTAAATTATTTTAAAGCCCTGTTTGGGCATCTAACACATAAGTTTGAACAATGTATAAACATGTTCAAAATGCATGTTGCATATGGCTGAGCTGAAAGTGTTAAGTTTGCATGAAGAGACAGACGCGGAGTGCTTCAAGCTCTTTGTTTATTAGTGACTACAGCTCAGAACGGACCCGACTGGCTTTGCTGCGGCTGCTACTTATAGCTGGCAGCTGCAGCTGCCAGCCAATCAGAGTGCAGGGTTTTCCCGCACTTTTTAAACCAATCATTTCTTACATTTTACAAGAACAGTTCAAACTAAACCAATGACTTTAAACCTGCATACATAACAGAAAGTATCTCATGTGTTTGAATCAGGTGTTGAAAAAGCTCTCTTCTTCTAAAATCGTTCAGTAGAAAATGTCTGTGTAGTCAGCTGTCTTTTCTGCCAAGCCTTTACCTGTGCTCCATCATGAGATCATGTAATCATTATGATACCACATGGGTCATCCACTGGTTGCTTTGGTCACCCATCTGACAAAACCAGAGAGAAGCAATAACTAGAATTAGATAACCGGTTCTCTATTCCCCTTTTAAAGGTTTATGAGGAATCCTTGTTTCAATAAGAATGAATACAGACACCCAAGTATCTTTCAACTCCTTTATTTGATCCTTTCTTCCCTTAACTGCCATTCCTGAAGACTTTGAGGAAACCTCCTGTTCTGAGGGGTTTATGAAGCTTAAGATAGAATTTGTGAATAGAAAGGAAATAGAATGTATAGAAAGAAAAGAAGAACTGGCGGCCCTACCCCCAAAGTCAGCTGAGACAAATTCTAGCAGCAATTCAATCAAGAGCAATATACATTTATTTTCATTTCATTTGAGTTCATCTAGAGAATAAAATCAATTGCCATCATCATTTCTCCCCCTTTTCCCAAATGCATTTCCTTATTCTCTCGTAGAGAGGTACTGTAAAAGCCAAATCCCTATAAATCATACCTGAGCATTTTACGACTCATCAGCCACATCCGACCCTTTGGCTGTCCCTCCAACCCACAGCAGTGTGAAAAGCGGAGTGGTAGCGGGGATGTGGTGCAGGGGGAGGGGAGGGGGCAGGGTGGTATTAGTCCTCCACAAGAGTCCCAGTTTCTCATGTTGCCCCTTGGAAAAATTCATTGTCCACCCAGCTTTAAACAAATACATAAACAAAACAGATAGGCTGACTACATAGGCCCAGTTTTCTTAAAAGAGGATCCAAAAAAGATATATTTTAATGTCACACATGAGACTGCTTTTGAAATACCCAATCACAATGATGATTCAAAGAGGTTTTCACATAACTTTATAGCACCTCTGTGCTATGCTAATCTAAGTTAAACTCATCAATTAATTTTTACATTGCTGCAGTTTGGCTTTCTTCTTTTCTAAGCAGCGGTTACATGTTGGTTTAATGATATATACTCAGAATGGGGACCTATGGTCAGGAATCCCCATTCCACAGCTAATCCCTGTTGTTCTTTTCAGCTCAGAAGCCTCTCAGCATCACAGGACAAATTCCCATCAACAGCACACGGCTAATCAAATATAAAGTTTAGGGAGCCTTCAGTCCACATTCACCTGTCTGCCCAAGCCCATACCTATTGCACTGATGACACTGTATAACCATCTCATCTGCCATCCCCTTCTCCTTTTGCCTTCAATCTTTCCCGACATCAAGGTCTTTTCTAATGACTCATTTCTTCTCATGCCAGCTACCAAAAATTTTAATTGAAACTTTTTGTTAGAAAAGAAAAAGAAAAGAGTCACTGTTCATTTACATGCAAGTATGACATCTGATTTCTGTATCACTACATTTTATATTTGCACAACTTTGGATACATACAAATGAAGCCATTGTCTCAGTATAGGCATACATTCCCAAATATTTTTAATGCAAATTATTCTAAAAACAAGTTAATGTTTTGTGAGAGGAATATACATAAGGTTATTACTGATTTATTTTCATTATTGCTTAATTTCATTTGGGGCTCAGTTAGCCCCAAATAAATTCATGTAATTGAATTAATAGGGATGAGGATAAATTGACTGTGAATATGTCAATCTATATTCCTCTTACTCTTGAGCTTCTGTTATTTATAGTTGTTTATCATTTGATATAAATAATATTAAACTGATGGTTCTGTTAAAAATGGTCTTTACTTTAGACTAATTAGCTAATGCAGGCCTGGAGGTTGTTCAGCAGACATACTGAGAGGTAATAATTTAAAGGACTTTGGATATGCACCACTCCAATTTGTTTTTCATAACTAATCAGTTTGTCACACAATTTTAGATATAAACTTGTCATTTGCTTTAAAAAGAGACTGATTATTATTTTAGTTAATATTTAATAATGAATCATATTTTATAGCTATCAGGTACATTATGTTTTTCTTCCCATCATGATCAATATATTTGTCATTATTATTATTATTCAGTCTTTCTCATATACTGTATTTTCCTTTAAAAAAAAGACCCTGAATTTAATATTATCCTTTCTGTGATAGAACACACACATGTACACACACATACAGGGTGGATTGGGGGAGAGAGAGGGAGGGAGAGAATGAGAGAGGGAGGGAGGGGAGAGAGAGAGAGATCACATATGTTAAGTTTGCATGAAGAGACAGACGCGGAGTGCTTCAAGCTCTTTGTTTATTAGTGACTACAGCTCAGAACGGACCCGACTGGCTTTGCTGCGGCTGCTACTTATAGCTGGCAGCTGCAGCTGACAGCCAATCAGAGTGCAGGGTTTTCCCGCACTTTTTAAACCAATCATTTCCAACACTTTACAAGAACAATTCAAACTAACCAATGATTTCAAACCTGCATACATAACACCCCTCCCCACTAGGTTCAGTCCATACTCAAACCCCATCTATCTAACGTATTCTTTTAAATAGGTGGGGCTCTTACGTGTATGTTGAGACCTACGTGGTTCAGATGTTTTAAGGTTCTCAGCTTGTGAGAGAGGAAATGTGTCTGCTGACATTTCCTTACTTGGACTTCTAGTAATGGTAGAACCTGTTTGGTTACTACAACCTGGTCTCTCCTCCCAATCTGTTAAGTTTGCATGAAGAGTCAGACACGAAGAGCTTCAGTGAAGAGTTTATTTAGTGACTACAGCTCGAATGGACCCAACTTGGCTGGGCTACTTATAGCCAGCAGCCGTAGTTGCCAGCCAATCAGAGTGCAGGGTTTTCCCACTTTTAAACCAATCATTTTGACACTTTACAAGAACAATTCAAACTAAACCAATGATTTCAAACCTGCATACATAACACCCCTCCACTAGGTTCAGTCCATACCAAACCCCAACCTATCTAATGTATTCTTTTAAATAGGTGGGGCTCTTAGTGTCGTTGAGACCTTCGTGGTTCAGATGTTTTAAGGTTCTCACCCAGTGAGAGAGAAATGTGTCTGCTGACATTTCCCCATTGGACTTCTGTAAAGAACCTGTTTGGTTACTACAACCTGGTCTCTCCTCCCAATCCATCTCCAGCCCAATGTCAGCACCCAAGTCAGGTAGTGATGTGCAATCTTCCACTTTGTAAATGGATTTTGGCATTGTGACAGGTTTTGGAATGGTTCCTGTCGTGTTAATGCTTGTTACACATGGGGTTGATTCTTGCTTGCTGATTTTCCTCATTCCTCCCTTCCCCTAGAATTGACATCAGGTGGGGAACTAAAGAGGAACAAGTGCGATGTTCCTGAGAAACCTGGATCTAAGTTGATCAATGTGCCTGCTCCAGAGGAGTCCATCCTCTGTTTGCACCCTGTAAGAACGAGGGCCTGTGATTTGAGTTATCTTAGCAGGAATCCACAATGGTTCACCCATAAGGTTCTTAGCATAAACAGAATCACCCACACTGAATGTGTGAACTTTGGAAGTGGAATCTAGTGGTGCATTGGGTGCGTAAGTGGGATGAAGGCGGTCAAAGGAAGACCTGAGTTTCCTACCCATCAACAATTCAGCTGGGGTTAAGCCTGGCCGTTAGCCGAAGGATGCCCAGGGGCTGTCAGGGCATGTCTGATACCCTGTTGTGCTAGATATGATTCAAAAAGGTTGGATGTAAATTGAGGGCCATTGTCAGAAACAAGCACATCAGGTAACCCATGAGTTACAAAAGCTTTTAAGCTGTTTGATGACAGCTTCAGTTGTTGTGGATGCCATAGGGATAATCTCTAGCCATTTGGAATATGCATCTACTATAATAAGGAAAGTGTGCCCTCTGGTAGGGCCAGCAAAATCAATGTGAATCCTGGACCATGGGCCCCTAGGACATTCCCATTCCTGTGTGGGGGCGAGAGGTGGGGCAGACCTGACTACCTGACAGTTGGGACAAGATGCAACCCAGTTTTCAACCATTTTGTCAATACCTGGCCACCATACATAACTCCTGGCCAATCCCTTCATTCTGACAATTCCCGGATGACCCTCATGTAACATTTCCAGAACCTCTTTTTGTAGTTTTGCAGGAATAACCACCCTGTTACCCCACAAAATACATCCTTTTAACACAGATAATTCAGTTTGCCTGGATTTAAAAGGTTGGGCAAGTTGAGGTAGATCTTGAAGTGGCCAACCTTTCTTAATCCAGCCTATAACAGGAGCCAATAAAGTGTCTTTGGCAGTCTCTCTTGCAATTTCAGCAGCTTGGCAACAGTTTCTAGAAAAAAGGTGTGAGTCTCAGGAACAGGGTCCTCAATGTGTGAAGGAAGTGGGCAGTGACTCAAAGCATCTGCATGCCCGATGTCTTTACCAGGTCTGTGGATCAGTTTGTATGAATAAGCAGCAAGAAATTCGGTCCATCTCAGCATTCTTGGTGACAGGATCGTGGGTGTTGGTTTGTCCCCTGCCACAATGCCTAACAGAAGTTTGTGATCTGTGACAACAGTAAATGTTCTCCCATATAGATACTCATGGAATTTCTTGACAGCTGCTACAATTGCCAAGGCTTCCTTGTCCAGTTGGCTGTAGTTCCTCTCTGCTTTAGTCAAGGTGAGAGAGTAAAATGCAATAGGGGCTTCCCTCCCACTGGGAAGCATGTGGCTCAACAGCCCCCCTACTCCAAAAGGGGAGGCATCACAAGTCAGAACAACAGGCAAGTTCTCAGAGAACTGTATCAGTACAGAATCAGATGTGATTTGTCTCTTGATATTGTTAAATGCAGCTTGTTCCTTCCTGCCCCAGACCCATGCAGATTTTTTGTCCAGCAACCTATGTAGGGGTTCTGCAATGGCTGCCTTCTGAGGTAGAAACATATGATAGAAGTTAATGAGTCCCAAGAATGCTTGTAAATCTGTTTTGCATTTTGGCCTGGTGGCTTCTTTGATTGCCTAAACTTTGGCCTCTGTGGGGTGGATGCCATGTTTATCGATCATGTAACCCAAGAATTCTACTTTATCTGTTCTAAGTGTGCATTTTTCTTCTTTCACTTTTAACCCCGCTTTTTTGAATCTGATTAAGACTTCTCTGAGTCTCTCGTGTAACTGAGTGTCATTTTCAGCAGAAATTAAGACGTCATCAAAATAGGGCACCACCCCTGGCACCCCTTGTAACATTCTTTCCATAAGGCTTTGGAAGATGCCAGGTGCTACGCTTACTCCAAATTGCAACCTTTTGCATTTGAAAGCACCTCTATGGGTCACAATGGTTTGGGCTTCTGCAGTGGCATCATCAACTGTTAACTGTTGATATGCCTGTGCCAGGTCCGATTTGGCAAAAACTGTGCCGCCTCCAAGAAAATGTAATAAATGATGCACTACTGGAACTGGATATGCGCTCTGCTGTAGCATGGTTCAATGTCCCCTTGTAGTCTCTGCAGATTCTTACAGACCCATCAGCCTTGACTGATGTGACTATGGGTGTCTCCCACCTGGAGTGGTCAGTGGGCTCTAAAACCCCTTGAGCTATTAGTTTATCTAATTGTGCATCAATTTTTTCCTTTAATGCAAATGGAACCCTTCTGGGTTTTAAATGGATTGGTTGTACCTTGGGATCTAGGGTAAAGGAGATAGGGGTCCCTAAGTACTTGCCTAATCCGTCGCTGAAGACCTCTGGAAACTCAGACTTCAAGGCCTCTTCCCACTCAGTGTTGCTCACGTGATTGATGCCAGTCACCTCGATGCCCAGCGGGTTGAACCATTCAAGGCCCAGCAGACTTGGGCGGTCCTTGTCCATGATGGTCAGTGGTAGGCACTTGGTGTGGCCCTTGAATTTCACGTTGAATTCTCTTGTTCCAACTACTGGAATCTTGTTCCTTGGTAGTCTTTAAGAGTCAATGCTTGCTTCTTGAAGTGATTCTTTTGGATGTTAGGAAGTAGTCTGTGAATAGTGTCCCATGACACCATAGGAAGGTATGAGCCTGAGTCCACTTCCATTTGGCAAGGCCTTCCTTCAATAAGTACCTTGACATGCACTTTTCTGCTTTTTAAAGGGGAAGAATAACCAATAGTTACTGTTTGATGAGTTTCATTCTTCCCATTTGCTTCTGTACTGCGCCCATTTTCTCACTGAGGTTGTTAGGCTTGAATTCTTTGTCTTTGCTTGCAGCAAACTTCCTTCTGTTGGGTGGAGTTCTGGATGATTTGCAGACTCTTGCTAGGTGTCCTCTTTTATCACAACGGAGGCAAATGGTGTCTAAAAACTTGCATTCAGTGCGGGATGGCTTCCCCACAACCTCTGCAGTAGAAATCTTGCCTCTTTCTTCCCAGGTCTTTCTTTTTCCGCTCCATTCTGAGTCTGTAAATTCCTTCCTCCACCTCACTATAGTCTGACTCAGAATCTAGTTCCTCACAATGATTTGTGGTGGACTTTTCCACATCAGGATGGCTTGTGGCCTTGTTAATCTTCTTCATGGCTGCTGCTGAGGACTTGGTAGCTTCTGCTGAAGAGGCTTCTTCTATTGCTTCTTTCAGCGTGATCTTAGGTTTCATTAATGACTTGCTCTGCAGCACCTTGTCTTTAAGGCCTAAAACAAAACGATCATGCATGGCCTTCTCTAAACTGTTGAATTCGCATGCACCCCCAATGTCTCTTAAACTTGCCATGAAGTCGTTTATGCTTTTGTTTTCCCCCCTGATCGTGACGGTAAAACTTGTGTCTCTTAATCAGGCACGATACTTGTGGTGCGTAATGGGCTCTTAACAGCCTTTCCAGATCAGGCCAAGCCATTACCTTCATGTCTGCTGCTCCCGCGAGTTCCTTCGCCATCTTGAAAACTGCCGGACTGCAGTACGTAAGGAAGACCACCCTCTTCCGCTGCTCTGAAATGGCGGCAAGATCGTTTCCCTCCAAATACATTTGGAAACGATCTGCATACGACTCCCAGTCTTCTGCCATCGGATTGAAAAGGGCTGGGGGGGGTGTTCAGCGCAGCCATCTCGCTCTTCTTCTGTTCCGCGTTGCCTTCTTCTTCAGGGGAATCCCATCCTCATCACCAGTGTTAAGTTTGCATGAAGAGACAGATGCGGAGTGCTTCAAGCTCTTTTGTTTATTAGTGACTACAGCTCAGAACGGACCCAACTGGCTTTGCTGCGGCTGCTACTTATAGCTGGCAGCCGCAGCTGACAGCCAATCAGAGTGCAGGGTTTTCCTGCACTTTTTAAACCAATCATTTCCAACACTTTACAAGAACAATTCAAACTAACCAATGATTTCAAACCTGCATACATAACAACATACATAATCCTATGCAATGTCCCAACTTCTCACTTTGTCATTTTGTCACTCTAGGTTGAAAGCTCTAAAAGTAATCCTGAATTTCCTTCTCTCAAATAAACTGTGTCTGTGAGACAGACCTATAAGTGTGTGCATGCAGATATGTGTGTCCAGAAACAATGCTCCAAAACAGAAAAGGGCAAGAAAAAAATTGGAATGTTGATAAATAAGGGACTCCATTTATATATTGTTCTCTGTTCTCTGCCTACGCCAACCTCTCAATCATACATCAATCCTACATACAATAATACACAAGTACACCCACATTCATATATTATCACTCTATTTTTTCCAAAAGAAACAAAGATTTAAAAAGATTTAAAAAATAAATCAGGAGGGAGATGGAGGTAGAGATGGAGCAAAAGGTAGCTAAAGAGAGGACAGAACTGCATAGAGAAAATGACAGACCGAGAGGTAATTGGAAAGTGGAAGAACCAAAAAAAAGGAAGAGGAACCATTTAGATATTACAACAGAGTTAAAATCCATGAGGCTTTAGTGAAGAACAATATTTTGCACATCACCCATCCATTCATATTCTCCCAACAGCATCTTCTATTCTTAGCAGATGTATGTGGGAGAAGGGGAACATCTTACAATCAATTATTGACAGAGAAAGATATCATCTTCCTGGAAGGTAAATGTGGTATATTCATAGTAGGTTCACTTTTTTGTTGCACAAAGTCAACTCCTATATGAACAGCATCTCCCTAACATCAAAGTAAAAAAGAAATGACCTTGAATACTTTCCCACAGCATTCCCAAACATAAAATAATTCTGTACACCCAGTGAGAGATTCAGTTTTTCTCCCTCTGTCAGTAGCCCCTCCAGGAACTTTCCTGAATTTTACAAAAAAGAGGGAAATTACCATTTCTATAGAGAAATAAAAGCAAGTATTTTAAGACTGTTTTAATCGCTTTGTATACGGTCACCCATGGTAGATAATCCAGCAACAATGTGATATCATATGGACAGTTATCCCAACCAGCATGTGAGAGTGTCAAGGCCATAAAACGAAATAATGAGCTACAGTTAGACATGAAGAACATTGGAATATGATGAAATACCTAAACCCAATTTATGTAATATATCTTATTGCTGACAGCAGAACAATGAATGGCATTATTTGGGAGTGTGGGGGTTGCCACAAATAATCTGACATCTTGCTGGCTATTTTATTGCACTGATGCATTTGAAAATAGATTTATTGTATATAAACTCTGTATTGCTTTCAAAGTGAATGTGGAGTCACATTCACATGCTATTCACTTTTTGGATATGCATCATTTTAGCACAGAAAAGCAAAATAAATTCAAGGCAGGAGTAAGGGTAGGGAAATATTACCAGATGGGAATATAAATACTCTACAGCCTTTCAGGGCTTTCATCAATTAAGTTTTTAGTACGACAGAGGTTAATAAGTTTTTACTAAAGACAGCATCCAACAATTAGGAGGTACAAGCTGTGTACACAGTCATATTTACAGCTAAGTAAATAATCAATACAAAATATATCTGCTAGTCTACAGCCATATTGCCAATCAGTTTATGCAATTGCTTCCTCTGAGCTAAGTGAATAAAAGTCCCATAGTGGAAAAGACCCACAATGGAGAAAATGTCCAGGATATTTAATAAACTTTCCATGAATCTGCTTAAGGTTAAGTAGATAACATTGAAATAAGAGACTTGTCAGATTCCTCAATTTATATTATTTATATATAAACCACAATACCCCATATGGATTCATAGTGGTATAATGATTAAACAGAATACAAAACTAATTCTTAAAATTGTCAACACCTTTCATAAATTATTACCACTAGAAAACATTTACAAATAGGAGTAATTTTGACAAATGCTAAGTAAATGCTCTTCTGAATAGCTCAGTTTTTGACACTTTTCTAAAGGTCAAGAGAGGTGGAACCCTCCAGATTTGCAATGGAGGTCTGTATGGGTGGGTGCCACTGTGGAGAAACAAGATGTTCATGCTGTCATGTGGTTCTGACCCAAACCTTGTTCCAAGGAAACAAACACAAAACAGAGGTAACAACAAAACCTTTGAATGATTCTTTACAAATTCCGTTCCTTCACAGTTAAAAGGCTGTTTCAAATTAATTATCTCTGATAAGAATGAGCCTTGCCAAGGTTGTGCAAGGCTGCCAAGAACACTAGATAAAGTTACTAAGAAATATTTCAAACACAAAGAGTCTCCAAACACCAAACAATATATTCCAAATGTCCACAAGGCTTGAGTGCAAAAACTTCTTTGCTTCCTGCAAAGAACTCCAGTTTCTGAGCTGGCTTTTATCTCTTGAGGGACAGGCCATTACCTTGCAGCCTTACTGCTGGGTCCCCTGTGCTGCTGCAGCTGCTCTTTCCTTTGAGCAGCCCTGCGCTCATGCGCACTGGGCACAGGCTCCTCAGGAACCTCTTCATCACTGCTGCCAGCCTCCACAATCTCCGAAGGCAGCATTCCACTCCCTGATGGTCCTGGCTCCATCCCTGCATCACACGCAGGCCCCTCATCTGAGTCCTCACTCTCCAAGACCTCAGCCATCTGCACCTGCTGCCGGTGAACTACAACACATATTCAGCATCCCAATTTGAATTAAGCACACTGGATTGGTAGGGTTTACTTGAAGTAGATGTTTTGTGTATATTTGGGTGCCAATCATGTAGGGTTTTAAAATGCAAATCAGCATTTTGCTTTATTCATGTATTCAATTTATATAATTATCATTTCAACAAGTAACTCTGGGTAGCAAACAAAGATTAAAATAAATTGAATGCTATGCTTTCAAAAGTTACTACTGGAGTGTAACGGAAGCCTGATGTTAACTCAATCTTTTTGAGGATTGTGGAGGCTGGCAGCTTTTAGTCACATTTCTACAGTTTTTTAATTGATATTTTAAGTTTCTTTTCTGATATTTGACTTTCCTGAGCTCCTTGATAAATCAAGATGTATCTTGGAATTACTAAACAGAAGGAGGTTACACAGTGATTCTCTCATCTAATTCTCTGGTCACTCCATGTTTCAGAACTGGGGTAAATTGTTAGATTTAGTGCCTTCCCTTAGAAATGCTAGTGTTGGTTGGAATCAATAAAGCTTCTTGGATAGACCAACTTAATGGGTCCTCATGCCCTGCAATTAACCTCAAAAAAACCAGGGAAAGGCTAACTTACCACATTATTCATTTTCAGATTATCATGCCACTGCACTGGGGTATCTAAAATTTTGATTATTGTATTGCCATTAATAAAGTACTGACTGACTAGCTCTAATTTGTTCACATATTTTGGGCTAAAGATTATTTAGGCAAACCTTATGATTGCAATGGAGGCAATTCTTGTAAAATATGGCAGTCGAACTCTCCTGGCAGTAATCTAGCAATCTCCTTTCTGTCAGGACCCTGTTTGGACTAAAAAGGAAAAATAAAAGTACCCTTGTCACTTTCATCCTAGTTTTCAAATATCCAAACCAATACATGCTTAAGAGTGTGTTCCTGCTGGCAGTGAATGACTGCAGCTAGCAGCCTATACAAAATAGTAAAGCAGTAGGTCTAGAAAATGCCTTCAAGGTCTTCTAATCTAACCCCATGCCCTGCCCAAAGCAGGAATCCTTAGGCAAATGGTTATCCAATTTAAAGAAAACAACACACCCTATGGCAATGGAGTTCCCACAACTCCAGGAGACAAACTGTTCCATTGACTATTTGTTCTTATTCTCAGGAAGTTTCACCATAGTTCCAGGCTGGATGTCCTTGATTATGTATTGATTTCTTGTTTTAGAACTTTCAAGTAGCATTTTTGTATAGATGTGGGAAGAAACTGGATGATTGGTGTGACTACTGAGGCTATAGAAGCAGCACATCACGCCTTGTGTTTGTGATGCTATTCTTGATGCAATGGCCTGGCTCTCTAATAAGCAAAAAAAAGTAGAAAATATGGCTACTCAACATGTCACACCCTCTCCTCTTGCCCTGTTAGCAGAATCAGCAAACCTCTGTAATGCAATTCACTGGTGACAAAAATCTGCTGTCTTTTTGGTTGAAATAGACTGGAGATCACCTTTCTTAAAAAAAAATAAAATACAGGCCTGCACTTTATTTGTGGTAAAGCAGATTGGGAAACAGGGGTGCATTCACATGAAAAATAGTGAAAGAACGAATGACTTGAATATCTCATTTTTCCATCTGCAGATTTTGGCGAAGCTCATGAGCAGATAGCAAGCTGAAGGTAATGGAATGGCCCATTTAGAAAAACTTTTGAAGCCCATTTTCCCAAAGTATCGTGCCTCATTAGAAAGACAACAGAATAATGTATAGCTTTACTTGGAGTTATTTAATTGTGCATTAAGAATTGCCACTTAGCTTAAGAGCCTGCCATGACATGGTTTGCTTGGCCTTAAAGATAAGGTCTTACAAAGCAAACTATTATGAAAAACCTAAGATCACGTTTAAAGAGGCCATTGAAGAAGCTGTTTCAGCGGAAGCCACCAAGTCCTCAGCAGCGCCATGAAAAGATTAACAAGGCCTCAAGCCATTCTGATGGGGATAAATCCACACTCTCATTCGAACAAATAGACTCTGATTCTGATGGCAGTGAGGCAGAGGAGGGATTTTTAAACTCAGAATGGAGAAGAAAAGAAAAGACTCTGGGAAGAACAGGCAAGGGTTCTATTGCAGAGGCTGTGGGGGCCACCCCACTGATTGCAAGTTCTTTGACTCCATTTGCCTACGTTGTGAGAAACGGGGTCACATAGCCAGAGTCTGCAAATCATCCAGAACTCCACCAGCTAGGAAGAAATTTCCTGATAGAGACTTTAAGCCCAACAATTTCCTTGAAAAATGGAAATTTAGAAGCAAATGGCAAGAATGAAACTCACCAAACAATCACTATTGGTCATTCTTCACCCTTAAAAAGCAGAAAAGTACATGTGAAGGTGTTTATTGAAGGAAGGCCTTGCCAAATGGAAGTGGACTCAGGCTCTTATTTATCTATGGTGTCATGGGACACTATCCACAGACTCTTTCCCAAAATTCAGAAAAAGCATTTCCAGAAGCAAGCACTGACTCTCAAAGACTACCAAGGAAACAAGATTCCAGTAGTTGGAGCGAGAGATTTCAACGTGCAGTTTAAAGGCCACACCAACGTTTGCCCCTGACCATCGTGGACAAGGATCGCCCAAGTTTGCTGGGACTTGAGTGGTTCAAGCCACTTGGCATCGAGGTGACTGGCATCCATCACGTGAGCAGTTCTGACTGGGAAGAGTCCTTGAAGTCTGAGTTTCCAGAGGTCTTCAGCGAAGGACTGGGCAAGTATATGGGGACCCCTATTGCTTTCAGCCTAGACCCCAAGGTGCCCCAATTCGTTTAAAGCCCAGGAGGGTCCCATTTGCTTTAAAGGAAAAAATTGATGCACAATTAGATAAACTCATTGCTCAAGGGGTTTTAGAGCCTACTGACCACTCCAGATGGGAAACACCCATAGTCACACCAGTCAAGGCTGATGGGTCAGTGAGAATCTGTGGTGACTACAAGGGGACACTTAACCATGCGCTGCAGCAGAGCGCATATCCTGTACCAGTTGTGCATCATCTGCTCCATTCCCTTGGCAGGGGTACAGTATTTGCTAAACTGGATTTGGCTCAGGCATATCAACAATTAACAGTTGATGATGCCACTGCAGAGGCACAAACAATTGTGACCCATAGAGGTGCCTTCAAATGTAAAGACTACAATTTGGAGTAAGCGTGGCACCTGGCATTTTTCAGAGCCTTATGGAAAGAATGTTGCAAGGACTGCCAGGGGTAGTGCCTTATTTTGATGATGTATTAATCTCTGCTGAAAATGACACTCAGCTTCAAGAAAGACTCAGAGAAGTCCTTACCAGATTCAGAAAAGCGGGTTTAAAAGTCAAGGAAGACAAATGTACACTCAAAACAGACAGAGTTGAGTTCCTGGGGTATATGATTGACAAGCATGGCATCCATCCTACTGATGCCAAGGTTAAAGCAATCAATGAAGCCCCTAAACCTCGATGCAAGGCAGATTTGCAAGCCTTCCTTGGACTTATTAACTTTTACCACATGTTTCTACCTCACAAAGCATCTATTGCTGAGCCCTTACATCGCCTACTTGATAAGAATGCTGTTTGGATCTGGGGCGGAAGGAACAGTCAGCATTTAACAGTATTAAGAGACTAATCACGTCTGATGCTGTGTTGATACAATTCTCTGAGAATTTACCTGTTGTTCTGACTTGTGATGCATCCCCTTTTGGAGTGGGGGGGTTTTGAGTCACAGGCTTCCCAATGGACGGGAAGCCCCAATTGCATTTTACTCTCGCACGCTGTCCAAAGCAGAGGAATTATAGCCAATTGGACAAGGAGGCTTTAGCAGTTGTTGCAGCTGTTAAGAAATTTCATGAATATCTGTATGGCAGGTCATTCACCATTGTTACAGATCACAAACCTTTATTAGGCATTGTGGCAGGAGACAAACCTACACCTAATATCCTGTCACCAAGAATGCTGAGGTGGACTGAATTTCTTGCAGCCTATTCCTACAAACTGATTCACAGGCCTGGCAAGGACATTGGACATGCTGATGCACTGAGTCGTTGCCCACTACCTTGCCACAAGGAGGACTTTGAACTTGAAACTCACACCTTTTCCTGGAGACCGTTGCTAAGCTTCCAGTCCATGCTGCTGAGATTGCCAGAGAAACTGCCAAAGATGCTGTATTGGCACCTGTTATGGGCTGGATTAAGAAAGGTTGGCCTCTTCAAGATCTACCTCACCTTGCCCAACCTTTTAAGTCCAGGCAAACTGAATTATCTGTATTAAGAGGATGTATTTTGTGGGGTAACAGGGTGGTTATTCCTGCAAAACTGCAAAGGGAGGTTTTGGAAATGTTACATGAGGGTCATCCTGGGATTGTAAGGATGAAAGGTTTGGCCAGGAGTTATGTATGGTGGCCAGGTATTGACAAAATGGTTGAAAACTGGGTAGCCTCTTGTCCCAATTGCCAGGTAGTCAGACCTGCCCCACCTCACGCCCCACACAGGAATGGGAATGTCCTAGGGGCCCATGGTCTAGAATCCACATTGATTTTGCAGGCCCTACAAGAGGGCACACTTTTCTAGTGATAGTAGATGCATACTCCAAATGGCTAGAGGTAATTCCCATGACATCCACTACTACTGAGGCTGTTATCAAGCAGCTCAGAAAATTGTTTGTAACCCATGGGTTACCAGATGTCCTTGTCTCTGACAATGGCCCTCAATTCACATCTAACATTTTTGAATCCTTTCTAGCTCAACAGGGCATCAGACATGCCCTCACTGCCCCTGGGCACCCTTGCCAACGGCCGGGCTGAACATGGTACGCTTTACCAAAGAGAAGCTTCAGCAGCTGGGTCCTGGGGACATCACTGAGAAGCTTGAAAAGCTTCTTAGTGTTCAACACATCACTCCTAGCCCATCAACTAACTTGTCCCCAGCAGAGTTGTTGATGGGCAGGAAACTTAGGTCTTCCTTGACCGCCTTCATCCCACTTACGCACCAACGCACCATGGATTCCACTTCCAAAGTTCGTTCTTTTAGTGTGGGAGATTCTGTCTATGCTAGGAACCTTATAGGTGAACCTTTGTGGATTCCTGCTGAAATAACTCACATCACTGGCCCTCGTTCTTACAGGGTACAAACAGAGGATGGCCTCCTCTGGAGCAGGCACATTGACCAACTTAGATCCAGGTCCCTCAGGAACATCGGCCCTGTCTCCCTAGGTCCCTCACCTGATGTTTCTTCTAGGGGAAGGGGGAACAGGAGGAAAATCAGCAAACAGGAATCAACCCCATGGGTAACGAGCCATTGCGACAGGAACCATCCGAACCCTGTCACAATGCCAAGATCCACCATCTGAAGTGGAAGATTGCACATCACTACCTGACTTGGGTGCTGACATTGGAATGGAGATGGGTGGGGAGGAGAGACCAGATTCCAACAGTCTAACAGGGTCTTCTTTCACAGGAAGTCCTAACAGGGAAATGTCTGTAGACACATTTCCCTCTCACTGGGTGAGAACGTTAAAACTTCTGAACCACGAAGGTCTCAATTACACGTAAGAGCCCCACCTATTTAAAGGAATACATTAGATAGGTTGGGGTTTGGTATGGACTGAACCTAGTGGGGAGGGGTGTTATGTATGTAGGTTTGAATGTTATTGGTTTATTTGAACTGTTCTTGTAAAATGTCAAATGGTATTGGTTTAAATAGTGCGGGAAGAAACCCTGCACTCCCATTGGCTGGCAGCTACGGCTGCAGGCTATAAGAAGCAGCCGTAGCCAAGCCAGGATGGGACCATTCGAGCTGTAGTCACTAATAAAGTCTTTGCTGGAACTCCTCGCGTCTGACTCTTCATGCAAACTTAACACCCTTGATTAGCTTCCACCCATTGATTCTCTCAGCTGTTTTAGAGAACTTTCAAGGGTCCCAGCATTTTTTTGTATAGATTGTGGTTACCAGAAACTGGATGAGGTATTCCAGGTGTGACTTTACTAGAGCAGTATAGAGCAGCACTATCACGTCTTGTGTTTGTGATGCTATTCTTGATGCAATGGCCTGGCTCTCTTAATAAGCAAAAAAAAAGTAGAAAATATGGCTACTCAACATGTCACACCCTCTCCTCTTGCCCTGTTAGCAGAATCAGCAAAACCTCTGTAATGCAATTCACTGGTGACAAAAATCTGCTGTCTTTTTTTGGTTGAAATAGACTGGAGCATCATTCCTTTTCTTAAAAATAAAATAAAATACAGGCCTAGCACATTTATGTGTGGTAAAATAATAGATTATTTTCCCTTGTGAAAAACAGTGCGTGCATTGCAACATAGAAAATTAGAAAAGGTAGTGAAAGAACCATTGAATGTACTTGAATATCTCATATTTTCCATATACTGCAGATTTTGGAAACAGCTCATGTAGCATTATAGCCCAAAAGTGTATTTAAATAAGTGGCCACAATCCCTATGGAACAATACATTTTTAAAACATTTGTCCCAAGTATGTGATTTCTATTAGTAAAGTCTACAGAACAGGAATAATGTATTTAGCTTTTCTACTCGGTGGAGTTATTTATTTATTGGTGCAGGAGAGAAAAGTTGCTCTCCACAGTTACATGCTAAGAAGCTCTGCCTATGACATGTTTTGCTTGGAACACTCAAAGGTATAAAATTTAATCAGAGAAGGAACAAGAGAGAAATAAAAATGCTCATGCCAAGGAAACCCTGAAATGTAGTGCTTTATTTGGTGAGCCAACAACAATGAAAAGTACATTTTCTGTAAAGATTTTCAAATATCTGTCTCCGTACTTCAAAATGATGCTAATATGCCTCTTTACCTAAAGAGCCAGGCTATTCATTATTTGGGAGCCCACGCAGAGAACTGAGAAGTTAGAATTTCACTAAGCATAAATCCACTTTGGGCACATCAGGCTGGGAGCATAAAAGATTCAAGGTGGTGATTGTCCTCCGATTGGAGACATTTTTGACAAGAATGTTAATTCTCTCTTTTAAAGGTAAATATTCCCCTCAGCTGAGACTGCCATTGATTCTGCATGGAGCAATAAGATTGTCCTAACTGCATTTTTGCAACATAGCTGTCACACTAGCACAGCTGCCTTATCACTCATGTCTCTATAATGACCTTTTTTTAGTGCATTTACACCCTGCTTTTGGCTGGCGGCTGGTGGCTTATGCAGTGGCAAAATTATTGATTGGAAGCACTTATTAAGGAAGTATGAGGCAGTAAGCTGTGGTAATATAGTCAGCAAAGCTGACAATTATATATGGATCAAGGAGATTATTAGACACAAAGCTTTCATAAATGTCAGTTATGCAATGATATAATGGCTTAGGATTAAAATGTATGATTATTGATGTTTATTTTTTTTCTTGCATTTTAAATCACATTTTAATGCAAACAGTGTTTTCCCAAACCTTATGCTAGAATTAACTAATATGCACTAGGTTGTAAATTCATCCCTATGTAACATGATGATACACATATACACACAAATACACAGACATATATGTGCACATGTACACCAACTCCTATATAAATAACCACTTTCACATATCTATGATCCAGCATCAATCAAAGTAGGGCTTCAGAATGAAAGGGGAGAATCAACTGAACAGGAACATAGCTACAGATCTCACTGTGGAAGATTTCCATCTAGCATCTCCTAATGATAACAGTGTAATTAGGAAAAAGCTACCTGATTGTGATCACTCTGCATGGCTAATCAAAGTAATCAGCAAGCCTCTTTCCTCACATTCAGCCAGCAACTCAGCCTATGGAAATTGCTATTGAGAGCTATGCCAATGATCCTTGTCATTTGCCTCAAAATGTTCATCCTTAAAAGTACCAGGACAGGAAAAACTTCTTAAGTAAACAGAAAGGTACCTGCTTGTCTTACAAAGTAATTTATTTTATTGCATGTAAAAATCCAGAGTGTTATGTGCAGGGGCAGAATTCGTTATCCAAACTAAACTATAGTTTACTTATCCATAGACTAAAAACATGTAAATGACTGGATTCACACAACACTCAGTGGCTAAGCTTTTTTTGGACAGATGCCATGCTTTTAATTAATTAATTGGGAGTTTTTTCAGATAGTATGGTGACCTGGCACCATTGCAGATAACATTTCTGGATATATTAAAATAGACACCCTTCTCAAAGAAGCATCACTCCTTAGATATGCTAGACAATGGAAGGCACAGCTCCATCTAGTGTGCCAGCTACAATCTCTTCTTTGTTCACAGTCACTCATGGATTAGTATCCTCTGAGCTGGACTGTTAGTAAATCTAACTGTTAAGTTTGCATGAAGAGTCAGACGTGAAGAGCTTCAGTGAAGAGTTTATTAAGTGACTACAGCTCGAATGGACCCGACTTGGCTGGGCTACGGCTGCTTCTTATAGCCAGCAGCTGTAGTTGCCAGCCAATCAGAGTGCAGGGTTTTTCCCGCACTATTTAAACCAATCCCATTTAACATTTTACAAGAACAGTTCAAAATAAACCAATAACATTTAAACCTACATACATAACACTAACAGTCTGATGACTGCAGGCCTCCAAGGCAAAGGAGAGAAATGAGATTTACCTATCACATTGCCATGTTTCCCCACGAAGCAGAATATGTTAGCATTGGTATGCAAACTGACATACATTTTACACATCAGATATAGAGGTGGGACTGAGAATTGGGATAGGTATTCGTTCCTAGTATCTCCCAGCCAGCTCCCTACATTTCTAGGGCTTTCAAAGATAGAAATGTCATGACCTTGGAAAAATGTTGTTACAACTGAAAGATTGGATCTTGGAGTTCCTGCCTGTCCGGGTTGCAGTCATGCCCATGATTTTTAAAAGGGGAGATCTACGAAATCCTATGATTCCTTAGAATTATCCCAAGGTTTATTTATTTATTTATTTTATCAAGCAATTATAAGATAACAGGTAGGAGTATAAACATAGTTATGAATACATGAAATAGATACATATAAGAAAAAAAACAATAGGACAGGGACGGTAGGCGTGTTGGTGTTATTTCTATATGTATTTCTAGTTTGTCTTTTTCATTGACAATATATTTAAAGAAAGGAAATCAAATAAATGTTTCAGCTTTACTATATGTATAGCAATTGTAGGCTTTTAAATGTCACTGACTCTCATAGGGATGGAGACTGGTAGAAAATGCAGGCCAAATATCAGGTTTGTATGCATCATCAAGATAAATGCTGAATTATACAACAGCAACATCCAAACCTCTGCAAAGCTTAAACTGCTTGCAAGAAATTAGTAAAGTAAACCCAGGTGAATTAAGCAACAGCAAATGATGGAAAACACTGAAAATCTCCCTGCAACATTAGGTTGAATCTTGCTATGAAGGGGAAATAGATAATCTACAAACAAATTTGATCTTCAGACAATATAAATTTTGCATTTGTGTTCATTTTCCAAAGGAAAGACAAAATGAATTTAAAAGCCAGATATCTGAAACTGAGAGGAAATAAGATAAAATTTGTCTAATGCAATTCTATTTTATTGCATTTATGAATAAACACATATTTTAAGCAGTGGGCATTGGGTCCTATTGAGTTCAATTCAATTAATATGTCTCTTTGGAGAACTTAAAAAATATTTCCCTCTCACTGTTGAAAGATGTAAATTGATATAACCTGTGCTTTTCTTCATTACTCTAACAAATATTTCACATTCATGAAGGTTAAATAAAAACTAAATACAGACTCCAGAACAAAATTTTAAGCTGCTGGTGTCAACTCATAAAATATTTCTATGATCTTTTTAGAGATGCCAACAGAAAGGGAGGGGGAGCAGTGCAGCAGCTTGGAAACTGAAGTGCATTCCATAAATAGTTTTCAAAGATAGTAACTAAGTGACTGAAGTTTCTGCCGCACAAAATTCTAACTGGAGAACATGATTGATGACTCTTGGCTATGGATGTGTCCCATTTGAGAATATGAGTCTCAGAGTCAGCAACACTTTAACTTCCAATAAATCCTTTTGAAGTTTTGGAAGTTTGGCTTGAGACTCATGGTTTAATTGGGGTAACTGCCGGAATCCTGACAGCTAGCCAACTCTGAGACACATAATTCATTGTCACCCTTGACCATGGTTTTCCCCCACCCCCTGGGGAAATAATTCTCCAATGGGACACATCAATAGCCAACAGCTGGACTTGGTTGAGAAGCCTATGAAACTGCCCTTCTAGAAGTGGAGAGGGGAACCCTAGTGATGAAATTTGTCAGCCAATGACCATGGCAATGTAGGAAGTGTTCATTCTAGATGTTTGATATGGAGTACCCACCTAGTCCCAAGGGTAAAAACACCTGCAATGCAGGTCACAGCTTTGAGTCAATAATATGAGTTTGCATAGGTGTTTAGTGAGTCAGTTCCAGAATTGGCTTCTGTTGGCATTTTATAGCACCAGCATGTTTTACTATCTTCAAAGAAAACAAAAGCAGTTGGCTAATTTGGTTATCTTAATATTGGCACAACTGTCAAGTTCAGTGTGGATAGCAAATGAGTTGGGCAAAAACTACTCTGATGAGCCATTTGAGGCCTCTTTATAAGGAGAAATGGCCTGTCCTCTTTGTTAACTGAACTACAGAAGTCTGAACATACAAGAATGGATTGAGGACCAGAACAAATTCAGGGCACACTAGGGGATGCAGCATGGCAGCAAGCAAACTTAAGAGAAGCAGAGCTGGGATGCCAATGGAAAGCTATGGGGGAACAAACAGGATCAACTTTAAATTCTGGTGCAAGATGGCAAATATAGCATTGTTGTTACTGAAACCTGGTAAGGTGAAACTCATGACTGGATTATAGTTCTGGAAGAATATAATTTGTTCAAAAGAAATTCACCCAACAATAAGAAAGTATCATATGTAAAGGATGACTGCAGCTATATGGCATTTCATTTGGTAAAAACCTTGCAAAATTCATCTAGATAAATATTAAAGGGAAATAAAAGTAAATGTATACTAAAGGTTTTCTAACCAAGCAGAAGATATAGATAAAATATTCTCAAATCTATGCCTGATGCATGAAGGAAACACACACTATGGTGATAATGGAAGGTTTTAACTATCCCAACATTAACTGGGAATCAGTTAACTGGAAATTAACTGCAGTTTAATGTGCTTTGCAGGGAACTTCATTATCCAAAAGATAGAAGAGGGAACTAAGAGTAAACTATACCAGATTCAATGCTTACTAAGGGAAGAAATAGTTGACAAAGTGTAAGTTGCAAAACCTTGAAAAAGAGTGACCATGTAATTCTAAAATTCACTATACTGTAAACAGTAGAAGAAATTGAGGGTGGTCAGGTTAATGTTCTAGATTTCAAGAGAGATTATTTCAATGAGCTGAGGAAAAAAGAAGGGATCAATGGATGAAAATCCTGATGAGACAAATGGTTCAGCAAAGTAGGAAAATTCTGAAAAATAAGGTAACAAATGACCAAATGCAAACAATATTAAAGAGAAATACAAGACACCTGAAGAAATCAACATTGTTGCATAAAGAGCTCTCTAGTAAACTGAGAAGCAAAATGGAAAACTCTATAAATCAAGAAAGGCACAGAAGAACAAATGGTGAATCAAAGATGGCTTCGCAAAATGTGAAGTCAACAATTACAGTGAAGAATGAAGAACCTAGGAGTACAAAGGCTCTTTGAACCTTTGAGAGGAATTGAGATTGCCCACAACTGCTCCTGGCGGTTGCTCCCCATAAGGAAACCACAAGATAATAGTTCCAGCAGGTTTAGAATTCTGGGAGCGGAGAGAATAGCTATCTTGCTCAAACCATGGTCAATACTTTGAAAAGTTACTAAATGCATGTACTTCATTTTCTAATCACTTCTCTGAAATTGCTTGTTAGTTGCTTTTTAACTATTAGATTAGCTATTACAAACCTTTGGAATGACAAGTCTGACAGCATTAGAGACCTTTCTTCCTTAGCAAAACGAGTTTTAAAACTTAAATAACTTTTTTTTCAGTTTTGCAAAAGGGTAATTAAACTCTGATTTTAGAAAGTTACAAATGTACTAGGGATCCAGATAAATTGGAAATAAGAGTTTGAAATTAATTATCATGTATCATTCTCATAGGAAAATGCTTTTGCTTTTGCTTTTTTTTAAAAAAACATAAGATTTTAAAAATTGGACATCAGAGGAAACTGAAAATTATAACTCAAAAGAGAACAACATATAAATTTGAGTTATAATTACAGATTGGAGTTAAGTCTTTTAACAATGGACATACTGAAGGATATTTTTGAAAAATGGACTCAGGAGTTAATATTAATAGTGTCAAAATATTTCTTTTCTTTTTTTATATTATAGTCTTATTCTTTCCCTTTCTTCCTTTTCTGCACTTTCTATTTCTATTTTTATCTTTTTATAGTACTTTTGTATTAGTTTTTACTGGTGTAATTATAATGTTTAATGAAATTACTATTTTTTTTAAAAAAGGGAAAAGCATATAACAAAATCAGAATATCAGAAAATACCTTGAATCTATGCTCAGGAATGATTTGCAATGAAAAACAGGAAGAAACCCTGTTAAAAAGACTTACTGTGATATGTAAAGTATACAAAAAGGAGAAGATTGCACGATGATGATGGATAAAAAAAAGAACACTACTTAATTCCTATTTTAAATACAGCAGTTAGTAGATGTAATCTCAGAACCACTAAGAGTACCATTTGTGAACTTCAAGAAGTGCCAAAGATTGAAATAGTGTTAGTTCATTCTCAGAGAGAATGATAATGACCAAATGATTGCAAAGAATTACAGGTAGTCCTCGACTTACGACCACAATTGAACACAGCTTTTCTTGCCACTGTTGTTAAGTGAATCACTGCAGTTGTTAAATTAGTATCATGGTTGTTAAGTGGAATCCTGAGAGATGGCATGGTGCGGGTAGGGGTGGGGGTTCTGGAAGGGGTAGAAAGAGGGGTTCCAGACCCTCGCTAGTTAAATTTTTAGACCGTTTTTAAGGGGGTTAGGGAGAGGGGTGTGTTGTCGTAATGAAGGAGCAAGGCACAGCTCGGGGCAGGGCTGTGGGGGGGTGGGGGAGGGGGCCGGTGGGGTCCCAGGGAATAGGGTAGGAACAGCGATCTCCAGGGTGGTTGGGTATGGCAGGGGACAACGATGCATGGGGTCATATCATGTTAGGGAAGCACAGCCCTATCTTCAAGCAGTGGCACGCTCCAACCCCCTGGCCTCTTCCCAATTTCTTGAGGATTGGGATCTAGGACCCCCGGGCACTGACTGGTGTACCTTAATGCCAGGTCCGTGGCTAATAAGGCATCCCTCCTCTGTGAGGTGATTGAGGAGGAGGCCGTGGACCTGGCCTGTATCACCGAGACCTGGCTGGGACCAGAGGGCAGAGTCCCTCTGGTTGATCTATGCCCCCCAGGTTTTCAGGTGTTGCACCAGCCACGAGCCCAGGGAGGGGTGGGGATGGCTGTGGTTAATAGGGAGACCCTGATTCCAAGGGAGGTCACTGTTCTGGAGATAGGCGGGTGTGAGACCCTCCTCCTGAGGTGTGGGCCTGGGGGTCAGGTGGGCTTGCTGCTGACATACCTTTCCCCCAGCTGTGTGGCAGCTGCCCTACCTGGGCTTCTCGCCTCTCGGGGTGGCGGTGGAGTTCCCGGGCCTTATGGTCCTGGGGACTTCAACTTGCCTTCTCTGGGGGCAGTGTCGGGTTTGGCCCAGGAATTCATGGCCTCCATGGCAGCCATGGGCCTGATTCAAGGCCCAACTCATGAGGGGGGTAACATGCTCAACCTGGTTTTCATCTCAGAACAGTGGTGTAGTGATCTGGGGGATGGGGATTTTTCTGCCCATCCCGTTCCATGGTCAGATCATTATCTCCTATGGCTGGTCTTCTGACAAGCTGCCCCACACTGCTGGGATGAGGAGCCATCTAGGTGGTTCCGCCCCAGATGCCTGATGGACCCGAAAAGGTTCCAGGCGGAACTGGGGTCTTTTCCTACATCCCTTATCCACGGCTCTGCCGAGGCCCTGGAGGCTGCCTGGCAATGGGCTGCCATGGGGGAACCCGACAGGGTTGTCCCCATGCGCCCCCTCACTCGGCGCAGATCCCGGTTAGCTCCCTGGTATACCAAGGAGCTCCGGGAGATGAAGCACCATAGAAGGGGGCTAGAGAGCAAATGGAGGTTGACCCATTCTGCCCGACCGAGCCCAGTTAAGAGCCTATATTAGGACTTACCTGGTAGCTTTGGGAGTGGCAAGAAGGGCTTACTTCTCCGCTCTCATAGCATCCGCAGATAACCACCAGCCACCCTGTTTAGGGTCACCTGCTCTCTCCTACAACCGGGGGGGGTCGGTGGACCCACTGCGGGGTCATGCTGAGGAATTTGGACAATATCTGTTGGATAAGGTTGCTCAGATCTGGGAGGGTCTGAGCTCTACTTTGCAGTGGTCTGATGTCGGGGATACAAGTAGTCTGGCCAATGTGATCTCGACTGAGTTTGATCATGTTTCTGAGGATGAAGTGAACAGGATTATGCGACAGCTGAGCTCCACCACATGTTTGTTGGACCCGTGCCCTTCCTGGTTGGTGTATGCCTCCAGGGAGGTCATGTGCGGCTGGCTCCAGGCAGTGGTCAACGCTTCACTGAGGGAGGGTTCTCTCCCCGCCACCTTGAAAGAGGCGGTGGTGAGACCCCTCCTGAAGAAACCTGCTCTGGACCCAGCTGTATTGAATAACTTTCGTCCAGTCTCCAACCTTCATTTTCTGGCGAAGGTTGTTGAGAGTGTGGTGGCTCAGCAGTTTCTGCTTTTCCTGGAGGAAGCGGACTACCCAGCTCCATACCAATCGGGCTTCTGACCCGGGTATAGCACGGAGACGGCATTGGTTGCGCTGGTTGATGATCTCTGGAGGGCTCGGGACAGGGGTTTTTCCTCTGTCCTGGTCCTGTTAGATCTCTCAGCGGCTTTCGATACCATTGACCATGGTATCCTATTGTGGCATCTTGAGGGGTTGGGAGTGGTTCTCCTCCTACCTCTCGGGGCGCTCGCAATCGATGTTGGCAGGGAGGCAGAGGTTGACTCCGAGGGCCCTCACTTGTGGGGTCCCTCAGGGGTCGGTCCTCTCACCCCTTCTGTTCAACATCTATATGAAGCCACTGGGCGAGGTCATCCATGGTTTTGGGGTGAAGTATCATCAGTATGCATCTCCACCCCAAACCACATCAATGATGCCCCCTCCGTGATATCCCGTTGTCTGGATGCAGTACAGATCTGGATGGACAGGAACATGCTTCGGCTCAATCCGGCCAAGACGGAGTGGTTGTGCATATTGACATCTCGGTCCAGTCAAGATATCCCATCTTTGGTCATGTGGGGAGAGGTGTTGCCCCCCGTGGACAGGGCACAGAACCTGGGGGTTCTCCTGGACTTGTGGCTCAGGTTGGAGGAGCAGGTGGGAGCCGCGACCAGGGGGGCCTTTGCCCAGGTCCAGCTGGTTCGCCAGTTACGCCCATATCTGGACCGAGATGCCCTGCGCACGATCACTCATGCACTTGTTACCTCTTGACTCAACTACTGTAATGCTCTCTATTTAGGACTGCCCTTGCACACCATCCGGAGGCTTCAGCTGGTGCAGAATGCTGCCGCGAGGGTTGTGATGGGAGCTTCCTGGTACTCCCATGTTATGCCCCTCCTGTGCGACCTGCATTGGTTACCGGTTGCCCTCCGGGTGAGGTTCAAGGTTCTGGTGTTGACATACAAAGTCCTTCAAGGCATGGGTCCAGGATATTTATGGGAGCGTCTCAGGCCGGCATCGAGAACCAACCGCCCTGTGCGGGCCCACAGGCAGGGGCTCCTTGGGGTGCCGTCTACAACTCAATGTTGCTTGGCGGTCCCCCGGGGAAGGGCCTATTCTGTGGTGGCCCCCGCCCTATGGAACCAACTACCTCTGGGACTCCGTTTGGCCCCTGACCTTCGTACCTTCTGCCATGATCTAAAAACTTGGCTCTTCGAACAGGCTGGGCTATGCTGACCTCCAGGGGGGGTGTTTAAATTTAGTTAGGATCAGTGGGTTTAGTGCAATTTGGCACTAAATTTATTGTTATTTTCAGGTAATTAATTTATTGTTGGTTTTTAGTTGTTAGCTGCCCTGAGTCCCTTTGGAGAGGGGGCGGCATACAAGTCAAATAAATAAATAAATAATAAATAATAAATTTGCCCATTCACTTTGCATTTCAAAAGGTTGCAAAAGGTGATCACATGATCAGATGCTGCAACACTCATTCCCCCACCATCCAGTCAGAACTGATGAAGCTTCTTGGATGAGAAGTGAAATGTTTTCTTCCTCAAGGAAAATAACCCAGTCTTTGTGAAAAAGCTTCTTTGAGACAGCCTTAGCTCTTCTTCAATCTTTTTTTTTAACAGGAAATGGGCACAGGAAACTACAGATCAAACTGCTAGACGTCAATACCAGATGCAATCCTATACAAAAAATATATATCAAGCAATGAGTTTGCAAGCAAAAATTGATTATGCCAAACAAATCTTATTGCTTCTTTTGACAAAATTACTAAATTAGGGGATGCAGCTTTGTTAGACATCAGAAAAATATTTGATAGTTAAAATAGATCCCTTGATAAAATGAAATTATATGGGATAGATGGTAACAGTACTAGATGGATTTGCCATTGATTAAATAAACAATATCCAATATGTGGTCCTTAATGGATTTATGCTTGCAGGGAGGGAGATATCCAATGGGGTACCATAAGATTCTTTTTGGATACAAGAATCTTCAACATTTTCATAAATGACTTAAATGAAAGGATCAAAGAGATACTCATAAAATTTGCAGAAGATACAAAACTGGGAGAGACTGTTAATACTTCAGAAGCCAAGTTTGTATCTGGGTGGGAGGGAGTACTTATAAGAAGGATTTGAGCATCCTGGTAGACCACAAACTAAGCATGAGTGACCACTATGCTGCAACTGCTAAAAAAAAGCCACTGCAATCTTAGGTTGCATCAACAGAGGTTCGAAAGCTACGAGAAATCAATTCTTCTGTTCTGTGATGCCTGGACAGACCTCACATGGAATATCATGTCCAATTCTGACCCTGGGTGGGATGGTTTTAGTGTTTTAATGCATTTTAGTAAAGATTTGTTTAATCTGGTTTTATTTAACTTATTGAACAGGAAAGAGTTTAGAGAAAAGCAGAACAGATGGTGAGTAGCCCAAATTCTATAAAGATCATTTAAAAGAACTGGGTAAATTTAGCTTAAAAAGAAAAGGCTAATGGGAAACATTATAGTAGTCTCTCAAAACCTAAGGGCTATAACAGGACATGCATTTATTCTCCATAGCATCTGTGAATAAAACAAGAGCAAATGGATGGAAGCTTTCTAGAGACAGAATCAAACAAAAAATAGAGGGACTTTCTACTTATGAAAGCTATTAAGCAATGGAACAGCTGCCTCTTGGAGTTGTGGCTGCTCCATCAGTGGAGGCATTGAAGTTGAAGATTTGAATAGTCATTTGTCTGGAGTGATATGAATGATATGGAGTATTCTCCTTTAGATAGGGTCCTCCATAGACCCCTTCCAATCCTACAATCCTATGACTTGATAGCTTCAGGGCCCTGATAGCATGGGATCTCCCTCACCACTTCATTTTTTCATTCTCCTCAGCAGATGAGGACAATTGGCCTCTTGACCAGGAGGAGTGCAAGCATCTCCCAAAAGACCTGTATGTTCTCATTCTGGAGTTGTTCCAAAAGACTTTGAAAAACCTGACTTTGCTTTCAGGCCTGGGATTAGAGTGTCTATCAAGTTTTTCTGATCTCTTGGTTTTGTTTTTTCTGCTCTATGTGTTCTTTTTCATTTTACTCTTCTAATGTTTAAAATGTAAGCCATTCAGAACCAACTGAGAACTGGGTGGCTTCTAAATCCAATTAAATAAACAAACTTCCAGCTCTGATATCTAGTTCTCACCTGCATGAAAGGGATGGCGTGATGATGAGACTGGTTTATTATCCCTTTCTGCAAGTTAAGAAAGGTTGTATCCATTTAGTCCTCACACTGTTTTGTAATTTCATTCCCAGGGAAGAGAGAGAGGCAAACACTCAAGCCTCAAAGAAACACACTCCTTGTGTTCTTAGTTGCTCATTAGTATGTTCTGAGATAGAGGGTCTACTGTCTCAGTCACTGAATATTAAGCAAACAGTATTGGAAAACAGCAGATTGTACTAAGCAGGTGGTCACAGCATGTGATTTTTTTTCTTCCTTAAAGCTAGATTTAGTGAGAAATGTTTAGAGTAGGAGGGAAGCAGCAACAGTGAATGGAGAGCTTGGGGGATTTATCTTGTTTCTCTAATATGTGTGAGTAACACCTCAAAGAATGACACAGTGATATCCTGTTAGATCGCTAGTAAAATTCTCTTATTATGATATTACATTGGTAAACAATGGACCACAAAATTGATAACCATTTAGTGCCTGCTGTGTTATGATTACAAAATTCAAGAGAAGTCGCAATTGAAAGGAAATCAGAAATATTGAAGTTCACTAGAAGACAATGATTAATTTGCCTCTTGATATAATGGTAATGTCATTAAGTATTTCCCAATGCTGCATAACATTGGATTCCAATCTCTTGGCAATTAATAGGTTCATGGACCATTTGCAAATTTTAAATCTCATAACTGAAAAAATGTCTGCTATGAAATTTGGATCTCTCATTCAAAAAAAAACCCCAGTAATGCAACATTTTTAATGAGGTATGGAACTAATGAGACTGAGCAGATCTCAAATTATACTCTCCTTCTCTGGAGATGGAAAAAGAGGTAATGTTTCCAACATCAAGGAAGGAAGATTCTGGTCACATCAAGAGCAACTACTGCACTTCAGTGATAACACAATGAGATTAGGAAGCAATTGCTATACACTGAATGCCACCTACAACATTAGAGCAGGACAGAAGGCATTCTTCGTGAGAACTACTGTAGATTTAAGAAGCTATCAGTTCAGGAAGCTGCTAAAGAAACAATTACTGCATTAGTTATTTCCAGGCTCCAGGCTAATGATGCTCCTCAACCAGGTTGGTTCCTGGATTAGTAAAGGGTTTCCTGTAACAGGTAATCCACAAATTCTCCCAGTACTCAAGTAGGCCATTCTTTTGAGAATAATGGAGTTATCTATTAATCCTATATAATGACTTACTGCTTACAACTGTTTCTTGTTTTGTGCTTTGCTACGGCATGCTCCTCGTATTGATCTCCTGATCTGCTTTCAGTTCTAGCTCCTGATTTTCTCCAAAGTTCCTAGCTTCTAACAAACTGGTGCCTCTGGCTTGGCTCTGACACAAGATTCCTGCATCTATCTGGTGAGGGACAGATCTGCAGGTTATTGCAGCTATTGAGAAGATGCTACAAAAAGGCATAAGCAATTAGGTGGAACCATGAGTGGAAAATCCAAAAACTTTCATAGAACAATACAATTATAAGATTGATAAATATGTCACAAAATAAAACCCTAAATTTGTCTTTAGCCTGCAATATGATTGCAGTCACAGAGGGGGCTAGAATTGGAATGCAGGGATTAGTGTCTTCAATTTGTATGTATTTCTGCATAAATCCATTTAAATTAGTGAATGTGGATTTCCTCTGAAACAGACTTTTGGGACATGATGGTCGCCAAGAATTATATTATAAAATAACAAAAAGTGGGTAATCCAAAAGATAAATACCTCTGATCAATGAAAGTACATATTAGACTAGCTGGTTTAGAACATAAACTGTAAAGTCATGGAATCAATTATTAACCAATCCATTATCCTCCACTTAGAGACAAACAACCTACTCTCTAACAAATAATATGGTTTCAGAAAAAAACTACCCTGTAATCTGCAACCCTTACGCTGCAAAAATATATGGACTACACAACTCGATCAGGGCAAAGCAATAGACGCAATCTACATAGACTTCTGTAAAGCCTTCGATTCAGTGGTACACGACAAACTACTACTAAAACTAAAATCTTATGGTATCTCTGGACAACTGCATAACTGGATAGAAGCATTCCTGTCAAACAGACGACGAATGGTCAAAATTGGGAGTGTCTTATCAAATTCTGTACCTGTCAACAGCGGTGTCCCCCAAGGCAATGTTCTAGGACCAACTCTCTTCATACTCTACATAAATGACCTCTGTGATCATATTAAGAGCAACTGCATTCTCTTCACTGATGATGTAAAGCTATTCAACACCACAGACAATACTGCTACCCTTCAAAAAGACCTCGACTATGTATCAGAATGGTCAAACAAATGGCAACTTCAAATCTCAACAAATAATTGCTCTGTCTTACATATTGGCAAAAAAAATCCGAAAATAAAATAGAAGCTGAATAGTCAAGACCTTGTTGATGATTCAAACTCTGTCAAGGACCTTGGAATACTCATCTCTAATGATCTAAGTGCTAGAGCCCACTGTAACTACATAGCCAAAAAGGCATTAAGAGTTGTTAACCTAATCCTACGTAGCTTTTTCTCTGGTAATATCACACTACTAACTAGGACATACAAAACATTTGCTAGACCAATAGTTGAATACAGCTCATCAGTCTGGAACCCACATCACATATCTGATATTAACACAATTGAGAAAGTCCAGAAATATTTCACAAGAAGAGTTCTCCACTCCTCTACTCATTGCAGAATCCCTTATGCCACCAGACTTGAAATTCTAGACCTAGAAAACCTAGAAGTACACCGCCTTCGGTCCGATCTAAGTATAGTATATAAAATCATACATTGCAATGTCCTTCCAGTCAATGAATACTTCAGCTTCAACCATAACAATACAAGAGCACACAATAGATACAAACTCAAGGTTAACTGCACCAAACTTGATTGCAGGAAATACGACTTCAGCAACAGAGTGATCAATGTCTGGAATACTCTACCTGACTCTGTGGTTTCTTCCCCAAACCCCAAAAACTTTAACCTTAGACTGTCTCCTATTGACCTCACCCCTTTCCTAAGAGGTCTGTAGGGGCATGCATAAGCACACGTGCCTACCGTCCCTGTCCTATTGTTTCTTTTATTTTTCTTATATGTATTCATTTCATGTATTCACAACTATGTTTATCCTTATACTTATTATCTTGTAAGCGATTGACAAAATAAATAAATAAATAAATAAATAAATAAATAAAACATAGATCAAAGGGGATCCTCCAGAATCTCTTCTTGGAAAAAGTATTCAGCATCATGTTAGGAGACAGGTTCCTCTTTTCTCTACCTTGCTAATGCCTAATACTCCTCCTGATAGCTTTAGAGCCAGTATAATTAGATTACTCAAATCAACCAGCATCATGGGGGGGAAATCCCTTGTAGATACTAAACAAATATACATACATCTCTAGCATGCCATTCCCTTTTAAGCTAAGCACTGTTATTCAAAATACAGAAAAAGTTAAGAAATAGTAAGAAAAGGGCAAGGAATGAGAAAAAGAAAATGAAACATGGTTAAAGTAGCTTGCAGACTTTGTTCTTTAAACAGCTCACATCTGTCTATTTGAAGATCTTATCAACTCCTTTGAACTATAACTTTCTTGGTCTTCCTCTTGACCCATTTTCTCTTTTTAAATTTACATACTCATTTTGCAATGAGTTCTGTCATTCATTCTCTCTGTAAAACCAAACCATCTTAATCCATTGATCACTGACATTTGCATTCAATTCATGTTCATTCACTACGTGTTCATTTTTTTTACCCTGTCTCTTGTTTACACTACATGTTTATGTGATCCATCATCACTACATTCAACTAACATTTGTGGATCTCTGACATATAGATACAGATTAACAGAGTTGGAAGGGACTTTGTAGTTAATCTAATCCAACCCACTGCCAAAGCATACCCTATACCATTTTAGACAGATGGCAGTCCAGTCTCTTCTGGAAAGCTTCCAGCGATGAAGCTCCCACAACTTCTGAAAGTAAGCTGTTCCACTGGTTGATTGTTCTCACTGTCAGAAAATTTCTCCTTATTTCCAGGTTGAATCTCTCCTTGATCAGTTTCCACCCAGTATTCCTTGACCGGCCTTCAGGTGCTTTGGAAAATAGCTTGACCCCTTCCTCTCTGTGGCAGCCCCTCAAATATTGGAACACTGCTATCATGTCTCCCCTGGTCCTTCTCTTCACTAGATTTGCCATGCCCAGTTCCTGCAACTGTTGATTGTATGCTTTAGCCTCCAGTCCTCTAATCATCCCCAATCATACTCACCTACATAAAAAGTGGGTATTAGATGGACACTTATAGAAAGCAATTTTTCCATTTTTTCAATGAACATTCGTTACCCAACAAAGGACCATATATTATCTTTTTACCAGCATTTGTAGTTGAAACGTAGTTTAAATGCGTTCCATTTTTCCCCCATATTTAATAAATATTCTACTTCCTACAGTTCTTTACTAATTCATGTATTGCTCCATTTTCTGTTTCAGTTCTTTCATACATTAATTTTCAGATCCATACTACTAACTGCATCATACAATTTATCTTATATTTGAGTAAATAATTCAAGTTCTCAGTCAGCCACAGAGCAATAATCATTTGCATACAAATTTACACATATGTTCACATCCCATTCTAATACACTTTTTGTCACTACATGAATTCCTTATCCATTTATCCATTAACTAAGAGACATCATATTTTTTCGTCTTACCCAGCATTGAACCAATTACTAACATTCTGTTTCTCATGGCTTCTTTACTTTCATATTCTACTCATCGTATTCTGCAATCAACCTTCACACTCTATTTGTGGAAAACATTCCATAACTGAAGCGGATTCATTTTCTTCTACATTTTCTCCAAATCAACATATGTTAAATAAACTTATATTAATTCATACTTTTCTCAATGAACTGATTAAGAGTACAAATCTTTTTTCCTGCCCAGTCTAAAGCAATAAAGCCTACTGTTCTTGCACCTTTCCAATCAGAATTTCCAAAGTACATTTTACAGTAGTTTTTGCTATCTTTTTCTTTTTATAATGGAACAACAGTGACATTATTCAAATCAATAGGCACAAAGTTAAACAAATTGCACAAGCAAGCCACACCCACATTTTTATATTTCTCCATTTATACAATCTACAGCTGCATCCATGCTACTTTTCAAAATTCTCTCAGCTTTTAGGATTTTTCATGCATTTTTTTTACCTTGGCACTAAGACATGTAACAATTGCTTCAATTTCTTCACATATTACTATCATTTTTATACAATTCTTTAAAAAACTGCTTAGGTATTCCCTCAATTTTCCCCCAAATCCTTCCAGCACTTTTATTTGTAATTCCCTTCATTCCATTTGAATGACTTCTTCAACCATTTTATTTCCATCAAATATATTTCTCTTAATAGTTTTTCCTATAGTATTTTCTCTTTATGTGAGAAAATGCTATAGGAAAATACAGTCTATTTTCTTTCTACTGCACTGATGGTGAACATTTTGGGCTCAACATATCAGAAATTCAGAAAATGCCTCTGCAGGTCTCCCCTCCCCCCTTTCACACACACACACACACACACACACACACACACGATAAACAATTCTCTATTTTCTCACACACACCTCACTGCCCCCAGTTAAGATAACTTTATTGTCATTGTTTTATTATGAGTACACCAGGCAACATTAAAAATGAAATTCTGTTGCCTTCTCTCAAGAGAAAGTGTATAGCTACCCAAACACATACATAACACACATATATACATGTTATATACATACATTACTAAAGTAGCTTTAGAGAATGCTCTTCTGTGGCATCCACAGCCTCAAAAGATCAGGTTTCACAGTCACCCAACTGGCTTCATACTAGAACTCACAGCCTCTGGGTTTCTAGCCAGTCTTAAACCACTACACCAAACTAACTCTCATTAGTTCTATTAAAAACATAAACCAACAAAAGAGATGGCCAGGAAACAGCCATAATAATATAAAAACATCAAGAGTGAGCAGTGGCGATATTCCACTTCTACCATCACTATGCCTTCAAATATGTAAATTAATTATAATGTGGAATTGAACAGCATGAACAAATGACATTCATCTCCAAAAAAATTGATGTACATTTTTGAGAAATAAAAAGCAACCAGATGGGGTAAATTCCCCTATTTTAGTTTGAACTCCATATCATGCATTCTAGACTATAATGAAAAGCAAATAAAATTCCCTTTCTGATTTTTCTAGGTTTGTTCCCCTTCTAGTAACAATTGTTGCTCTATAAAGGCTATAAACAAAACTGAAAAGTGTTCCTTGGTAAACTTTAAAACATATGTGTCATGACATACCTTCGATCAACCCTGCAGGAACATATGGAATAGAGGATACAACATATCACTTATTTACAAGCAGCTGTGGCTATTCTTCACGTAAATAAAACAACACACAGCATGAAAGGGATGGACTGATACATTGCTGTGTCTGAATCTTATCTGTGCTTATAGAAAGTAGCTGTCTTAAGGTGAAGATGACTGATTGGTTCCAGAACCTGGTTGTCAGCTAAGAGGAGCATTCTGCTGTTGTCTTAACGTACAGTACAGCCAACCAAGGCCACTTCTGTTTTTGTGATACAGAACAATCAACTGGCTGATCCACAGTCCTGATTTTGCCTGCTTCCCTATCATCATCATTGTTGTCATTATCATCACCACCATTATCATCATCAATTGATGGGAAAACAACATAAAATGCAAATGTAGTTTGATCTGTTTCTATCAAACTCTAAGTAGAGCTGTATGACAGGTTACATATATTTATTAGAGCAGCGGTCCCCAACCTTTGCAGTGTGGCTGCCCAACTGGGGGGGAGAGGAATTGGGTCATGTGTTCACACAGCTTGACTTGTGCAAGCAACAGCCCAGTGTGCACACAGGCGAGTGCCCACCAGCCCACCACTCCCACGGCCCAGTGCATGCATGGGCGAATGCCCGCTGGCCCGCCACTCATGCAGCCCACTTCCAAATAGGCCACAGCTTGGTAGTGGGCCACAGCCTGGGGGTTGGGGACCCCTGTTTTAGAGAGTCACCAATTCCACATCTTAGTTAAGAACTCTTGAGTGACTACCAATAAAGGATAATATTTGTAGCTCAGGGTTGAAATGAGAGATGCTCTTTGAGCTTGCTTGTTTTCATGCAGACATTTCATTTCCCAAAATAGGTAACAGCTTCAGTGCTAGTGATTATATTAGACTAGACTAGCACTGATGATGTTACTTAGTTTGGGTAATGAAACATCTGCAAGAAAACAAGCAAGCTCAGAAAGCACCAAGGACCCTTCATGAGTGACTACTCTCAGGACCAGTGATTTTTCCCCCAATGGTGCCTTTCAAGATATCTTAGGATCTGTTCTGTTTTGTCTTGGTTTGCTTTAGCTTTTCCTATTCCAATCCTGAGAGAATCAATATAGGTTCAACTATCAGTCCTGTATTAGAGCTAAGACAGCTGCAAAGAATTCATTCATTTCCCCTGTAATCCTCATGTCCTTTCTGGAATCCTTTTCATTCATTGTCATCCTAAGAATCCAACTATCTCCCTGGCTGGATTTTTGCTTCAAATATAAGTTATTATTAAGGCTTTATGTGTATTCCTTGAATTATTTTTCTATATTCCATATTATTACCTTATATTTTATCTGGCAGAGCTTATGTTTCTTTTTGTTCTTCTTATTACAAAATCCTTTCCACTTCATGAAATAATCCTTCTTAGCTTTCTGGACATTACTAGAAAGTAATGTTGGCCTCTAATGCTTCCCTTACTTTGTAAAAAATATTTTGGTTGAGCCCCAATTACTACAATTTTAAATAATGTCCAAGCATTATGGAGAGATCTGACTTTTGTGATATTTTTGTCCAGTCTCTTTTTCATTAGTGCCCTCATTTTTAGTCATTTTCTTTTTTATAGTTAAATGTGACAACATTGGACCTTGCTGGCACTCTTCCATTAATATAATAATATTTCCAACTATTGTGCTGGATCAACAACACTTACATCTCATACCCAACCAAAGTCACTACTGAGAATTATATTTAGGGTACCCTCCCCTTTAGTTAGTTCCAAAAGACACTGTTGTAAAGCACAACCATTCAGAAGTTTGTCACAGCCTGAACATTAATGTAATTGTATAAATAAGTCCCTATTATAATGAGAATTTCTCCTTTGCATCCCTCTCTTGTTTCTTTCACCATCTGAGACTTACCTTCAGTATTTTGATCAGTTGGGCAACAGCCCACCCATAGATATTTTATAGAGGAATCTGGACTTCTAGTGTTTTCTAGTGTTTGGATTTCACAGCCAACTTGATACAAAAGGCAATCCTGCCCCCATTCCTATCCTTTCTATCTCAAAATGACTGTGTCCCACTCATCCTTTCATTCCACCGGATTTCTGTAATACCCACTATATCTATGTACTTGTTCACAGCCAAGTTCACTAATTCCCTCATTTGGGTTTGAAGACATATTGGCATAGAGACAGTATATTCTTTTTCAAATACTGTTGGCACGAGTTTTTCTCACAGCCTTTCTGTCTCCCTTTTTTTTCCTGACTGACATGACCACCCATTAACCCACTTCCAACACTGATCTGAACCTTTCTAGTATTTCCTGAACTGGACAGTGGCCAGGACCCCCTGCAAATCAGTGTAAAAGTTGCTCTCCTATCCTTTTGATGTTATGATCAGCAATCTGCTGCCATTTCAAATGGAGCCATCTCTGTTTTGCAGGTGTAGCTGGTCTCAAAATGTTCCCCAATGTTAATCTAAGCCCTTCTGCCAGATACCCCCATCTCATTCATGCACAAGAACCTTGAAGACTGCCTTTCCACCTGGCTCAGTTCATGGAACTTTCTTAAACCGTACCTTGACAGGCCTAGATTTTTTTTTATTAAATATTTTTATTGAACATTTTTCAACATTTTAAAACATATATACACTCTTTACAATGTTACAGCATCGCAGATACTCATATACAAATAATAATTACATTACTAATCTTTGCTTTTTTTAATCTAACCAACTGTACCAAACGTCCCAGATAGCATTCTGATTCACCTCTATCTTTTAATTCCAGTGTGAGGACAGGCCTAGATTTCAATAAGCTACCAATCAGCCTAAATTTAACTAAGAAGCTGGACTAGCTTGCTATTGTTTAGGGTTTCTAGGTGCCAATGAAGAGACCTTAAAAAAAACCTTGAATGCTTTCCAGCTACCTAGTGGTTATGCCCTTTTTTGCAATTCAGTTCTGGTCGTTACAGAAAGAAATGAAACTAAGACCAAGCAAGTGGACTCCTATGGCCAGCTTCGTTTTCTGCTGCCAACTTCACCTGGCCATCATGAGCAAAATCACAAGCAGAGATGGAAACCCAGTGACAAAAAACAAAAAATCAAGTAAAATCCTGGATTAGGGGAGAAAAAGGAAAGTTTAATCAGGATGAGGGGGGTTATATTGATTTAGAGCATTAGAGAACGCTGCATACAAAAGATCTATCTTAGGGGATATTTATTTTTAAACTTAGGTCTGGTAGCCCACATTCCACATCTGTTGCCGTGCTGCTGTTCTTTGCCCCACAAATTGGAGGCAATCCCAGCACTGACTGATGACTGTGATGTGAATCAAGAGAGCTCCTTCTCACTTCATTTTGCAACCACCCTGTTTTCTAGATGACTTTTTAAAAATACTGTTACTGTAGAACCACACTATTCCAAACTAGTGCTAAACCATGCATCAAACGATCCTGAGTCTCAGCTGTTTGAGTGCACCAGTTCAAAACAAACCAGAGCAAGGTCTGACAAGAGGCTAACCAGTACCACCAATGCAGGGGTGGGATTCTACCAGTTCAGACCGCTTCTATAGAACCGGTTGTTATGATTCTGCACAGTTCGGAGAACTGGCAAATCATGCCCCTGGCTGGCCCCACCCCTCATCCACCCTTCTCCTCCCCACCCAGTCAGTCCTTATCGTGCATGCATAACATTGCACACATGCCCAACATCTCTGACTGTGTTCTTCCCCGACCAGTCACTCCTTGAGAAATTTCTTTTCCCCGATGATCAGCTGTTCCTATGATCAGCTGTGCCAGGATTCCCCTCACTTACTTACTGCTTTGCCCAGGAGGCTTCCCTGAAGCCCAGGAAAGCAAGAAATGGAGGGGGGCGCAGCACACACCTCCCGCCACCCTCCAGTTTTTCCTTCCTTGGCCCCCGGGAAGGTTCCTGGGAGCAAAATGCCCCCAGGAGGCTTCCCTGAGGCCCAGGGGCCCCCAAAATGGGGATGGTGTTCTGCCCAAAAAAAGAAGCCATGCCCACCCAGTCACATGACCATGCTCACTTAGCCATGCCCACCTAGCCACACCTACAGAACCATTTGTTAAAAAATTTGAATCCCACCCCTGCACCAATGCCTAGCCATCTGTTAAAACCTCCCTTCTCTCTAGATACCTTAAAGAAAGGCAGATTTTTTTTCCCCTCACCAGCAGGTGGCTTTTGGCGGGAGGAGAAACAAAGCCAGATGATTCCCCACCAGCTGTTTCCTTTAACTTGCCCCACACTAAAGTTAAAGGACAGCAGCATTTGCCAGACTTGCCTTTGTGGTACATAAAACTAAGGCTGCCACCACAGTGTAACTTACATCAACCTACTTCTCTGTCAGCTCAGGGCTACAGGAACACAACAGTGAGAAGGCTTTATGGAACCTCATTCCAGATGTTGGTGAAATATGCTGCCATTTGTAAATTTAAATAAGGCAATTATTATCCATAACTATTCATAATAAATTACATCTAAAGAGAAATAGGGTATTATTTTGTTTCAATATTCTTGTTTTTACTTTTCATAATTATTTTATTAAAGATTATAATTAAAACAGTAAAAACTAATACAAACCAAATAAAACGGTGCAGAAAAGAAAGAAAAAGAAAGAAAAGAAAAAAGAAATGGAAATAGGAAACAAAAAGCAAAATTATAATCAAGAAAAATAATCTATAAAGAAGTAATTTCCAACTTTCATCACAAAAAGTATAAGCAATTTTAGTAACTTATCACTTTATTTTAAAGTATAAATAAATGATTTCTTCCTATTCCATCTCTTAACTATAAATAAATCCATAAAGTACATTGTCATTTCTATCTTCATGTCAGCCAAAGTTCATTAAGGGTCACCAGAAATAACAGCATATCTATTTTAACCTTGATCAAATATACCAACTTTATTTTCCTTCCTTTAATTGTAACACTTTTTTGTAAATCAAATATAGACTATCCAGTCTAAACTATCCAGGTCACTCACTTGGTTTATAGTTTATATCTCCTTTAATTATTCAATTTTTAGTTATTTAAAAATCAGCCAGTTTCTCATGTCCAGTGTAATATCTTTTTCAAGTCATTCTTGAAACCTGTCATTTGAAAATCCACTTTCAGCACAGTCTCAATTTTGTCATTGAAGCTTGTTCTTCTATAATATATTGTAGACATTCTCCCCATAGAGACAGATATGTCTGTTGAGACTATTAATATCAGCTTCAGAGTTCTTCTTCAAAAAATGTTCCTCAATATGTCAAATGTTAAAATATTTAGCTCCAATCAAGTTGAATTTATGTGTTCATCTACTGTCATTGTAATCTCTAGTTCCGGCTAGTGTTCAGTATTTAAAATCTTATCTTATTATGTTTTAGAAACAAATTCAAAATAAAAACATTTTCCTATGGGAAGGATTCTTTATCATTAATTCCAAAATCTTATTTCATATTATCTGGACTCTTTGTCAAGGCTAAATCAAAGTTTAATCACCCGTTTGCTGTTTAGTAAAAAAAAATTTTTTGAGTTCTTAAACTTGTAGTTGAAGAAAATTCACCTAGTGCTGTCAGATTTGTTGATACAAAGGATTTTTAAAAATGTAATATACTTTGCTTTTAAAATAATGACAGAAAAAGAAAAGGAATGGAATATAAATATAATTATAATGCAAATAGATATATCCCCATAGAAAAAGCACACATAGAAAGTGGTTTTAAAAAGTGAAAAGTAGAACAGAAAAAAGAAACAAAGTATAATATATCAGTATAAGAGTTAATAGTTACAATTCTATATATATTCATATAATGTAAATAATATTCTAATACACTTATTTAAATATTATTTAACATACTGTATTCTGTATAAATGAGTTCCATATTTCATTATACTTGTCTATACGAAGTCAACATCTATTGGCAATCCTACATGGGCTGAATTTTGGGGGTTGAATGAGAAGGTCATTGCCCATTGGAAGTAGGCCAAATCAACTTCATAAGGAAGGTTTTGAGCTTTCCCTGGGTAGACTCACTGCCTGTTTAAGGATGGAGATAGGATCACTTTCTAATGCTTTTTGAATACATCTTGCATTGTTGGGAAAAATATAAAGAAATTAGATTCTCACATTGCCAAACTGCTTTCTCCATTACAGCTGAGAACCAATGAATTAATTTTTTGTCACCCATTCTTCAAATGTATTCCTTTGTAACTTTTGGGAGAACTTAGATCCTGGAATTGAGACAATATTAGAAAGTGGCATTTTGAAAGAGATGCTAGTAAAGATGCCACCGTAGTACAATCATCCAAATTTTCATCTTACTATCTTTATTATGAAAAACATAGAAGCCTTTCCCCATAGCTGGATAACGCTTCACTGAGAAGGGTTTTAACATCCCTTCACCTGTAGACCATGCCCTCCACGTATCTCGAAAGGAGATTTTGTAAGCTCCCTGTCAAGCAACGTCTCTGTCCTTTGGTGCTAATCAAGTAGAGGACATTATCTATTATGTCCCCTACTGCTTCATTTACAATGAGATCAAGTGCAAATTATTAATGGCAAATGAACTCAAGAGCTCTGACCTTGAAAAACCTCCATGAAGATGTGTTTCTACCTCCTTGAAGATGTGTTTCTAACTGTCAGTCACCCAGTTGTTACTTTTGCTCTACTATCATTTAAAGTTAGAAATAAGTTTTTAAGTTCTTACTTATAGCATTGGTTGTATTTTATTTTACAGCTAATAATTTTATTATTCTATTTTATGTCATTGTTTTATTGGTATTTTACTGCATTTTATGCCATTCCTATATTATGACCAGTGGTTGCAACAATACATTTATTTACTTACTATAGGAAATCCACTTATAGGTAGCAAATGCAATCAGGTCACCAATCCATTGAATAAATGAGGCCATAGATCTTTCCAAAGCTGCAATATTAGTTGCTTGGCGATAGGAGGACATAGACAATGTAAATGGATACATGTAAATGGATTCATTTACATTGCCCAGATGTCACATTCCAAGTAATAGATATGTAATTCAAGAGAATTTTTCCTATGAAAATTTTAGCTCAAGGGACTTCAAACTTGGGAAGTTTAAGACTTGTGGACTTCAACTTCCAGAATTCCTGAGCTAACATGACTGGAGGAGGAATTCTGGGAGTTGAAGTCCACAAGTCTTAAAACTGTCAAGTTTGAAGACCCCCTGTCCTACTTGCTGGATCTTCATTCCACAGGGTTTGCCAACTCTGTTTTTTCCTTAACTAACTGTACTTAACATTAATAGAGAGCCATCACACTCCAAACATAAAGCTTAACTCAATAAAATTAGTCTGCTCCAGATCATACTCTGAATGCCTCCCCAGGAACTTTTGACAGAAACATCAAAATGAAAGTAGAATGGTGTTACCCTCCAAGAGTCTTACTAGTGGGCAGACTTATGCTGAGTTTTTACTAAAAAATAAGAGAGAAATAACAGCAGAATTTATCTGAACTGTGTCCCTTCAGTCTTCAGATGGGGGCTCCTTGGAGACCCTATGTATCTTTTTTCAAAGTCTGGCCATTTAAGGAAGGAACTAGCCCCATCTTCACTCATGTATGTTAATGCTATCTGAGTGAGAATTAGATAGAAAAGGAAAAACACTGAGTCACATGAGTGACACCTGGAGGCTGAAATGTGAAAAATGTGAGTTTCCTACCTCATAGGGAGAAAGAAACCTTGATGGAAATAGGGATGTGGAATAAAACAAAACCAGAAGCTGAGGTAGAGAGGAATCTTACCTTTTTTGGTTTGGGAACTCAGAAGATACTTTGTCCTTCCACAGCTTTGCAGATTGTTTCAGAATTGCTTTTTAAAGGGTACCTCAAGTTTTCTATGCCTCACAAAAATGGCCCATTTGTGAAACTCATTTTCATGCATTGTCTAATGTCTAGTGAATGACGGTGCCACCTCAATGACAACAGAAGGTGGGGAGGAAATCTGCTGCTCATAGTTTTCCACATAAGATTGAACAATACGCAAACATCAATGGGCTGAGGGGGAGGAAGGACTTTTCAGCTGTCAGAATTTGGCAGGAGCCTACAAAGAGGATGGAGATATATCACTGATAATCTTCTGCAGTTATTACCTAGAAAAATCAATTATCTGCTCCAAAGTAACAACAGTCAATAACCTCCTGGGAAGATGAGAGAGAAAAGCAGCAAGAGAGAATTAATGGAGCAGTTAGCATAGTATTGATTAGACCTCAGGCTTGAGGGGTGTGTCTCATTCCCACTAAAAGGGAGCAAAAAGTCAAGCTTAGCCAAATAACAACCAATATAGATACAGAGAACAACCACAGTCTTTCTGCCTGCAGTGATGAGCCTTCTACCACACTGTGAAAAGAACACAGAATGTTTCTGAAATGGATCCTTCCCCCCCCGCCACATCTTTTCTAATTCAGGTGAAAGTCTATGTATGAAAACAGTCCAAATGTGGGGAATCAGTATAATATAAGATGATGAAAATAACATCTGTACAGAACACTCCCACAAGAGAAATCACAGACTAAAACTCTGGCAATAGTTCATCTGAATCTAAAGAATTATGGCATCATCATCATCATCTCTATCAGTGCTAGAAACAAAATATTTTTTCACCATGTTAAAAAGGGGCACTCTGAAAGATGTGATCCACTATTGGTGAGTCCGATATTTATCACTTGGATGTTTGTGATGGGATATAGCTAGATCCACCAGAGAAGAGCTCTGAGGAGTCTAAGAACAAAAGAGCCCATCTTTCAAATGGTGATTCCCCAGAGCAGGAATTCTTCACCTTTTTGTGCCAGGAGTCCAAATAAACTTACAGACCTTTCCTCAGAAAAAAAAGTATTTAAACATACATTGGTATGAAAAGTATTACAAAGGAATCAATTATGTTCAAATACAGTTATCAAAATATTAAAAGTAATAAATGTGCAATATAGTAAGACATATATGGGCGTGTTTATTAACCTATTAAATCAGTAACAAGATAATATCCTAATATTCTAATATTCTTAGATAAATTAATTGAAGTTAACATTTTTGGAGTCAAGTGGTCATAAATTACTTTTTGTTGACATACTTTAAGGTATGAAAAGATAAATTTCAGTTAGAGGCTAATGAAAATAATTTTTCCCATTCAAATTTATGATCCCCCCCACAACGACCTCATTCTTGTACTATGAACTTCCATCATAGAAGAATCCCAGCAACTTTTAATATGTTGATATCTCTAATACAAGTATTTTATTATCTTCTCAGAGCTTCCAGAAAAGGGTAAGATGTGGGATCAAATATGCATCTTCTAAGGGCAAACTGTCAAGCTTAATCTACTTATACCTCCATTCAGGATGCCACATTGCTCTTCCATTCCTAATTGGAGCAAAGTGACTTTTTTTTTTGCAAATCTTCAGTTGAAACTCCAGCAAGATTCATTCATTCCATAATGGTGATCTACTGTCATGCCCCTGTCGGAATCTGATTCCAAGGGGGAGGACGAGCAGCTGACAGGGAGTGGGAGTGTGGCTCTGGTGGCCGTGGAAGAAACTGGGGAAGGGCACCGTCTGGCTGGGCAAAGCAGGGAAGAGGTAGAGCAAGGCAGAGGGAATTCAGAGGAAGATCCAGGCCCACCCCTCTTCATCCTAGGGCACACAGGGAGGAACGGAGAAGAGAGCAATGTGAGTTGTGTGGCTTACAGGAGAGGAAAGGGCCCTGATTCCCGTCATTAGCTGCAGCTGGCACAGTGTTTTAAAAGGGAGGTTGCACACAGCAACTCGTGGGAAGCAAATCGTGAGTTATCTTTTATGATTGAGGCTTATCTGGGTTCCTGGCATCTTCCCAACTGTGTGTATTTTGTTGGCCTTTGAAGTCTGCAATTCCTTATCCTGCCCTGTCCAGTTAATTGCTGCAGCATGGTTTGTGTGGATTTTTATTTACAGTTTATATGTACTTTGGTTTCGGACTGAATTTCCTTCATTTAAAGACTGTTCTTGGGACAATTTTTTCTCCAGTCGAAGGTAACTGGACATTGGGGGCAAAGTTGGAGGTATTAAAGGGACTTTTCTTACTTACATGACTGTGTTGCCTTTGTGCCACGCCCCTGGTCATCACACTTACTATATTGTGGAGAAACAGCACATTTCAATTGGGTTTGTGCCCTGTAGTCATATGACTACTTTTTGCCTCATTACTTTCCATATCATGGCTTGCAAAATGCCACAACAGAAGCCACTAAACAGGATTTGGAACAAAATTACCAATTTATGATTATTGTGATCGAAACTTTTAGCCAGCCTATCTGATCTGCCCTTTGTAAAGGTGAACTCTCCAGGCTATCTCCTGGTTACAAATATGTAAAACGTTTAAAATAAATGTAGCAATGGAAATAGATTCTTTGGTATAAAATTTCTGTTTGAGTAGTAAGCCTGTGTGTCTCCCAGATAGCCATCAATTTAAAATGCTTACTAGTTGCAAAAGGAGGCCATGCCGTACCCTGCGATAAAACCCTGCAGCAGATCCAAATGCCAACTCTGGTCTCATGTTTATTCTGATATCAGTATTGTTTGATGCTACAGTATAAATATCACACACACACACACACACACACACACACATGCACACGCACGCACCAGCATCAGAGAAATGTAAAGTTTATCCTCCAAGGTTCCCCCCCCCTCAAAAGTACATCTAGAAATGCATTTTATCTCAGAAATATGAATACATAAAAATTCATGGGGAATATTTCCAGTACCTAGGACACTATTATTGACCTCAAGGTACCATCCACAAGGAAAAGACTGGTGGTATTGTGGAACAAATCAGCCAGATTTAAAACTCTTTCTCATAGATTTAATACAAACCAAGGTTTCTAATGTGTGTTAACCAATTTATCAGTGCAAAAAACCTCTATGTCACAGCTAAGTGCTGTTGTGTTAATGGTCACTATCTATAAATAATTCTGTCTCTCACCTCCTTTTCCTGCACTGAATAACAGCTTGGTTATTTCTCAGGACTGCATTCCATTCATCCAATGAACTGATCCACAAAAGCCGATGCATACATACAGAATACAGAATAACAGAGTTTGAAGGTATCTTGGAGATCTTCTAGTCCAATCCATTGCACAAATAGGAGACCCTACCATTCTGGACCAATGGCTGTCCAATCTCTTTTTAAAAACATCCAGTGATGGAGCACCCATAACCTCTGGAAGGAAGCCATTCCACTGATTAATTATTCTCACAGTCAGGAAATTTCTCCTTAGTTCTATGATGGATCTCTCTTTGATAAGTTTCCATCTATTACTTCTTGTCTTGCCCTTAGTTGCTTTGGAGAATAGTTTGTTCCTTCCTTCTTTGTCACATCCCCTCAAATATTGGAAGAGTGCTATCATGTCACCCCTAGTCCTTCTCTTCGTTAGACTAGACATAACCAGTTCCTGCAATTGTTCATCATGTTTTAACCTCCAGACTCCTAATCATCTTTGTTGCTCTTCCCAGCACTCTTTCTAGAGCAGCCGTGAGCAAACTATGGCCCGGGGGCCGGATCCGGCCCGTTCGGCTGTTCTATCCAGCCTGCAAAGCCAAAAGAGCGGAGGGTTCTCTTGCTCTCCCAGAAGGCTACGTGAAGTAATCTAACTTTGAATTTATATTAGTTCACACAAACACTCCATCCATGCTTTTGTTCCAGCCCTCCGGTCCAGTTTAAGAACCCATTGTGGCCCTCGAGTCAAAAAGTTTGCCCACCCCTGTTCTAGAGTCTCAACATCTTTTCTGTATTGTGGTGATCAGAACTGGATGCAGTATTCTAAGCATAGCCTCATAGTGCAGTAGCGAGCGGTACTGATACTTCTTCACATTGATCTTGATACTATTTTGCTGTTGATGAATCCTAGGACTGCACACTGCTGGCTCATACTCAAGTGGTTGTTTGCTAGGACTCCTAGGTGCTTCTCATATAGCTACTGTTGAGCCAGGTACCACCTATTCTATGCATTTGGGCTTTCTTGCCTAAGTGTAAAACCTTACTTTTTTCACCACTGAATTGTATTTTGTTAGGTAGTGACCAGTGTTCAAGTCTGTCAAGATCCTTCTGAATCTTAAGCCTATCTTCTATTGGCTATTCCCCTTAGCTTGGTATTGTTTGCAAATTTGATGATTTCCCCTTCTATCTCCCATCTAAATCATTTATGAATATGTTGAAGAGTCCTGGGCCTAAGACAGAACCCCACTTCAAACTTTCCTCCATGTAGAAATAGTTCCATTGAGAATTATATGTTGAGCATGGTTGGTCAGCTAGTTATGAATCCATCAGGAGGTGATGCTGTCTAACCCATATTTTTCTATCTTACCAAGAAATAGATTGTGGTCTACTTTGTCACAGCATTTCGCTGGTCCACTAATTTAGTCACTTTGTCAAAGAATGCAGTAAGATTTGTTTGATGAAACCCTTGTTGGCCTCTAATAATAGGCTTGCTTGCTGCTAGTGTTCGCAGATCTGTGCTTGATTATCTTTTCCAGGATCTTCCCAGTTCTGATGTCAGGCTGATCAGTCTGTAATTTCCTGGATCCATTTTTTTCCCTTTTTGAAAATATATTGATATATTTTGATATACGAAATTTCAAAATATGTTTTGATGAAAATATATTCATCTTTGCCAGGGCACAAGACTTTTACTGTTTCATCCTACAGATCATCCACAGTGTCAGGTTCCAAGTAATCATAAAATGAACTCAGAGGCATTTTAAAAACCTTGAAGAACTATTTTATTTAATTTACACATCTTGGCATGATCTGGTGGAAGCCAGTACTGAACATTTCCCGGGCTTCCACATCACTGTAAAAAGAAAGTTCTCATTTTTCCAAAACATTAAGTCACACTGTCCAATCAGGATATAAAATAGTTTCCTGGCAACTGCACTCCTCCTCTCTCTGGCTGAGCATCCTTTGGAATGCAGCTGACTTAGTGGTGGGGTTCCATTTTTTTTACTACCGGTTCTGTGGGCGTGGCTTAGTGGGCGTGGCTTGGTGGGCATGGCAGGGGAAAGATACTGCAAAATCCCCATTCCCTCCCCACCCCACTAACCTGCTTTCCAGCTCTGTTGTCCTGTGCAGGGCAACAAAAGAAGAGCCAGCCAATCAGCTGGGACTCGGGAGGCAGAGAATAGATGGGGGTGGGGCCAGTCAGAGGTGGTATTTGCCGGTTCTCCGAACTACTCAAAATTTCCGCTACCGATTCTCCAGAACTGGTCAGAACCTGCTGAATGCAACCTCTGAACTGACTCATCGGCCAGCTATGCTGCTTTGGCTGGAGCTTCATCCACCTCAGGTTTCTCCCCCTTCCCTTCCTCAAGTGTGTCAAACTGAATTCATATGATTCCACCACCAAATTAAATTCAGTCTTGACACACTGGACTGTTCAAGAACTGGCCCTATATTTTGACCTTTGAAACCAAGGAGCTTGGAACAGCAGCTTTGTCAACTGCACCTACTTCCGTACAGTGCATACTGGGCCCCTGTTAGGGATTCCTAATATATTCCACAATGAGCTGCTTTATGGCTTCTAATCTCTGGAAAGTATCTAATGAGCTGGCCTGTAATCAGAAAGAAAATTGGAGTTAATGAATTATATAATCACTACATTTAAAAGCAATGGATCTGAAGTGTACTCTCAAGCAGTTCCAGCTAAGGTGAGAACCTGGAACTCATTTACATACAAATGTTTCCAAAAGACACAAACCTGTACAGAGGGCAATCTAGCAAGAGGACAAGACTATAAGAAATGGTCAGAATAATTACCTTAATGCTGACACTATGCTAGGTCATCTTGTGGTTTTTCTTGCACAGGTCAACTGTAAGAAAGAAAAGAAAATCTCTTTTCAGAAATCAGCTGATTATATTGCTCAATTTTGCTATACACAAAGAGTCTTTGATGTCTACTTGATGACTATGCAGTGACCATCAAAAGGAATGTTCACAGAGTTGAAAGGTCATGAAGGCCAACCTCATGCTAAGTGCAGGAATCCATATTAAAGCATCCCAGAAGCACAGGTTAATGTATGTATGTGTGATATACCGTACATTGACATACCCAGGGAAGAGAATCTCTGAGTAATTAGTAGCACTGCTGACCTGCTATTACTCTTGGGTTTTTTTTCCCCTCTTTTACCCAAATAGAATTTCATTTCCTGTAATTGAAGACCATTATCCCTAGCCCTGCACTCTAGGATAAGAGAGGTCTTGAACGTCTCCCATGTAACATCTCTTCAGGTGGCTACTGCAGGAGAAGAGCAGGCAGAGCCTAAAATTCACAAATGTTCGCAAACACTTCAAGCCCAGCCTCCCTCCCTACCCCCAGAATTCTGTTAACATTTATTTCATTCAAGTTTATGCTGATTGTTAACCAGATTCTGGTGCATAGGCTTGAGCAATAATTTAATTTAATTTAATTTAATTTAATTTAATTTAATTTAATTTAATAATTGGACTTGTATGCCACCCCCTCTCCGAGAGGACTCAAGTGCTCACAACTAAAACAACAACAATAAATACATTAAAAAACAAATTAAACAGTACAAGCCCACATAAAAACGATTTAAAACCCCCTCCCCGAGATGTCAGTCCAGCCTGGCCTGTTCAAACAGCCAAGTTTTCAGATCGTGGCGGAAAGAGTGGAGATCCGGAGCCAAACGGAGTCCCACGGCAAGTTGGTTCCACAAGGTGGGAGGCGCTACAGAGTAGGCCCTTCCCCGGGGTACCGCCAGCTGACAGTGTCTTGCGGACAGTACCCCGAGAAGTCCCAGTCTGTGCTCTCGCACAGGGAGATTGACATTTGATGTTGGCAGGAGACGCTCCCGTAAATACCCAGGACCCAAGTCATGAAGGACTTTGAATGTTAATACCAACACCTTGAATTTCACTCAGAGGGCAACCGGCAACCAATGCAGCTCGCGCAGGAGGGGCGTAACATGGGAGTACCGGGAAACTCCCATCACAACCAGTGCGGCCGCATTCTGCACCAGCTGAAACCTCCGGATGGAATGCAAGGGCAGTCCTAAATAGAGAGCGTTGCAATAGTCGAGTCAGGACATGACAAGTGCATGAGTGACCGTGCGAAGGGCATCTCGGTCCAGGTACGGGTGAAGCTTGCAAACCAGCCGAACCTGGGCAAAGGCCCCCCTGGTCACGGCCCCCACCTGCTCCTCCAAACCAAGCCGTGAATCCAGGAGGACCCCAGGTTTCGTGCCCTATCCACAGGGGGCAACACCTTATTGCACCTTGAGCAATAAATCTTCTGAACTGGAATTTACATGTGATCCTGATTCTTCACACCTTTGTATTACCCCTTAATTTTCTCAAGACTAAGCACTTTCAGTTCCTTCTATACCTCTTCATAGGACTTAATTTCTAACTCCCTGTTCATTGTTCTTCCCTGATCTTATTTCAGCTTCTTCAAATCATTTTTGAAGCATTATTTCAGAACTTTTAAAAAATCTTTTAATTTTGCCATCTTCCTAGGAAGCTTTGATCAGTGAGATTATCAGAAGTATCATCTAACAAAGTTTCTATTATAGTTACTATTCTCATCTCTTGTTTTCTTATTGAAAGTTATTGGATCAAGACAGACAACCTGTATTGGTCCATAGTTACTTATAAAAAAATAAGACAGGGTTTTTAAGATTGCAAAATATTAACTGACCAAGATAATTTATTCTTCTTGGTTAATATTAGAAGGATTCTACTTGCTCCCCAACCTCAAATATACATTGAACAGAGTTGGTGCTAGTCCATGTCATATCACCCTATGGTCAATCACAGAATCACAGAATCACAGAATCCTACACACTGAAGGAGCCCAAATGCAGCTCAGTGCAGGAATCCTAACAAAAATGCCTCTGGTATCTGATTGCCTAAATGAGCATGCAGTGGTACCTTGGTACTCATCATTAATTGGCTCTGGAAGATGCGATGAATACCAAAAATGATGATTACCAAACATTTTTTCCCATAAGGTAGTGAGTCACAAGGAGCCAACACTGACAAGTTCTAGCTTGTGCATTGAGTAACAAACAAACAATGAGAATTGGGACAAAATATTTGCATCAAAATATGTTGAGTACCAAATTCAATGAGTTTCAAAGCAGTTGAGTACCAAGATACCATTGTATATGATTTGGGGGATATTTATATCACAGTAAAAGGAATCGGTTCCCCTTGATTAATGCATATTTGCTTGTCCACATTTTTAAGTTCTAGCAAGAGAGGTCTTCTCTGCACCAGAGTAATGGAAGCAATGTATCCTGTGGAAGCTTGGAAGACATTCATCTCAATTGTCCCTTCCAAATACTATACCAACTGACCTTCCATTCCCAAAGACCTGGTTGGTAGCAATACTGGTTTTTGAAGACAAGAACACTCATAATTCATCAGCACAATTTTGAAAAAATGGGTAAATGCTTTTTAATGCCACTTGGGGGGGAGAGTTTGTTTCATTTTTTTAATTGCTTATCCTTTGATATAAATGTTACAATAAATTAATAAGTAACAAATGACGGGAGTTTTTAAGCAGATAAAGTGATTAACTCTCACATACTTAATCTTCTGTTTTCACTGCCTTTATAGCAATGAACTTTGGTCTGAAAATGTACAGAACCATATGAATAGAACATTAGGAGGGGTGGGGGAAAGTCCTAGTTCATTATCCATGAATACTCATGCCTTGTGTGCATTTTGGTATTCCATCATCAGGAATGCATTCTAGAATGCTAAGAGGGAGGCCCTTTTAAAAAGAAATCAGTGGACTAATGGCTATTTTTACTTGTAAATATATGATTCCTCTTTATTAGACTATTTCCTAAAGTCCATTTGGCATGAGCAACTCATCGGGTATTAATGATGATCACTGGGAGCGAGCCAACAACTGTTACTGTCTCTGGTGCCAAAATATCTGGGAAAGAGCAGCCTGTCTTTAGCCTCTGCATCAGAAAACCACATTGGCTTCCCACTGGCTCCTATAGATGAAAGGCTGAGTTTTAATTCACTTTCTCTTATAGTTCTCAGAGTTGTGATGATTCTATCACACCAGTAATTTTCAAATCCCCCTGGCTATTTACACTGTACTGGATATTTTTCATATTAATTTGTGGCAAAGAATAATATTTTTTCATATTAATTTGTGGCTTTCCATTTTGCCCCCCCTTAGCATCCAACACTGATGTAGAACCAATTAACGTATTCTCTACAGTTGCAGCCTCAAAGAAACTAGTGTGAGATTTCACCTGCTCTCTCCTGAAATGCTGCTTTAACTGGAATGCATTAACAGCTATAGATTCTCCATTTATATGCAGCTTTTTAATTTAAAAGAAATGCCCAGTGCAAGCAAAATGAATGAAACCTACAAGCAGGTCTAAAATAGCACAAGAAAAACAAAGCAAGGCAGAAAATTTTAGGCATCCAACTTCAACAGTGAATCATTTACACCCAGCACAAGAACCCTATCATTACAGGCCCTGTCACTTTCCTATCTCCAAGAGTTCTTGTTATTGTATTGGTATAAAATGAAAGGAAATGCGATGTAACTAGGCAGGAGTTTCTGGAGGAAAAGTGGAATAAAAATCTAACAAGCACCTTTTCTTTTTAAAATAATGAAAAGCAGGCTTTGGGTGGAGAACAGAAGAAAGGCTCCTAAAGGTGTTGGAAAAATTGGTTTTCTATCGCCTTTCCATTTGTACACAAAGCTGCCAAAGTTGCTTGCAGTTTAAAATTTGCCTAGCTACCAATCAATGATTTGCATTCAGAAATAGGCCAGGGAATAACAATTCTCTTGGATATCTCAATGGTTTTCAACACCATCAATGATGCTATCTTTCTGATGGTAAGGATACCATATTAGCCCTCTGCAATGCTTCAGGAAGTTCCATTTTATAACAAGGTAAGAATTGTTCTAAGAAGACAGTGGAGAGGATTAACCATTTTGCTCCATAAACTGTGATTTATGAATGCCTTAAGGATCCATCCTTCTTGTTCTTCATGTTCTGTAACATTTACAAAAACCTGACAGTTTTGGCTGAAATGGCACAAAGATATGGATGATACATAGTTCTCTCATTTCCATCATCTTATACTAGGATGCAAGAAACTTTGAATCAATATTGGGAGGTAATTATGATTTGGCCAGAGTGAAGGTGTTTTTCAAGGGATACTGAAAGCACACAGCCCAGATGTGCCTTTAGATGGAGCCTTTAGATGGAGTGGTATTATCCTGAAACTCAAAAGTCAGTTTAGGGTGTTGTTATATCAAATTCTATCCTTGGATGCTCCAGAATTTAGAAGAACCTTTTCCATTTTCATTAGTTTGTTTTACATTATTTGTAAACTACCCCAATCAATTAAAATTCTAGGCAGTAAACAACAAAACAAACACAAGCCCGCCATAAAACCATAAGAAAGCAGCACAGCTTGATACATAGTTGATGAAGCTGCAGTTATTCATTCATTCACAGCTGCAACCAGGCTGGGTTTCCCCCCTGTCCTCTATACTGGCAATTCTTGATAACTCTATTTTCATGTTGAAAAACAGCAATAATGAGGGATATAAATTATATATCTTAATTAATTAATTATAATTGATATAAACGAGATCAGCAGAAACCAGAGAAGCAAGACAGTTGAAATATATCACACAAATCCTAAACCAATTACATTGATTAACATCTTGTTTCTGATCTTCATGGTATTAACCTTTAAAGGCCTAGGAGAAAGTTAGATGCTGGTCCTATTTTTGTTGGTTACATGAGTACATTGCAATTTGAAATTTCACAGTATTATGATATTCAATTTTCCTTTAACCTAATTTAAACATTGATTGAAAAGCAAGATGCAAATATTAAATAAATTGCAATAAATAAATCATTTATACATGTGATATTTCGATCCACATGCAGCTCAGCCTGAAAGCAATGATTATTTGGTACGTGTATAAGTACCAGCAAGTTTTCTTCAATTTTCTGAACAAAATTTAAAACACACACACAAATCCACAATTAGTTCCCACTCATGTTCATTGATTGGAATTATTTATATGCCACTATTTGTGTAACCATAAATAGTTGCAAGTAAAAGTATAATAACATTATTTAACAACAAAGAGACTCTTAAACTGGTAATAGCCTGGGAAGGAGCAGAAAGGAGTAATCCATTTGAAATCAGTCTTTCAAGATGGAGCAGATTTGGAAACTAATGCCAGTAGGTTGGGATTACTTTTATTGTAAAGCTGTAGTAAGCTTGCAAGTCTGAACATGCTTCCTTCCCCCTCCTTTTATTTTCATGGGAACTGGGAGGGGCTTGTCTGAACATTCATATGAACATTTATTCATATTCCTTTCTTGGTCTGGGTTCAGATACTTGTCCTATCTCTTCCTCCCTCTCCCATCAGGGATCCTCCCATGCATTTTTTTCCCCATGAAGTAAACCCTTTTGCAGGCAACTCTCTGTCAGATCAAATTTTTGAGTCAAGAAACATTTTGAGCTGGATGCTACTCAGCTCTGAGAATTAAGTGCCCATCCTGTGACAAATTCCATTTGAGTGAATCATGACATTTCAAAAAGAAATCTATGATGCATTTCTTTTACATTCCTAATCTGCTTTGCCCTGAGATATTCTCCTTTATTGCCATCTATCCTAACTCTCACAAAGACAACTGCATAATTTGAGAGTGCAGCCTGAAGCAAACTGTAGCTCAACTAAACTGCATACTTTAAAAAAAAAAACCCATTACCCAAGTGTTTTTCTCCAAAATGTTAATCCTTTCTAAATCTAACACCACTTCTAATATCATTGATAATTTTAGCATCTTGTAGACATATTTAGAGTTGTCTCTACTGTCCTGGAAAAATATAGTCTTCTACAGTAGGTATGTGCTTTCTCCACCAATTTACATTCATAGTTTGTAATTGAAGGACTACTGATTGGGGATTTTCTGAAGATGGGGCACAAATTTGTTTTATTTTGTACATCCCGAATGGGAAATTAATTGTTTGGCTTTCTACAAAATTGAAATGTAAAATGCAAATCAATTATAGTCATTACTTCAAAATTTCCATAGGAAAATATGTGTTCTCCTGGGGCTTGCAAATCAAAAGCTGGGGAACATCTCTACAAAGAATCAGTTAAGAGTTGCATGAACAATTGTATCTGCTGATTAAACCTACTTCAGTAAATATCAAGATAGACTTAAGAATGGTGTATATTCTTAAACAGAATATATTTTTGTATATTTTTCTGTTCAAGAATGCTGAACAGCATATTCCCCTAAAGGCTTATTAATGTTGCCATGTTTTATATCACAACTTAGTCCAGAACTACATGATATTTTTCACACATATGGTCTAGCTTGTTCAACACCCACAAAAGCCCTCTGAACATGTTAGCCCAGAACCTCTGAACAGGCCAAACAGACTGCAATTGCAACTGAATGAAGTCAAAAGTGTTTAGTGAAATAAACTGGCAGAAAATGGGCAGGTCTTTTCATTTTGTTTTTGTTTTTTGTTTTGTTGTTTTTTAAAGGTAACACACAAAATGCGCAGATTTCTAGAACATGGCTTACAGGGCATGCAGGCCTATCATTGGGTCTCCACCTGATTTTTAAAATATACACTTGTGTAAATAGTTTTCAGTCATGTGAACTTGTAGCATCACAAGTTTCATCATATTCATGTCAGTAATATTTCTGATTGTCTGGAGTTTTGCACCCAATATGGTGGCTGTTTCATGCCCCTGTCAGCTCTGAAAGACTGGTTTACTTTGCTCCAGGAGTATTTTTGTCCATGCAAAATGGTGTCCTTCCTGCTTCCAGTTGGCAGTGGAATTTCTCAAATGTTATGGAGCTGTGGTAAATGTATTTCCCCAGCAGGTAAGCAGAAGTATGAATGCCTGTTTGGCTTGGCAGCTGCTCTCCTTTATATGTGCCAAAAAATAATTGATTAAGAGGGATCAGATTCTTTGCTAATTCACTAATATCAAAGAAGAAAAATTAACCTCCACTATTACAGCCTAAAAACACTTGCCAAGGAAACAATTGCTTCTCCTGATGTATTAAGGGCAGACTTTAAGCAATCTACAGTAAGAAGCTCAATGGTAAATGTGCTGGGTTTATGAAGTCCACTGCAACTTCTGCTTCTAGAAATCATAATGTAAAGTGTGTTCCTGCTAACAAAGGGGAAAAACTAGATTTTCATCTTCACTTAATACAAATGATAATGTCAACAAGCAACAACTTAACAAATCTGTTGATATTTGAGTGTTAACATACATTGTTGATTGTCTACAATGGCACTCAGGGGAACATTTAAGCACATTGAAGTGTTCCAATTTATAAAAATAGTAAGACACAGAGAGGGCGGAGCTGGCATTGCGGCGGTACAATGTGTGATCTTGATGTTCCAAGATTGCCGTCGATATCTCCGCTGTTGGTCGGTCCCATCGGACCTAAACCATCCCATAGAGACGGTGACTGATAAGGGCATGTCCTGCTGATCCCAGGGACACTGCAAAGTCCCTGGTAGATCCAGGAGAAGCCCTTTTTGCCGGCAGCAGAGAGGCAGCCATTTAAGCTGCTGAAGCTAGGACAGCTCCAGAACAAAAGAGATTGGAAGAAAGTGTGTCAGTTTGGTGAGATGAATTTCTACTTATTATTTTTTGGAGAGAACACTCTAAAAGACTGAAAGCGAAATTAAAAGTGAAGATAAAAGTGGTTAAGTGGCAAGATTAAGCTAGTTTAAACTGAAGGTGTTTTTTTCCTTTTTATTGGAACTTGAAACTTGGCAAAGCTTCTCAATTTTTAACTTGACTGGGCTTTTTAAATTTTTTATTTTCTTTATTAACTTTCTTGAAAGTCTGTTTTTGATTAAGACTCTTCTATTTTATTTGAGATTTGAGATTTATTTTTCTTTCTTTTTTAAAAGAAAAGTTTTTACTTTCTTTTAATCTATTCCTGGCTTTGGATTTATGAGGGGAAATGAAAGTGAAGGAAAACAAGTAGCACTGCCATCTAGAGGCTTAGATGTTTGCTTTTCTTTCTTACTTGTTTGTGTATTGGAGTTACATTCAAGGACTCTGAGCTCTTTGCTGAAAAAGATAGTGGGATGAGCATGGCAGATTGTTTATACAGGTGCTCTTCTGTGAAACTATTGATAGCCAGAGTCTGGAGTTGAAGTTGAAAGAAAGAAGATTGAGGTGACCTTGAAAATACTGGAACTGGAAAGTCTGATTTGATTTACTAAAAAGCCTTGGATATTTAGTGGCAGTGACTCGTTTTTTGTCAGGAGAATTATTTGCTATTTTTTTCACTTCCCCCTAGCTGGATTTTTATGTTTGGATTTTAGCCTTTTAATCCAGGAACTAGATTATATTTTTGCCTCCTCCTTTCTTTCTGTTTCTTTTTTATATTAAGGGAAATACATAGACTGTTATTTTTTTTATTTTTCTTTCCCTTTACTTTTCTTTAAAATTTTCCATATTTTTTCACCCTATCTTCTTTTTACATTTTTTCCCTTTTCTTTTTGCACATAACTGGGATCCATTAGATTAAGGTATACAAATGCCTGAAGATTTTTTTCCTCCTCCTTTTATCTTTTCTTTTATCTTTTTTATTGGGGCAGCAGTTGTCTGCTCCTGTTTTTTCTTTTTCTTTTTCTTTTCTAATCGCTAATAACTACAAAATGAGTAGAAAGACAACAGCTCCAGCTTCTTCAATACCAACTGCTTCCTCCCCACCATCTAGAGAACAATGCTCAATACAGATGATATTGCAACAGGAGAAGGAAGTGACACTACAGAAGATTATGCAAGGAATCCAAAAACAGATAATATTGAAAAGAGAACAGAGAATACTGAGAAGAGAACTGGAAAGACAGATGAGAAAGTTGAGAATATTCAACAGATGATGATGAAATATGAGGAAAGACTTAAGAAAATTGAAGAACAAGATGAACAAAGAGATAACAAAATTGGAGATATCAACACCAGATTGAGAGAAGTTGAAAAAGGCAGGAGTGAACCATTGCAGTTGGAGATTGACAGGTCAGAATTCTATCTGAGATTCCAAAATGTGGAGGAAGAAAAGGGTGAAAACCTTGCTGAAAAAATGACAGAAATACTGGCAGAGGCACTAGAGATAACTGAAGAGAAAATGATGGATGGAATGGATTAAGTGTTCTGTGTCTATACAAGATATGCAATGAGGAACAAGCTACCAAGAGAAGTTCATATTAGAATTTAAGAAAATTATTAAAACACAGATACTACAGGTGGCAAGAGAAAAGATGTTAACGTGTAAAGATAAAGAAATTGTGGTTCTGAAACAAGTACCAAGAAGAGTAAGAGAGATGAGAAGAAAATATCTTTTTTTGACCAAAGAGCTACTTAAAAGAGGAGTAAATTACAGATGGCTGATACCAGAAGGTGTTTTGTTCACTTGGCAGGAACAAAGACACAGAACTGACACGGTTGAAAAAGCGGAGTCATTTTACTTAGAATATCTCAGAGGAAAGGAGGAAGATACAAGAAAAGAAGAGTCTTTGATTGAATTTCAAGAGGAGTGTATAGTAGCAATTGAAAAAGAAGAAGAAGAAGGTGCAGTAGGTGGTGCACTCAGAGAGCAATGAGAAGTAAGATCTACTACAGCAATAAAACCCTCTTATAAAGTCTAAAATGGATGAGAGAAAATTAATTATGATGAACATAAATGGACTTAATTTAACTACTAAAAGAAGAAAAGTGTTTCATAAATTAGAGAAATTAAAGTCTGATATAATCTGTCTGCAAGAAGTACATATTAAAAAACAACATGAATACATATTGAAACAAAAAAAATTAGGGAAATTATTCACATCATTGGCACAATGTAAAAAAAGAGGTGTGGTTTAATATATTAGAGATACAATTCTGGCAGAATTAATTTATACAGATGATGATGGAAGGATTTTGATGGTGGAAATAATGGATAATAATGTAAAGACCCTTCTAATAGCAATGTATGCTCCAAATGATAATCAAGAAGAATTTTACAGGAAATTGCATATGAAAATATTTGAACTGGACAATGTTAATGTTTGCATGATGGGAGATTTCAGTGGAATAATTAACGAGCAGTTGGATTATAAAACACAGAAATCAACAAAGAAAACAAAGACACTACCAAAATCCTTTTTTCGAATGATAGAGGAAATAAATGTAAAAGATGCATGGAGAGAGAGAAATGTGGAAAATAAGCAATATACTTTCTATTCAAATAGGCATGCATCATGGTCCAGAATAGATATGATATGGATATCAGCAGATTTATTTTCTAATATACAAAAAAATTGAAATAGAAGCAAGTACTTGGGCAGACCACAATCTAATGACAGTTACTTGGAAAGGACAAAAGAGGAGATCTAGATGGACTTTAAACAATACAATATTAAAGCAAAAAGACTTCAGACAGAAAATTGAGAGAGAATTGGTTTTCTTTTTTAAAGAAAACAAAAAAGAGGATACATCGTTACAGAATCTCTGGGACACAATGAAGGCCTACACAAGAGGTTTGATAATAGAATATACAAAGAAAAGAAATATAAAACAGAAAAAGACTTTTAAAACACTGGAAGATGACTACAAGAAATTGGAAAAAGAATTACAGAAATCTCCGCAAAAAAAGGCATTAAAATTAAAATGGACATAATTAAACATAAAATGGGATTAATGGAAAAAGAGGAGCTAGCACAAAGATTAAAAGAGCTAAACAGAATTACTTTGAAGATGCAAAAAAACCAGGAAGATGGTTAGCTTATAAACTGAGAAAGGAAAGAGAATCAAGAAGGATTAGCCACTTAATAGATGAAGAAGGACATGTCTGCTATGGAAGTGAAGAGAAGAAAAGAATCATACAAGACTATTGTGGAAAATTGTACTATCAAGAGAATATTCAAGAAGAAAAATTAAACATATTTACAGAAAGCAAAATTACCACAGATACCCAAAGACATTCAAATAATGTTAGAAGGGAACATAACAATGATGGAATTAACAGAAGCTTTAAAGAAACAAAATACAGGGAAAGCACCAGGTCCAGATGGATGATTTTATAAGACCTTTCAGGAAGTGTTGAATCTTCAATTATTAGAAGTCATGAATGAAGTTATGTTAAAGAAGAGACTACCCAAGACATGGTCAGAAGCATACATCACACTTATACCGAAGGAAGATACAGATCCACAGCAAGTTAAAACTATAGACCTATCTCCCTACTAAATTCAGACTATAAAATTTTTGCTTCAATTTTGACAGAAAGATTGAAAAAATATTTAAATAATTTTATCCACATTGATCAAAATGGATTTCTGCCAAAGAGACAAATTAAAGATAATATGAGAATAATCCTGGATACTCTGGAATATTATGAGGCACATCCTGAAAAGCAAATGGCTTTGATGTTTCTAGATGCTCAAAAAGCCTTTGATAATGTGAGTTGGCATTTTATGTCATTGCAACTGGTACAAATGGGCTTTGGTAAAAAAATTTATTCAAGCCATTGAAATGATATATTATAAACAAACTGCAAAGGTCATGATAAATGGAGAATTGACAGAGTCTACAGATATAAGAAAAGGGACTAGACAAGGTTGTCCACTGTCGCCTCTGCTGTTTGTGTTAACACTAGAAGTGTTGAATAGGAATATTAGAGAAGACAAAGAAATAAAAGGAATGAAAATTAAAAAGGAAGAGTATAAATTGCAAGCTTTTGCAGATGACCTGGTATTTATATTAGAGGATCCATTGGAAACAGCACCCAAATTAATAGAAAGGATAGAAGAGTATGGAAAGGTAGCAGGCTTGAAAATTAATAAGGATAAAACAAAGATATTAACAAAGAATATGTTAGCAAGATGACAGAAAGAGTTGGAAGAAGTCTTAGAAATTCAGGTCACGAATAAGGTTAAATACTTAGGGATATATGTTACATCAAGATGTAGTACACTAAAAGAGGATAATTATCTTAAACTCAAACAGCAGATTGCGACAGACTTGGCAAAATGGGAAAATTTACAAATATCATTGATTGGGAGAATATCAACAATTAAGATGAATGTATTACCTAGAATTTTATATTTATTCCAGACAATTCCAATTAGATTAGGGAAAGAGTTTTTTGAAGATCTAAATAAAATTGTGTTGAAATATATTTGGCAGGGCAAGAAAGCGAGAATAAAACTTAAACTGTTACAAGATGCAAGAATAAGAGGAGGGTTCGCTTTGCACAACTGGGAACTATATTATCAGGCAGCAAATTTGATGTGGGTAAAGGAATGGATAACATTAAGGAACAGTAGACTATTGACTCTAGAAGGACTTGCTGTTGGGATGGCATGCTTTTCTTTTGTATAAGGGAACCAAAACACAAGGGTACTTCAGAAGACACTATATTCGAGAAGCTTTGTTTTTAAATTGGGAGAAGATAAAAAAGCAATATTACTTAAGAATTCCATTATGGATATCTACTATTGAAGCCTTTTCCTATCCAATAATATATAAAAAGGAACAAACAGTTAGATATGGTGAGATACTAAATGAAAAAGGTGAACTTAAATCTATGCAAGCGCTGGAGGAACAAGGTATAAAAATGAATTGGTTTTCATATTTGCAAATACAATCTAGATTCGAGGAAGTTATTAAATTAGAAGGTGTTTATGATAAGTTGACTGACTTAGATAAAATTTTGATAGGTACTGATGAAAATGTAATTTAAAATTTATTAGAATTTAAATTGGAAGAAGGAGCAAGTTAAAGAAACGATGATTGCTTGGGGGAAAAATTTTGGATATGGGATTGATTTAGAGAAATGGCAAAAACTATGGTCTCAAAATTATAAAATGACAACTTCAACTGCTTATAAAGAAAATCTGTATAAGATGTTTTACAGGTGGCACTTACCCCCGTGAGAATTGTGAGAATGTTTAAGAATAAATCGGATAAACGTTGGAAATGTCATCAGATACCTGGCTTGTATTACCATATGTGGTGGATGTGTTTGGAGGCAAAAAGATATTGGACTAAAATCCACACGTGGTTGGAAAAAATGATAAAACAACATATAGACTTTAAACCAGAGATATTTTTATTGGGAATTATACCGGAAATGTACAATAAAGAATTGAAATATTTGATTGTAAATGTGTTGACAGCGGCTAGGATTGTATTTGCTAAGAACTGGAAAAATGAAAAAATACTTATGCAGGAGGAAGTTATTAAGAAAATTATGGACTGTGCAGAAATGAGTAAATTGACATTTGAAATTAGAGAACAAGAAGATAAACAATTTTACATGATATGGGATTTGTTTTATCAATGGTTGGATAAAAAGGCATGGTAAGGTAATACATTAGGAAATCTTATAATAGAAGTATAATAGATTGAGATAAAATATAATATAAATATATATAACCATTGGATGAAAGTGTAATATAAACTTTGTAACAAAATTGAGAATATCTCACATAAATGATGGAATAAATAGTTTAGTCATGAATGATTAATAACTGATAAATATATAAGCATATGTTAGATTGACAATGTGAGAATCTATATAAACTGTGAGTGATGACTATGAAAGGATAGCACAAAAGATTTGTAACCAACTGACACACTGTATGTATATAAAATGGAAGATGGTTTTATGTTTTTTATGTTTTGTCTGTACTTGTTTGTCTTAAAAAATAAAAATATTTTTTTAAAAATGGTAAGTACAATATTTATTGAAAGAAAGCATTAAATAAGATAGGGAGCATGCTGTACAAAGCCATGTGTTATTCATAAATTATTGCAATGAAACAGAACAAATAATTGAAAGGAATTATTGTTTATTAGCAAACACTTTTTATGATATATGATGTGTACTGAAGAATTTTTTAAATGCTTCTTTCTTTTTGCAAATAGTACATGACAGGCCTATTGTTGACAAGAATTTGAGGCAGTTTGGTTCCATCCAAATGTTGTTCCCACTTCATTGCCAGAATAATGAGCTGAACAAACCATACAATTTACAACTGCAATATGGGCATTTTTTTTCAGAATTTGTATAATTCCGTGATGATAATGAATATGAAACAGTATATTTGTCAATTTTATCCATTATGAAATGCATATTCATAATATTGAAACATAGAATGCTATGGCAATTTCAGTCAGTATAAAAGCAATCTAATGGCATATTTCCTGGCTGAAGTTTCAGATGGCTTTGAAAAACCTGCAAAAACTGTTTTCAACATGTTTCTGATGATTTAGGCTACCATAATGTAATTAATGTTAAGATAATTAACCAAGTAAAGCTGGAGTGCTTGTCAGCATTCTATAGAATAGATTTTCCCCATTTCTTCTTCCCGCTCCTCCTTCACACTGGCTCTCTCAGTTGAGGAACAGAGATGAGCACCTCCCCCTGGAGTTGGACACAACTGGGCCTGGGAAACTTTCACCTTTTGTGTTCTCAACAAGATTTTATTCATGTGGCCCCTGAGACAGAATGGATTCTAAAATTCCTTTAGACACAGGTGCAGTCACTTCACTGTTGATAACTGCGGTGAATACTAGATTAGCATTGTGGAAAACATTAAGTCAGAGGAAATTTTATTCCATCTAATCTGCTTTTACTGAGTATAGCGTTGGCATGGGAAACATTAGGAACACTTTACTTTCTTTACAAAAGAGAAATATTTCCCCATAGGTATGCAAGAACTCTCACTGCATGCTGCACAAGAATATCAAACACAGCATTCAAAAATATGATTCGCAAAGCATGTTAGCATAAGCAAAGCACATCACAGAACATCAGAGGAGTTGTGTCCACTGCAAAGTTTATGCACCTGCTTCTGAGGCTGTTCTCAATTGCATGTGAATGTTCATGCACTAATCATACTTCAAGGAAGCAGCTGTGCACACACATATGCACACATGCATGTATGCACATACACATACACAAATAGCTAGGGACAATCTTCAAAGGAGCTGTGCTAGACTTCCAAAGGACACCTTAAGGAGAGATGCTTTGCTTACAGTAACATGCTTTGAGAAACATTTCCTTCAAATGTGTTTTACAACACTAGTAGATATTCTTGGCTGGTATTCACTGAAGAGTCTCACACTTCTATGAGGAAAGGGTTTTGTTTTTTTGTAAACCAAAAAACCCTTTCCTTTAATTGCCTCTACCAACTTTGCATTTAACTGAAAACTGCATAGACTGAGTTCAATTTCCTCTGCTAATTTTGCATTTACCAAAACATTATGTTCTGGCACATATAAATGATATTGTAAAGGAAGAAAACTGCATAAACACAGTAATGAAGCTCCCTTATGTATATAATGAGCTAAATCTTAACTTTAGGTAGCTAGAATGGCCAAAACGCCTATGTAAAACTGCAAATGGCTACGCAAAGAATATTATCCCTGTCATGTAATTTAAAAAGTTTCTCTAATAGTGAAGCTCCTGTTGGATCTTATTTCATTGCTTGGTGAAGTATCACCCTGGGACTGTTGCATTGTGCTGAGTGTGTGTTTTTAAACTATATTTGTAGTTAAATATACTTGGAGCTCGCATGTACAGCTTGTTGATTTATAAAGGTCATCTGGTGACTGCATAGATCAAAATTTGACTTGTTTTCAATAAAGGTTTAGTTCTGACAATCAATAAGCTCAAGACGTCCAAGCTGCAGCCCCCAAAGTCCTTGTTAAAAGTCTCATTCTACACTAACCTTTAACATCTTGGCTTCATTCTTACACCAGGGAAGCAATGAAGAGTTTCTTTGCTGTGGCAAATAAAACCAGTATCTCTCAGGAATACATGAATAGTTCCAATGTCAAGAGGATTCTGCATCATCTCCCAATTAAAAGACATTATGCTGCACTGAAAGAATGGAGGAAGATATCCATTATGCTTCACATAATGAGAGCTTGCCATAGACCATAGCAATTCGTGTCTATGAATACGACTTTACTATGAAGTGTAGACAGCACTAGCATTTGTGGGCAGTACTTTTCATGTTAACAAGGGAGTTTATAAAAGCCATGCAATGGACTTAACATTGGCTTATTGAATCTAAAGCCTATTTCTAATTTTATTTCACATATAATAATCGTGTTCAGGCAGCGTGCTAAGCAGTGGTCTTGCTGAACAATGGTTATGTTACACCAGAAGAGATTGAGTTTGCACAACTTGCTAAACATAAAGCATGTTTTGCAAACTAGTATGACTAAATCCACACAACACACATTTCTCCCATATAGTAAGCCTAAATTTCAGTGACAGACACTCCAGGTTCAGCCTCCATCTTGGATGTTAGAAACAGCAAGCAACAAAAGGAAAGATGATAATCAACTCTTAGCCAGGTCTGCAAACCAAGCTAGGACTTCATATATTATGCCAAGGTTTAATGCAGTTTATTTCATCAGAACCACTTTGGTCAGTAGTTAAGGCACCAGTCTAGAAAACAGGAGACTTTGAGTTCAGATCCCAACTTTGGCATAAAAGCCAGGTGGATGATTTTGGACCAGTCACTCTCATTCTCTCACCTCACAGGGTTGTTACTGTGGGGAAAAGAGAAAGAGGGAAGTTCTCTGCCAGCAATTATTTGTAAAAATAATAAAGATGGGATACGAACAAACAAACAAAAATGTTCAGCTTGGCTTACTGTGATAGTTGAATAAGTGAACCAGTTATTGTTTGTAAGTTATGGTCTTAGGATTTTATCTCAGCTGTATGTCCAAAATGAGACTACTATAATTTTTTTTCAACAAATCATGCTTAGAAAAGATATGGCTTAGTAAAAATGTATGAGTCCAGCAAGTGTGATATTAAATGGATTCCAGGAATTTATTTTGAGATCTAAATTTGAATTTACCACCCATATACATAGAAAGTGCTTAGAGAAGAGGGGTGTTTTTGATTGATAAACGATTGCATTATTCTAGGTATCTGGATTCTCCTGAGTTAGACTATGCCTGGGCAGATCCTATGGAAGTGACTGAGACGGGTCTTTGTTCCATTATCTGGGTGGAGTTTCAGCCAGTTGCTCCTGAAGAAGACAGGATCCTTGAAGCTGTGAATTTCTGCTACCTGTTTGTTGGATCCATATCTCCTAGCTGGTCAAGGCCTCTTGGGTAGTGGCATGTGGTTGCATCCAAGTACTGGTTAATGCCTCTTTGCAGAAGAGGTTGGTTCTACTTGGCTTGAAGGATGTGGTGATTTGCCCTTTTCTCAAGACACCATCAGTGGACCCAGCCATGTTGGATAAATGTCATCCAGTCTCCAACTTTGATTGTTGCCTGTATAAGAGGGTGAGAGACAGGTACTTTGGTCTATATAGCAAACCATTGGGATCCCCATATCAAAACAACTTACCTTATGTGTGGCCAGAATCTGAAAATAACATTTTACACAGCACAGTACTTAAGCAAAACAGCTCGGTTGAGATAAGCATATATGGGATTGATTGGGGTAGATTGCAGGGGTGACACTGAAATATAATTTTATCATATTTTATTTACCTGTATATTAAATTATTGTATTTTATTCCAATTTCATTTTAAATTGTATTTTATCCAATTCCATTTTAAATTGTTTTATCAGATTTTAGTAATAACTTGTGTCTAGAACTCTGCACTTTGATATGGCCCAAGGGCTAATCAATAAAGTTGACTTAATTCATGTCCTACTCACTTCCCCATTTGAACTACTGCAACATGCTGCACAGGTTGTCCTTGACATTTGCTTAGTGACTAATTCAAAGATATCACAGCATTGAAAAAAAAATGACATAATTCCGGGCCCCACACTTATGACCATCACAACATCCTCACAGTTATGTGATTAAAATTTGGGGGGCTTGGCAACCAGCATATTTACAACAGTTTCAGCATCCCAGAGTCATGTGGTTACCATTTGCAACCTTCCCAGCCAGCTTCCAGCAAGCAAAATTAATGAAAGAAGCTGTATTTGCTTAACAGCTGAATAATTCACTTAACAACTGCCTTACTTAGCAATGGAAAGTCTGGTTCCAATTGTGGTTGTAAGTTGAGGAATACCTGGCGATGTACTTGAAAAATACTAGGAAACTTCAAATGGTCCAGAACATAGCACACGTGTGCAGTTCACCCATGTTACACTGCTACTGGAGATGCTGCACTAGTTTCCAGTTTCTTTCTGGGTGCAATTCAAGGTGCTCGTTCTAACCTTTAAAGCCCTGAATGGCAGATTATTTGCAGGGCTGTGTTTCCCTAAGGACATGTAGCTGTCCAGTTTCATCAAATAAGGGTGGGTTTGCTCCAGGACCACTCCATTAAATGGTGTCATCTGGCAGGACCTAGGAAGTCAGCCTTTTCCGTAGTTGTGCCAACCCTACGAAAAGTCTGCCCTGAGATATGGAGGTTCCCTATCTTCCTTGCCTTCCAGGAGCCTTGACCTTCCTTTTGTGGTATTTGGTGTTCTGTAAGAGTTTTCCTCTTGTGTTTTTATTATTTGTGTGTTGTTTTATATAAGTAAGCATGTAATGTTTTTAAATAAACACTTGTAAGTAGAATCCTTCCCAATCTACAAATCTCCAAAAGATTTATAGCATACACACACACATACCAATCTTCCAAGATCTAATTTAAAAGTGCAAAATAACAAGTGGCTGAAACTAAAACTGCATTTTAAGAGGCACAGAGCGTGTTTTACTCTCACTAGAAAAGTGAGGATAGATTTTTAACATGTTCACATCACTGCCTATGTGGCAAGCCATTTTAGTTCTATATTTCTGTAATATCCTTATGCTTTTGGATACAGTATGGCTCTGCCATCCTTTCAAAGGAGAACAGTTGAATTCTTTTTTAGAATATTGTGTCTTTCTTGGTCATGCTAATGACCTAATCAGTTTATCAACTGAAGAAACAGAATTAGCAGGCTCATGAGAATTAATTGATAATGAATGCATTATTATTATTGTAAAATTCATTAGGAAAACCGTGCAAGATTAAACTAAGAAAATATGAGGCACATATAGCTAACTATCAAATAGTGTTATTCTCGCTTAGTTGCTATTCAACCAAAACCATAAAGCATGGTGTTAAGTTTGCATGAAGAGTCAGACGCGAAGAGCTTCAGTGAAGAGTTTATTAAGTGACTACAGCTCGAATGGACCCGACTTGGCTGGGCTACGGCTGCTTCTTATAGCCAGCAGCCGTAGTTGCCAGCCAATCAGAGTGCAGGGTTTTCCCGCACTATTTAAACCAATCCTATTTGACATTTTACAAGAACAATTCAAACTAAACCAATAACATTCAAACCTACATACATAACACCCCTCCCCACTAGGTTCAGTCCATACCAAACCCCAACCTATCTAATGTATTCTTTTAAATAGGTGGGGCTCTTACTGTACGCTTGAGACCTTCGTGGTTCAGAAGTTTTAACATTCTCATCCAGTGAGAGAGGAAATGTGTCTGCTGACATTTCCCCACTGGGACTTCCTGTGAAAGAAGACCCTGTTTGATTGTTAGAATCTGGTCTCTCCTCCCAACCCATCTCCAGCCCAATGTCAGCACCCAAGTCAGGTAGTGATGTTCAATCTTCCACTTCTAAGGATGGATTTTGGCATTGTGACAGGTTTTGGAATGGTTCCTGTCGTAATGGCTCGTTACACATGGGGTTGATTCTTGCTTGCTGATTTTCCTCCTGTTCCTCCCCTTCCCCTAGAATTGACATCAGGTGAGGGAACTAGAGAGGAACAAGTGCGATGTTCCTGAGAGAACCTGGATCTAAGTTGATCAATGTGCCTGCTCCAGAGGAGTCCATCCTCTGTTTGCACCCTGTAAGAATGAGGGCCTGTGATCTGAGTTATCTCAGCAGGAATCCACAAAGGTTCACTCATAAGGTTCTTAGCATAAACAGAATCACCCACACTGAATGTGCGAAATTTGGAAGTGGAATCTAGTGGTGCGTGGGATGAAGGCGGTCAAGGGAAGACCTAAGTTTCCTACCCATCAACAACTCTGCTGGGGAGAAGTTATTAGATGGATTAGGAGTGATGTGCTGAACACTAAGAAGTTTTTCAACTTTCTCAGTGATGTCCCCAGGACCCAGTTGCTGAAGCTTCTCCTTGGTAAAACGCACCATGCTCAGCCCGCCATTAGCCAAAGGGTGCCCAGGGGCAGTAAGGGCATGTCTGATGCCCTGTTGTGCTAAATAGGATTCAAAGAGGTTGGATGTAAATTGAGGGCCATTGTCAGAGACAGAACATCAGGTAACCCGTGGGTTACAAAAGTTTTCTGAGCTGCTTGATGACAGCATCAGTTGTGGTGGATGCCATGGGAATTACCTCTAGCCATTTGGAATATGCATCTACTATAATAAGAAAGGTGTGCCCTCTGGTAGGGCCAGCAAAATCAATGTGAATCCTAGACCATGGGCCCCTAGGACATTCCCATTCCTGTGTGGGGCGAGAGGTGGGGCAGGCCTGACTACCTGACAGTTGGGACAAGATGCAACCCAGTTTTCAACCATTTTGTCAATACCTGGCCACCATACATAACTCCTGGCCAATCCCTTCATCCTTACAATACCAGGATGACCCTCATGTAACATTTCCAAAACCTCTCTTTGCAGTTTTGCAGGAATAACCACCCTGTTACCCCACAAAATACATCCTCTTAATACAGATAATTCAGTTTGCCTGGACTTAAAAGGTTGGGCAAGGTGAGGTAGATCTTGAAGAGGCCAACCTTTCTTAATCCAGCCTATAACAGAAGCCAACACAGTGTCTTTGGCAGTCTCTCTGGCAATTTCAGCAGCATGAACTGGAAGCTTGGCAACAGTTTCTAGGAAAAAGGTGTGTGTTTCAGGTTCAAAGTCCTCCTTGTGGTAAGGAAGTGGGCAACAACTCAGTGCATCAGCATGTCCAATGTCCTTGCCAGGCTTGTGGATAAGTTTGTATGAATAAGCAGCAAGAAATTCAGTCCACCTCAGCATTCTTGGTGACAGGATAATAGGTGTAGGCTTGTCTCCTGCCACAATGCCTAACAAAGGTTTGTGATCTGTAACAATGGTAAATGTTCTCCCATACAGATATTCATGAAATTTCTTAACAGCTGCAACAATTGCCAATGCCTCCTTGTCCAGTTGGCTGTAATTCCTCTCTGCTTTGGTCAAAGTGCGAGAGTAAAATGCAATAGGGGCTTCCTCCACTGGGAAGCCTGTGGCTCAAACCCCCCACTCCAAAAGGGGATGCATCACAAGTCAGTACAACAGGCAAATTCTCAGAGAACTGTATCAGTACAGCATCAGACGTGATTAGTCTTTTAATACTGTTAAATGCTGATTGTTCCTTCCTGCCCCAGACCCAAACAGACTTTTTATCAAGTAATCTGTGCAATGGCTCAGCAATGGCTGCCTTTTGAGGTAGGAACATGTGATAAAAGTTAATAAGTCCAAGGAAAGCTTGCTGTTTTGCATTTAGGTCTAGGGACTTCTTTGATTGCTTTAACCTTGGCATCTGTAGAGTGGATGCCATGCTTGTCAATCATGTAGCCCAGGAACTCAACCCTGTCAGTTTTAAGAGTGCATTTTTCTTCCTTGACTTTTAACCCCGCTTTCCTGAATCTGGTAAGGACTTCTCTGAGTCTTTCTTGTAACTGAGTGTCATTTTCAGCAGAGATTAACACATCATCGAAGTAAGGCACTACCCTGGCAGTCCTTGGAGCATTCTTTCCATAAGGCTTTGAAAGATGCCTGGTGCCACGCTTACTCCAAATTGTAACCTTTTACATTTGAAAGCACCTCTATGAGTCACAATGGTTTGGGCCTCTGCAGTGGCATCATCAACTGTTAGTTGTTGATATGCCTGGGCCAAATCCAATTTGGCAAAGACTGTACCCCTGCCAAGTGAATGTAACAGATGATGCACCACTGGAACTGGATATGCGCTCTGCTGCAGCGCATGGTTCAGTGTCCCCTTATAGTCCCACAGATTCTTACTGACCCATCAGTCTTGACTGGTGTGACTATGGGTGTCTCCCATCTGGAGTGGTCAGTGGGCTCTAAAACCCCTTGAGCTATTAATTTGTCTAATTGTGCATCAATTTTTTCCTTTAAAGCAAATGGAACCCTTCTGGGCTTTAAATGAATTGGGGCACCTTTGGATCTAGGTTGAAAGTGATAGGGGTCCCCATATACTTGCCCAATCCTTCGCTGAAGACCTCTGGAAACTCAGACTTCAAGGCCTCCTCCCATTCAGAGTTGCTCACGTGATTGATGCCAGTCACCTCGATGCCTAGTGGCTTGAACCACTCAAGTCCCAGCAAGCTTGGGCGATCCTTGTCCACGATGGTCAGGGGCAAACGCTTTGGTGTGGCCTTTAAACTTCACGTTGAATTCTCTTGTTCCAACTACTGGAATCTTGTTCCCTTGGTAGTCTTTAAGAGTCAGTGCTTGCTTCTGGAAATGTTTCTTCTGAATGTTGGGAAGTAGCCTGTGAATAGTGTCCCATGACACCATAGATAAATAGGAGCCTGAGTCCACTTCCATTTGGCAAGGCCTTCCTTCAATGAATACCTTCACATGTACTTTTCTGCTTCTCAAGGGTGAAGAATGACCAATGGTGATTGTTTGATGAGTTTCATTCTTTCCATTTGCTTCTGAGTTGCCCCATTTTCTCACTGAAATTGTTGGGCTTGAATTCTTTCTCAGGAAATTTCTTCCTACTAGGTGGAGTTCTGGATGATTTGCAGACTCTTGCTAGGTGACCTCTTTTCTCACAACGTAGGCAGATGGTGTCTAAAACTTGCATTCAGTGTGGGGTGCCCCCCACAGCCTCTGCAATAAAATTCTTGCCTCTTTTTCCAAGGTCTTTCCTTTTCTTCTCCATTCTGAGTCTATAAATTCCTTCCTCCACCTCACTACAGTCTGAATCAGAGTCTATTTGCTCAAAATGGGTTGTTGTGGACTTTTCCACATCAGAATGGCTTGAGGCCTTGTTAATTTTCTTCATGGCTGCTGCTGAGGACTTGGTTGCTTCCACTGAAACAGCTTCCTCTATGGCCTCCTTAAACGTGATCTTAGGTTTCATTAGTAATTTGCTCTGTAAGACCTTATCTTTAAGGCCTAGAACAAACCGATCACGCATGGCCTCTTCTAAGTTGGTAAACTCACAAGCACCCCAATGTCCCTTAAACTTGCCACGAAGTCGTTAACATTTTCGCTTTCCCCTTGATCCCGACGATAAAACTCGTGTTCTTAATGAGGCACGATACTTGTGGGGCGTAATGGGCTCTTAAAAGCTTTTCTAAATCAGGCCATTCCATTACCTTCAAGTCTGCAGCTCCCGCCAATGCCTTCGCCATCTTGAAGACTGCCGGACCGCAGTGTGTGAGAAATACCACCCTCTTCCACTTCGGGATGTCGGCGAGGTCGCTTTCCTTCCAAATACATTTGGAAGCGATCCGCATACAATTCCCAGTCTTCTGCCGCCGGATCAAACGGGGCTGGGGGGGGGGTTGTTCAGCGCAGCATCTCGCTCTTCTGCTTGTCTTCCACGCTCTCTTCTTCAGGGGAATCCCATCCTCGCCGCCAGTGTTAAGTTTGCATGAAGAGTCAGACGCGAAGAGCTTCAGTGAAGAGTTTATTAAGTGACTACAGCTCGAATGGACCCGACTTGGCTGGGCTACGGCTGCTTCTTATAGCCAGCAGCCGTAGTTGCCAGCCAATCAGAGTGCAGGGTTTTCCCGCACTATTTAAACCAATCCTATTTGACATTTTACAAGAACAATTCAAACTAAACCAATAACATTCAAACCTACATACATAACACATGGGATAGCAGAAAAGCCACAAGTTAGTTGGGTGTTCATATGTAACATCAGATTTCACTTTAAAACTTTAACTTAGTTAAGAGATTCATCTATCACCTTCCCAATATGAAAAGTTCAAATCACTGGGTTATTAGGATAAACTGATGATCCAGTTGACCTTCATGTGCAAGTGCAATGTGGTGCTTAGAGTGTTGGCTGTGACCATGAAAACGCAGCTTTAAGTTCCAAATTATTCCTGTAGTTCATCAATTGACTTTGGGGCAGTCATTTTCCCTCTGTAGGAACTAAGTTCTCAAAGTTGGAGTTATGAGGATGAAATGAAGGTGGATTCTCTTGTGAGCAATCCTGAACTCATACTATGGGTTTGCAAGAACTAAAACAACAACATATTGATATCGATTGGTGGCCCTACTTACAAATTCAGACAAGATATAAAAAAGATAAAGAAGAATATGGATTTTATAAAGAGCAGCAACAATTAGATAAAATAATCCAGGGACTGGAAAAGGGGATGATATCCAAAATATATAACCTACTTTTGCATTTTAAAATGGAGGAAGAAATTGTAAAAGAAACAATGATAGTTTGGGCAAAAAATTTGGGATACAACATTGAATTAGAATGTGGGGGGGAAATGTGGGGGAATTATAAACTAACTTTATCAGCAGTGTATCAAGAAAATATATACAAAATGTTCTATAGGTGACACCTACCCCCTGCTAGATTGGCAAAGATGTTTACAACTAGAAAACCAGAATGTTGGAAATGCAAAAATAAACAGGGCACGTATTTCCACATGTGGTGGACATGCCCTGAAGTGAAAAATTACTGGAATAAGATTAAAAAGTAGATAGAGAAAATAACAAAACAAAAAATCGAATTTAGACCAGAATTGTTTCTATTGGGAATAATAAGGGGAGATTATACTAAGACTGACAAACACATCATTCTACACATAACAACAGTGGCCAGAATAGCGTACGCACAGTACTGGAAACAGGATAATATACCATCTGAGTGGACTGTGATAAGAAAGATTTTGGACTGTGCAGAGATGGACAGGCTGACTTTAGAGTTAAAAGATAAAGGTGAATAGGAGTATTATTTACTCTGAGATGCCTGGTACACTTGGTTAAACAATAGGTACAAAAGTAACATAGTAATTAATATATGAATATGAATGTTGATGCTGTAATGTTGTTGAAAGTATTCATATGCTATGAATTGTTGGAAAATGTTTAATAAAATTTATTTTTTTTAAAAGAAATACTATGTGTTTGTAATATATTATTTTAAAAGAACAAAAAGTTTTCTAACTTTTCTTCAATACGTTTGGCTGGAGACCTTATCAATTCTGAACAGTTTTAATAGAGCCCTTATGATAGCGAGGGGAGATTTAAAAATAGAGATAAAGGCACTTGGACATAGCAGCTTCATGAAATAGAGTTCTATCTGTAAACCTGCAGCCATGCTGTTATGGCAACATTGCAATAAACCTTTATAGCGGATCCTGCCAAGGCTCTAATTGAGGCTCTAATGCTAAGTCAATATTATAGAAACCCTTCTGAGCGCAGTTGTAAATATATGCTCAAACACCAAGATATTGGAAGCCCCACAAATGGTAGGCTTAAACTTTTACAGAAGGGAGACAGAAGATTGGTTGCAGTTGCTGTTCTTTCAGATGAAAATGTAAGTAAGCACAGAGAGCTACAAGTAGTCCTTGACTTACAACCATTCATTTAGCAACTGTTTGAAGTGAAAATGGCACTAAAAAAAACCTTACAACCAGCCTTTGCAGTTACAATGGTCACAGCATCTCCCCACAGTCATGTGATACATTTGGTACCAGCATGTATTCACAATGGCTGCAGCATCCCAGTGTCATGTGATTGCCATTTGAGACCTTCCCAGATGGCTTCTGACAAGCAAAGTCAATGGGGAACCCAGATTCGCTTAACAAGCATGATTCATTTAACAACTGCAGTGATTTGCTTAACCATGGCAAATAAGGACATGAAATCAGATGCAACTCATTTAACAACCGCCTTGCTTAGCAATGGAAATGGAAATTCTGCTCCCACTACCTGTGTGGGAAGCAGTGCAAAATCCCTCCAATGAAAGCAAGGTCAACACTATGAGCTGTAGATGAGTGGTGAAAGTTGACTTTGCAATAATGCATAGTATTGCAAACTAAAAAAGGGGAGAAAATCCTTGTTTGGTAAAATTCTGAACAAGGGCCAATGATACATCAGTGCTGGAGGACTTTTGAAGAAAATTTGTGAAAAATTGCCAGTAAGTAGGTCTAGTAAGTTACAGCTGGTTGAGCTAAAAAAAAGATGTTTGGCATGATGCTAGGTCATAAATTCAAATCACAATGGCTGCTTTCGCATAGAGCTACCCTAGTTTAAGCAAACAACATGTTGTCTTAGTGTTCTGACCCAAGCCTTGTTCAAATTAAGCAAACATAAACTGTATATAAAAGCAAACCTTTTTTAATGTGGCGCTGGGAATTCAGTGCATTCCCAGCCAAGAAACCTTTAAAATTAATTGTCCGATATCAAAAGCAAGCCCTTTCAAGGTTGCAGAAGGCTGCCAATAACAGAAGACTAATTACTGATTAAATGTCCACCAACAGAAGTTTCAAAAACAAACCAGAGTAAGCAGGGCTTCAACGAGAACCATGAATCTAAAGAACTTCTTTGCTTCCTGCAAAGAACACATCCCTGAGGGCTGGTTTTTATCCTTAATTGGAGGGGCCATCATCTTCCAGCCTTACTCCCGAGTCACCTTTGCTGCTTCAGCTGCTCTTTCCTTTGAGCAGCCCTGCGCGCACACGCACTGGGCACGGCTCCCCGGGGTCCTCTGCATCACTGCTGCCAGACTCCACAAGCTCTGAAGGCAACACCCCTCTCTCTAATAGTCCTGGCCCCATCCCTGCATCACACTCAGGCCCCTTGTCCAAGTCCTCACTATCAGAGACCTCTGCCGTCCTCACCCGCTGCCGGCAAACCACAACACTTAGCTAATACATACCCACAACGAGTGTGTCATGGATTGGCAATACCAATTTAATCCTTGGAAAACATAATATTCCATTTATTTGCTGACAGAGCCCTGAATGGTCTTCATGTGATTACAGGAATCTCTTTACCATTATAAGCCTTCTCAATCAATAAGTTCAGCTGATTCAGTGCAAGATCTAGGCTTGAGTCAAAAAGAGAGATCTGTCTTGGGAAATAAGTCATCCTGCCACCCCCAAAAAGAGGTCTTTCCCCTTCATCCCTGGGCAGCGGAATGGATTTAACAAGTACAGACCAGCAAAACCATCTTTCAAGCCAGGCTGCAAATTATATATTCTTTATTCTGTTTTTATGGAACCACTTAGTGGATCCTCCATCTAGGTTTGCTACACAGATGTTTGGAATATAATCAGCAATCATTGCCTTGAAATCCTGGAGGCTATGAACAGAGAGGCATGATTATTAAAGCTAATATTTCCTTTCCAGTGTGGCAGAATAAACTAGTTACCAGTGATGTATTTACAGGGAATTTGACACCTTGAGGACTGTTAAAAGCATGCAAACAATGGTAACTAAATTGAAGATAGGGAAGCAGATTGCTCAACACTGGATTTGGAATTTCAACTAACATCACTGAGCTGCTGTCTGCTGCCCGTTTCTGCCATCTGTTATTTTCTCTAAATCTGTAAGCTGATAAACATGGCCTGTTACAGAGAGATGACATAATTTTCCATAAACAGACAAAGCTTCAAACAAACTAGCCAAATAGCCAATAATACAATCACTGCGCTGCCCTCTCACTGTCTTAACATCTTTTATATCCACTGCATTTATATTTATATATGCGTATAGTATTGGTTAATTAGAAATCCATTCAATGTGATATTGAAGTGCTTTTTCTTTGTGGTTTGTAAATGTGTTTGCGTGTGTAAGCACATGGCTAAGCGGGCACATTTGCACACACATATTATGAGATGTTATGCGGTAAATTGGTTTTGGTTTAAGATCAATCAGGTTTTTTTCTTTGCCTTTACAAAATGGCCTCTGAGATTAAACTTACTAAAAGTTATTAAATTATTGATTCCAGCAAGAATCTGAAGAACCTGGAGTTATTTGGCCATTGTGCTGACAAAAGATCAGTAAGGAATGGCTGCACACCTGAACATTCCTTTACTTTGAGCCCCTTGGATAGAATGTCCAGACAAGACTAGATGCCATCCATATAAAAAGACTCAGAAAGATACCCCACATTGTTGTGCTTTCTTCTGACCCCAGGGCTGGAAGAAGAGCATAATGGCAGAAATAGAGGTGCCCTCATAGTGGATATTTAGCATGCACTAGGGATGGTGTGCTACATCTGTACAACTCCTTCGTGTAGATACTTTGCTCAGAGGTTGGTGCTTCTCCTTCTCGGCACTGCCACTTACAGAAAAAGTCAGAGATGGGTCATAATGGAGGAGGGGGCTCTGTTTTTGTGTGCCTTTATTCCCTTTGGTAGGATTATCAACCTACCTGCCACTGTTTTTGCATGGAATTAAAAAACTATTTATCTCTTCTTCTGATCCAACAGGAGAAGTTACAAATGGAAGCCACATTCTCCAGCAGGAAATTTTTCAAAACAGAATAAATAAAAGTTGCCCATGATTCTCTATAGAGAGAGCAATGTTCTCTGCTCCTCTACTCGTTGCAGAATACCTTATGCCACCAGACTTGAAATTCTAGAACTAGAAAATCTAAAACTACGCCACCTTCAGTCCGATCTAAGTATAGTACATAAAATTATATATTGCAATGTCCTACCTGTCAATGAATACTTCAGCTTCAACCATAACAAAAGAGCACACAATAGATACAAACTCAAGGTAAACCACACCAAACTTGATTGCAGGAAATACGACTTCAGCAACAGAGTGGTCAATGTCTGGAATACTCTACCTGACTCTGTGGTTTCTTCCCCAAACCCCCAAAACCTTAGACTGTCTACTATTGACCTCACCCCTTTCCTAAGAGGTCTGTAGGGGGCGTGCATAAGTGCACCAATGTGCCTACCGTCCCTGTCCTATTGTTTCTTTTTATTTTTGATGTATCCATTTCATGTATTCATAACTATGTTTATACTTATGCCTGTTATCTTATAATCGCTTGACAAAATTAAATAAATAAATAAATAAATAAATAAAATGAAAGAGCATATGGCTCACAGATTCCACTGAGCTGTCCCCATGAGGACATATACATTGATATGAGGCAGAATATTTTTGTAGCACCTCAACAGGATGGCTGACAGCATCCAACCTGACCAAAGTGAAGGATTGAGGGATCTTCAGGAGTATGATAGATGGCTGGCACGTACATATTTGAAAAAAACGCAGGTACAGTATTTCACGATTTAAGCTGATTTGAAAATCAATGCCCCGGATGCACTATATGCATTATCAAAACCTAAGCTTTCCAACAAGAACCTTAGAGAATGGCAATTTACATCAACCAGGTTGACTTAAAGCAGAGGCAGGATGCTGCCGGTTCAGACCAGCTCGCCCGTACCAGTAGTTCCGATAACCCTTCCTATATATCTGGCTCATTTGCCCCACCCACGCAGCCCAGCTGCTTTCTGTGCCTTGCCCACTCTACTCACCACTGCTGCTGCACGCAGGAAATCCCTGTTGTTTGGCAGCCACATGCAAGTGTGGATGGCGCATGCACATTCATGCATGAATGAAGGGGGCATGTGCACACATGCTCACATTTTGGGTTTTGCACTAAGTGAACCAGTTGTTACAGTATGTGCAGCCTCTGACTTAAAGTGGTTTTTGAAATGGTAGATGGAAATGATCCTGAGAGTTAGGAGGGAGAACCACAGACTAGACAACCAGAATGTAAAAGATGACTGTAAAAGCCCACAGATGGGGGGAATGGTGACAACATGGGGAACACTTCAGGAGGACTCCCCACCCCCAGTTTTCCAGAGAATTAAAGGAAAGGAGGAGAGCAACACTTTCAGTCTTGAACTATTCTCTTAATATGACTTTACAATAAAGATTTTTAAAACCCTTGTACTTCTTGTCTGGATTACATTGCTGGGCTAAGATTCCCTGAGAACTAGTAGGATGAGATCCACTGGGGAAAAAGTGAAAAGTTATAACAACGATATCAATCATCCATAAAGTCTGGTTTGGCTATCACTAAATGAAGTACAGTGTTTGAAGGCCTCTTAGGGTCAAAAGAACAGCTTGATTAAACTAAGATTGAACAGCTTTAAGAATGTTTCTAATAGTACAGATTTGGACATCATAGAGGAAGTGGAAGATTGCCTTGGCTAAAAGACCTTTTGAGCTGCAATGATGAAATGGGCTCCTTTAGAATTGAAAAAGCTTTGCTGAATAATACTGGTCAGATATAAAAAATGGCATCTCTAGGATAGGCAGGCCAGAAACAGCATTCCAAGGCACTGTAAATAGCATACCTACTAAATAGCATTCCCATCAATTTGCCAATTATGAATACAATGATAATTTCATGCAAATATTAGGACTGATATTTTTTCCCCCTCTGAGTGGAAAAAGTCTTTCAGTGTCCTTATTCTCACCTGGGAGACAGATGTGATCACATCTGCATTGAAACGAGCTGGCACCTGTTAATTCAGGGGACTGATGGCTTTGATTATTGGGTTTATTTGCAAGTTACAAAGTAGAGGGGCAAGAATATATCTCTGTCTCACTCGCTATGGGTAGTGACAGTTCTAGAAAGATGGTCCCAGGAGAACATTTGATACTCAGAATAGTGTTGAAATAGAGAGGCTGAATGGCAAGAAACAGCTTTTTATCAATTGAGAATCCCTTTTAGTATTTCCTACAGTCTCTTCTTTGGAATAAAACAAGGTTGCGAAAGGGGAATTTCCCTGCTAAATGATGGAGAACCAAACAGTGGTCAAGATTTGATTGGTCCCCTCTGAAAACCGCCTGCTCCTCTGTGAGGATGTTTTCAATATTAACGCAGTGCAGTGGTTTTGAAGACAAACAGTTAGCATACAGCTTGCTGATTGCATTTAGCAGGCTGATGGGTGTATAATTGGCACAGTCTAATTCATCCCCTTTGTTTTTGTAGAGAGGGACAACAATGGCATGGCTCCAGCCAGTAGGAAAACATGCTGAGCTGTTAATATGGGTGAATAGGTAGCCAGCACTGTTTCGCCCCTCTTTGTACTCTCTAAATAATTCCGGAGGAGAAAGAATCGCTTCCTGGAGTTTTTCCAGGTTTTAATTGGGAAATGAGGTCCCTGATCTCATATGTGGACATGGGAGGCCACTTTTAGGAAGAGCATTTCCAGAGTAGGTCACAACTGGATTATCTAAAAAATTCCACTATGAAAATACTTTGGAGATTTGATGGATATTTGGCAGATTGGACCAAAATAACTGTCTTTAAGGGAGTTGTTAACTCAGCACCAAAATTGAGAAGAGCTCTTGAGCTGCAATTAAATTCTCCCTCTCCCAATTAAACAGTTTGAATGTAATATGATGGATGCTATGACAGTCGGTGGGTAATCTTGATAAAAGGTCCTGAAGAGTAAGGATAATAGACTGATAATATGTTAACATTTGCTCAGAGGAATCTGCTAAACAGATTTAAGAGTGACAGTGAGGGAGGGGATCAAAATTCACCAGATCTAGCATTTCTTCTGCCATTCTAGAACTCCATTTCTTCCAAACGCATCCTTTTCTGGTGGAACTGAGTGGACTTTTACTAGAAATGTTGTACCTGCTTAGCATCATTTTTCTCTGTCTTTCACCAGCAAATTTCTCGACTATGATTCATCAAGCTACATCAAACCATGCCCTTCTTCAGGTTGTTGTGCAAGTCTTACTTTTCCTTAGCTCCTCTGCTGTCTCCTCCTCTCTTTTTTATTTCCTGATTCCTTGGCATCATACAGTCAAGCATAGCTACAAATTTAAAAATGTCCCATTCTACAGAAATAGTTGGCTGCCAGACTTGTCCCTCTTCATCCTGTTGACCCAGTTGGATTGAATTGTGCCCACAACAGTTCTGCAAAAGAATAGGATCAGCTCACAGAATAATCTTCATAGTAGTAGTATTGAAGAAGTATTGTAACAGTCCATTTTCTTGCTAACATTGTCCCACATGTTTATAGTACTATTCTTATTCATTATTTCATTCCATGTACATCCACAACTTTCTTTCAGGACCTCAAGGTAGCTTCAGTATTGCCTCCTTAATGTCATCAACACTACAATAGCCATGTGAGGTAGGCTGCGTCATCACCTATTGAGCTTTCCTACCCTTACAAACCACCTGCCTTAATAATTACCCTTTAGTGTAGGATCCCAAAATTGCAAATGGGAGCAATATACACAAGGTGAAGTTTACTGCAGGCCACCTATTACAAAAGATAGATTCTCAACCACAAACCTGACTTTTTGCTAATTATTAAAGCAGTTGCCAGGCAGAAGTGCTGCAGGTTAGACAATCATCAGAAAAGAGGCAGCTGAGCCTGAAGAAGGAATGAGGGCATGGCAAACCCTCCCTAGTTTCTTGGACTGTCAAGGTGAGGTGGGAGAGTTCAGACTCGCAAAATTTAGTTAATGTAACCTTACAGTAAGGCTAGAGCTAGTACTTCTGGGTGTGCTTCTTGGCTGGACTACCACACAAAGCTGACATTGCCTTGATTGTTATACAATAATGTTGCTGGTGCAGGCTTTTCAGAGATGCTGGGATTGCAGTACACGTGAGGGCTGATTGGTTCAACTCCAATCGGGATAGAAATCACTCCTGTGGGAGTGGAAAACTCTAATGACACAGCTCCCCCTCTGGGCCACTTTGAGCCACCCCTGTCTGCCACTTGAAACTGTTTTCCAAGCTCAGAGGATTAGTGTCCTTCATTTTGAAGGGCACATTGCTACATGCTCTGCAGCATGCCAAACCTGTTTAAGTTGCCTGGCAACTGTTATATTTACTTCGTCACACTGACAAAGAGGCATTCGATATAATGAATTATGCCAAGAATCACCTCTCTTTCCCTGTCTTGTCTCTTCTCCTACTGTCATAATTTGTTCTCTCAAAGTGGCTTTCTTCATGGAAAGAATGAAGCTGGAAATGGGGCTTAAGCAGTGCAGGTGTCCCTCATTTCTTCCTTCATAATAAACCACACCACTTTGCATGTCTTGTCAGCACTAAATACAGAGCATTTCCTTCTTGCAGACTGAGCCTATCTGGGACTCAGTTCCAGTAATAATGAACCAGCAGCGGTAATTCTGAGTTATCTCTGTTGTCCAAAAAAAACAGCTTTGCAAATGCCTGCTATAAATTTAGTGGGCTGCCTCTCTTTTTGAAATTTCAAAGCTCTTTGTTGCTTAGTTTTCAATTTCAATTTCAAATTGAAATTGATAATTATTTTTTACAAATTGCTAGAGTTCCTTCCCACACTTTTAAACATCATAGATCCATTGAAAGAAAGAGTTTAGTTTTCTGACTTTTTAAAAAATAGTTTGGATTGCTAACAAAAGAAACTGAATACATTTATTATGTTTACATCAGTTCACTTGATTGAGGTAAAACATCAGTTCACTTGACCAACATCAGGGTTCATTGTGGAAGATTCATTAGTAATTTTTCAAATATCTACAAACCTTTTGACCAAAAAAATTGATTTATTGGCTTTATAATTTGTATTCTGCCATTACAAACCTCCTTGATTATTGAGCTAAACAGAAACATGGGGCACTTGTCTATTAATTGTCACCAAAGTATGGTGTGTGCACACACATGCACATTTTTCACAACCCCATTAATATAGACTAGAAGGGTTACAATTTATAGTTTATTTTAGTAGAGTTAGTGCCATCTATGGATTATTTTCATAAGTTGCCCAAATTATCCTTTCAGAGTTTTTTTTAAGTATTTTTCTTCTTATGAACAGAACTGATCTTCCATGTGGCAAGAATTACATTAAAAAAATTCTACCCAAAAGCCTGGATATCACTTATTCTGAGGAGACCAAGCAAATGCATAAAGCAACATGATAATTTTCAAATCATAGTTTTCTGGGGATAGTTTCTTTATACATTAATTTGCCTGAGCTGACTTCACAAACCTTATTACAATTTTCATTGGAAGTAACAATCTCTTTCATTGACAGAGAGCAGAGGGACACCAATATAGTGATGGGTAATCTTTTTGTATTGTTATAAAACACAAGAATACTATAAAAGTATACCAAATACTTGGAGTGTTTTCTATAATCAGTTGATAATAACCATCAGTTAAAATTAGCCTGTGATTTTTCTGCTACAATTATTATTCTAAAATTCCTCCTCAAACAGGATCTAAATGTTAATTGCTCAGTGGGATATAAAGTTCTCATTTTAAGAGAAGCAATTACATCATCTATTTTAGATGAATGGACTTCAATTTGCATGCTAGAGAATATGGGGAGTTAGTCCACATACCCAGAAATTGTCCAGGTGAGAAACATACTGCCTAAAAAAAGAAAAATCTGTGTTATCCAATATGTATTATTGCCTTTGTCTCTTTCCGTTTTTGATTTCTTATCTTCTTGTACCACACATTCAAATTCAATTTTGTGCCTTCCAGTCAGTTTTGACTCCTGGTAGCTGCCCCCTGCAGTTTTTCTGGCAACATTTTTCAGAAGAAGGCCTCAATTATCCTAGATGTCCATCTATTTTCACACTCCTAGCAATAATATCAGGTAGTGGCATTATATCATCAGTTTTCTCTGTGTCTCTTACTGAAGAAAAAGACTTTATATGTGAAATGATAAAACTGCAAACGAACCTTTCTTGATATCAGTTTTTTTAGTGTTTGTTTTAACTTTTCTGAGGATGTTTCAATCCCAGAACACTACAGTTTTTTTTCAACAGAACTCTTCCTCTAAGTTTAAAGAAAACTGTGTTCGGTTTCATCGTAGCTTAATTAAACTTCCTTGGCTTGGTTGTTTGGATTTTCTGCAAGTTTTGAGCATGCCAATTGGCTAGTCTGTGGACAAGCACTAAAGTTTCCTCTTCTTCTGAATTTAGAGATTTCAGACAAAATGTTCAGACACTATTTTGTAGTCTCCTCAATCATTTAATGACAAATTTATTAATCCCTATAATTTAAGACCAAATTTGTGAACTTGTCCTATAACAGAGACTTGCCCATTAGGAACACAGTTCAATACCAGGAGTAGATGGTTGGAGTCTGAGAGAAAAACAAGCACAGGGCAAGATCAAATCATCTTGAAATATCAAAAAATTAGCTTAGAAAAATGGTTTCATGTCTGCATGTTCTCTGACAATGATATGCACTGTAGCAAAACCTGCAAGCTTACCAGAAAGTGTGTTACACTAAATTAGCTGGATTACACACACACATACACACGAACACAGAGTCACATAGTGTATGTAAAAAATATAGCATTATCTTTTGTTTCATAGCGCTCATTTTAGTTAGGTAAGATATTTAATGTTTTGATTGGAATTGTGCATGGGAATTGTTGCCATCTCCTAACAAAACCCCTGAATTGCTTCAGAGTGATTCTGGGGCTTCACAAGGCAAAGCAGGATTAACACAAAGCAACCTAAACTAAATTGGGACTGTTAAAAACTACGGAGGATGATTTGATGCTTCTGAGCATTGCAGCAAAGGCAGATAGATATATGAAGTAAGCATGCTACCTTGAGATGTTCTTCCTCCAGAAAGCATTTCTTTTCTGAAAGGAGGAAAAGTCAAACCATAATAAACTCCGGAAATAATCTAAGTGCTTTGAAGGAATTGTTTGCCTGCAATAATGATAATATGGTGTCTATTTAAAAAGAAAAGAAAAGAAAAAGTGCAGACATAGATCCATAAAAAGAAACAGATATAGACATCGAAATCATTTGCACCCATCCTTTTGAAATGTTCTAGATTCTGTTAAAATCTAGTTTTGTAATAGGTGCATAGAGATTAGACACCACACAAGTGGTGGGACTGTTTTTTTCAATCAACCCCAATTTTCACAGACCATATTGACTGCCAAATCTGGCAGTTTTTGCTCCGCAGAGAGGACATCTATGCCTTCACATATTAGCTAATTCTGTCAAGCAACAAAAGTATGGGTCTTTTCAAAAATGCAATTTTATCTTATCTTTCTCTTATATTAGGAAGGCTTCTTTTTTTTAAGTAGTTCTATTATATTGGCCAATCTAATCCTATGGGACAAAATAGTACAGAATAATTCAAAATCAAACTTAATGGCCAATGAAAACATTTTCATTCAAGTGTATTATTTTGTGTGGAAATGATCTTGGGAGACAGAAGTAAGACCTGCAGCCTAGTTCAAAGAGAGGCAGCTCAGTCTACAGGTAGGAAAAAGCAGGGGAGGCACTTCAGAAGGGACTCTCCCTAGCTGTCCTTTCTATCTTGCAAGACTGATTTCAGCCTTGCAAGTAAGGTAGTGCAGAGGAGAAGCACCTTCAGATTAACTAATCCTATTTTATTGTAAAATTACATTAACAGAATCTTGAAAGTTTGAAAATATTTCCTCCCCCCCTTTAAATCTCTGAAAAAGTAGGAAACTTTCCAAAATGTTTCCCATGCTTTTTCTCCTCCTGGAGATGGAGCTGCCTCTTATCAAACTATTGCTTAGGCTGTGGGTTCCTCCTGTATCCCACGGCCATTCCCACTTACCATTACAAATATATGTAAAATGTATCACAAAAAAATGAAGGGGAAAGAAGGGGATTAAAAAAAGCCAAGAAAAAGTATTTGATGTTCAGCAAAATAAAAGAAATTTGATTTTTTTCTCCCTGACTTTAGTTAACAAGAGATGAAGCTACTTCCAAACATGAAACATGCTGCCAAAATATAAAACATTGCTTGAAATATCTTGTGCAGTTAACTCATTGTCCCCCAAAACCCTGAACTTGCTCATAAAACAGACATTGCTTATTTATAATTGTGAGACACATAACCCACTTTTCTGTTCTCTAATGTCTCCAGTTATTCATTTCTGTTCAACACTTACTTTAGAAGATTAAAAGTATCAGCTGTCACCGTTGCTCCCCTTAGGTTCAAGTAGCAATGGATGGTTTTTCAATCAGATCAAGAGTTCATTCCCAGAACTGTTCCCAAAGTGATTGATATGCTGAAATGTGAAAAGGCTTCTTAAGTTGCCTTTCATTTAACTGTTGTAAAATTTACAAACAAGAAAACTGTATATTTTAACCAAAGTATAAAATCAGATATTTTAAACCTTGGTCATTTTGATTCTGAACATTTCTTAAAATCATTACTCATTACCATAGCAACTCAGAATAGCAGTTATTTTAAAAAGTCACCCATTGACAAACACACACGCATACTAAAAAGCAGTACATCTGTGGAATTTCTCATAAAAGTCCAATGAGATCTTTTAATCTGAGGGTCCAAATTAAAAAGGATAGAAGGCATCTCAAGTTAAATAATTTACAAATATTGCATCACTCCAAAACTGCTTTAAGTTTTAAGCAACTAATTGGGATATTTAGGCAATGGCTTTCCCAGTTATCTTTTTAGCGACCTAATTATTAACCCATGAAGATTATTTTTGAAAAAGATTAAATGTGGTGCTATGTAGCATATATAACTATGTTGTTCAAGCTGTTTCCAGCTCCTGTTCTAGGAAATTGGTCATGACTGAAACTGACATTGGTTTATAACAATCATCACTTGTACCAATAAATAATACATAATCCCATCAAGTGGGTATGAATATTAATTTTTTAAACTTTTTTTAGCCTGTACCGTTCCCAAATGGTTATGCTTAATTCTATATAACTAACTTTAACCTATCCCCCTAGAAGCCAGAGTAATCGGTCCTGTAGAATCATTAAAGTGGAATATTAAACAAACCAAGCATGAGAACATCACTTTAATTTACTAAACTCAATTGTATTAATGAGACTGTTATTTATTACTAATGTTTCCTCTCTGTGTTCTCACATAATCATTCATACAAAGAGTCTTCTGTCAGCATAGGATGGATTTCTTAAAAGTCAGAGTTTTATGGTTCCCCTCCAGCCTCAAAAAGTCTTTCCTGACATTGATCAGTGTTGAGATTCATCCAGCTGCTCTTTATATCATGGATCTTTTGCCATTTTTAGCAAAGTCTTTAAGCCATACGTTTGGAGGCCTAACATACCTCTCCCTTGCCAATTCAGTTTTCCATTTCTCCTCATAGTTTTAATCAGTTTTTTGCCTCTGACTTCATAACCTTATTCTTGCCTTTTTCTTTGGCTTCTTGTAAATTTTCCATATATCCTTCATCCACATCCTACGGCAGCTTTCATCATTTGCAGAGGTCCTTTAGCATGAAACAGCTCATAATGGAACTGCAAACAAGGAGAAGTGGGTCTGTGGGAACTGAAGAGTTAAATTCCAGAACTCATGGTCATTCTCTTCTTCCCATAATAATCATCTGCGGAATGTGTCTGTGTTTGCTATTTCCCTGTTCAGTCTTGATCAATCTCAAAGGGTCAACCCAGTCACGTGGCTCCACATGGTTTCTTCATGGCAGCTAGTCTCCAGAGCTGCTTGATTGTTTGATAAGACAGGGAATGACAACAATAACAACAACAACAATTTGCCAAAAATGACAAGATGAAGAGCTTGTGGGACTTTTGAATACAGATGGATGGTCATTTGGAACACAACATGCCAGATATCACACTTGTCAACCCCCGAAGCATACAATTTATTGATATCACTGTACCAGGAGATGCCAGAGTCAAAGAAAAAGAATTGGAAAAAATCACAAAATATCACAACATGGCCATTGAAACTACACAATTATGGATGAAATATGTAACAGTGATACACATTGTCATCGGGGCACTAGGTATCATGACCAAGAATTTTATAAAATACATCAAGAAATTGCGGCTTCCTGTAATAATGCCAGCAGAATTGCAAAAAAAAAACCTGCACTACTCAGAGCATCGTACATTTTAAGAAGATACTTGGATGCTGATAGCAACCTGTATCAACCATTAGCGCCAGTCAATGATTTGTGATACATTTTTGTGATACATTTTTTAATGTTTAGTTGACTTTTCATGTTTAATGATTGAAAGAAAATAACAATAACAATAATGATAACGATAATGATAACAAACAACAACAACAATAATAATAATGATAATGATAATAATAATAGAATAACAGGATTGGAAGGGATCTTGGAGGTCTTCTAATCCAATCCCCTGCTCAAACAGACAACTTTATTATATTTACATTTCCAAATTTGGGATGTTAAAACAATAACAACAGTGTAATAAACTCTGCTGATAACAGGATCATGTCCTATGCCTGATTTTCATTTTCACTTCAAATATTTGCCTGAATTTCACACTTCATTAATATGATTATTTCCTTTTATAGCTTGTCTGTTTGAGTGGTGACAGAGATGTAATATAATATTAGCTGAGTTCTGGCAATATTGTCACTTTCTTCTGTTTCCTTCAACAAATCTTTGTTAAAATAACATTATACTCAACTTTGAAATAAGAAGGAATTCTGGGAATCAATCAACAACAAAAAAAAGCCGACAGGAGATCTTTACAAGTTTTAACACTTTTAAGCAAAACAGCAGCACCACCAAAAGGTAACAAAAGTCTTCATTTCACCTATTAGCATTCTGCAAAATAACTTTTCTCAAGATTGCCTTTGTGCATTTCAGTATTTACCTTTACTCAAATCCATGGGAAAAAAACATGCTTCTCAATATATTTTATTCTGATGTCTGCAGATATATAAAGCTAAACAGAAAAGAATACAAACCAGAATCAGAAATACACGAAAAACTAATACATGCTCTAGAGAGGAGATAGTTATTTCATATTTGGACCTTCTCAGGGAAAGTCTGGATTCTTCAGATTTATTTCTATTCAGATGTAATCCTGAAATAGATTGTGGATTAAGTTAAACAGTATATTTCTAGAAATGACTCTATTGTGGCAGGCTATAAAAATGCAACATTCTGCCAATACATCTTTTTAAATAGGTTAACTTATTTGTAAAGATATAAAGTCTTTTCAGATATAAAAGTTAAAATCAGTTTTTTTAAACATTGCTGTTTTGAACATTGTTGAGCTAATAAAAATATGTGATCTTGGTTCTTCCAGAACACCCTTCTTTTGTTTCTTCTGCCTCTGGGCAAAGCAAAACAAAAATCAAACTAAAAGCCTTATCATTATAATGGTGTAAATAACAGGGCAAAATATTCTCCTCTACTTATAGCAATGTCCATTGGATAATAAGCCAATAATTAATTATTTTCATCATGGGCATGAAATTCAGCTGAGAAGAGGTTTTTGGTTCAATCTCCAAATCGAGACCAAGCCAAATGAGACAGAGATTTTAAGAGGGTCATTATACTATAATCATGCCGCTTGCTAAATTAGCAACCAAAGGGTCAAACTCAGAAGTCCTTCAAGATTCCCTATTGGTATTCCAATAGTAATTGATAGGGTGCAACAGTATATATATTAGCAGTTCCATGGGAAAAAGCTTGATGGGGAAGTGATGAAAGAAAGAATCTGCTATTACCATCTAAAATCAGGAGCAGCATTAGTCTCTGAGAGGCTATTCTGCTTGTGTTATTAATACTGTATAGTTTTCTCAAAAAGCAATTAAACTGTCAGTTGAAACTGAACAGCCATCTTCGCTCTAAAGGTTTAAAAGACAGAGATGAATTTAAATAAGAATATTCTCTTGGTCACTTTTTAGAGAATTTTCCCTTAATTCTTGTGCTCCTTTTTGCCAGAAATTTGTTCCTAGTCTTGGGGTGCACTAATTGAAGATTGTCCTTACACTAAATGACAAGGAATGTGCATATCGATCTTCTCTCAAACATAAGTGTGGATATGACCAGGTGATTTCATCACCATTTCAGCATCTACCTCTAACAGCCTTTTGATTATCTGGGATCATGAATGTCTCTTTGCAGAAGCAGAGATGACATGAAAGCAAGATTCTTATCCAGGTTCATAATGTAATAAGCTGAGGAATGAGTGCTCAGTCCTCATGAATAAAATTGTTGCTTGTAGAGATTTAGGGTTGGCAATAAAGCAACTCAAAACCTGAGGGGCCACTTGTGTCAGTAGCAGTTTTTCCTTTTCTTCAGGATAATGACTTTTTAAAAGTTACTAGGAGGAATGAATTTCATATCTAGATAGATTTTAACTAACTTTCTGGTTGTTTGTTATCTTTCTGTGTTGATAGCAAGGTCCTTTTGTGTTATGTATGCAGGTTTAAAGTCATTGGTTTAGTTTGAACTGTTCTTGTAAAATGTAAGAAATGATTGGTTTAAAAAGTGCGGGAAAACCCTGCACTCTGATTGGCTGGCAACTGTGGCTGCTGGCTATAAGTAGCAGCCGCAGCCGAGGCAAAGTGGGTCCATTCTGAGCTGTAGTCACTAATAAACAAAGAGCTTGAAGCACTCCGCGTCTGTCTCTTCATGCAAACTTAACACTGGCGATGAAGGTGGGATTTCCCTGAAGAAGAAGGCAACGCGGAACAGAAGAAGAGAGAGATGGCTGCGCTGAACACGCCCCCAGCCCTGTTCGATCCGACGGCAGAAGACTGGGAGTCATATGCAGATCGTTTCCAAATGTATCTGGAAGGAAATGATCTCACCGACATTTCCAAGAAGCAGAAGAGGGTCTTTCTCACGCACTGTGGTCCGGCAGTTTTCAAGATGGTGAAGGCATTGGCGGGAGCTGCAGACGTGAAGGTAATGGAATGGCCTGACTTAGAAAAGTTGTTAAGAGACCATTACGCCCCACAAGTATCGTGCCTCATTAAGAGACACGAGTTTTACCATCGGGATCAAGGGGAAAGCGAAAACGTAAACGACTTCGTGGCAAGTTTAAGAGACATTGGGGGTGCATGTGAATTTAACAATTTAGAAGAGGCCATGCGCGATCGATTTGTTCTGGGCCTCAAAGACAAGGTGTTTCAGAGCAAGTTATTACTAAAACCTAAGATCACGCTGAAAGAAGCAATAGAAGAGGCCTCTTCAGCAGAAGCTACCAAGTCCTCAGCAGCGGCCATGAAAAAAATCAACAAGGCCACAGGCCATCCTGATGTGGAAAAGTCCACAACAACTCTTTGTGAGCAAATAGATTCTGAGTCAGACTGTAGTGAGGTGGAGGAAGGAATTTACAGACTCAGAATGGAGCGGAAAAAGAAAGACCTGGGAAGAAAGAGGCAAGATTTCTACTGCAGAGGGTGTGGGGAAGCCACCCCGCACTGAATGCAAGTTTTAGACACCATTTGCCTCCGTTGTGATAAAAGAGGACACCTAGCAAGAGTCTGCAAATCATCCAGAACTCCACCCAACAGAAGGAAGTTTGCTACAAGCAAAGACAAAGAATTCAAGCCTAACAATCTCAGTGAGAAAATGGTGCGCAGCACAGAAGCAAATGGGAAGAATGAAACTCATCGTGGACAAGGACCGCCCAAGTCTGCTGGGCCTTGAGTGGTTCAACCCGCTGGGCATCGAGGTGACTGGCATCAATCACGTGAGCAACACTGAGTGGGAAGAGGCCTTGAAGTCTGCGTTTCCAGAGGTCTTCAGCAACCGATTAGGCAAGTACTTGGGGACCCCTATCTCCTTTAACCTAGATCCCAAGGTACAACCAATCCGTTTAAAACCCAGAAGGGTCCCATTTGCCTTAAAGAAAAAAAATGATGCACAATTAGATAAACTAATAGCCCAAGGGGTTTTAGAGCCCACTGATCACTCCAGGTGGGAGACACCCATAGTCACACCAGTCAAGGCTGATGGGTCTGTGAGAATCTGCGGAGACTACAAGGGGACATTGAACCATGCGCTACAACAGAGCACATATCCAGTTCCAGTAGTGCATCATTTATTACATTCCCTTGGAGGGGGCACAGTTTTTGCCAAGTTGGACCTGGCACAGGCATATCAACAATTAACAGTTGATGATGCCACTGCTGAAGCCCAAACCATTGTAACCCATAGAGGTGCTTTCAAATGCAAAAGGTTGCAGTTTGGAGTAAGCGTGGCACCAGGCATCTTCCAAAGCCTTATGGAAAGAATGTTACAAGGACTGCCAGGGTGGTGCCCTATTTTGATGACGTTTTAATTTCTGCTGAAAATGACACTCAGTTACACGAGAAACTCAGGGAAGTCTTAACCAGATTCAAAAAAGTGGGGTTAAAAGTCAAAGAAGAAAAATGCACACTTAGAACAGATAAAGTGGAATTCTTGGGTTACATGATTGATAAACATGGCATCCACCCCACAGAAGCAAAGGTTCAGGCAATCAAAGAAGCCCCCAGGCCAAAAGGCAAAACAGATTTGCAAGCATTTTTTGGGACTCATTAACTTTTATCATATGTTTCTACCTCAGAAGGCAACCATTGCAGAACCCCTACATAGGTTGCTGGACAAGAAATCTGTTTGGGTCTGGGGGAGGAAGGAACAAGCTGCATTTAACAATATCAAGAGACAAATCACGTCTGATGCTGTGCTGATACAGTTCTCTGAGAATCTTCCTGTTGTTCTGACTTGTGATGCCTCCCCTTTTGGACTGGGGGGGGGGTGTTATTGAGCCATATGCTTCCCAGCGGGAGGGAAGCTCCTATTGCATTTTACTCTCGCACCTTGACTAAAGCAGAGAGGAACTACAGCCAACTGGATAAGGAAGCCTTGGCAATTGTAGCAGCTGTCAAGAAATTCCATGAGTATTTATATGGGAGAACATTTACTGTTGTCACACATCACAAACCTCTGTTAGGCATTGTGGCAGGGGACAAACCAATGCCCACGATCCTGTCACCAAGAATGCTGAGATGGACTGAATTTCTTGCTGCTTATTCAAACAAACTGATCCACAGACCTGGTAAAGACATTGGGCATGCAGATGCTTTGAGTTGCTGCCCACTTCCTGCACACATTGAGGACCCTGTTCCTGAGACTCATACCTTTTTTCTAGAAACTGTTGCCAAGCTTTCAGTACATGCTGCTCAAATTGCCAGAGAGACTGCCAAAGACACTTTATTGGCTCCTGTTATAGGCTGGATTAAGAAGGGTTGGCCATTTCAAGATCTATCTCAACTCGCCCAACCTTTCAAATCCAGGCAAACTGAATTATCTGTATTAAGAGGATGTATTTTGTGGGATAACAGGGTGGTTATTCCTGCAAAACTACAAAAAGAGGTTTTGGAAATGTTACATGAGGGTCATCCGGGAATTGTCAGAATGAACGGATTGGCCAGGAGTTATGTATGGTGGCCAGGTATTGACAAAATGGTTGAAAACTGGGTTGCATCTTGTCCCAACTGTCAGGTAGTCAGGCCTGCCCCACCTCTTGCCCCCACAGAGGAATGGGAATGTCCTAGGGGCCCATGGTCCAGGATTCACATTGATTTTGCTGGTCCTACCAGAGGGCACACTTTCCTTATTATAGTAGATGCATATTCCAAATGGCTAGAGGTTATCCCTATGGCATCCACCACAACTGAAGCTGTCATCAAACAGCTTAAAAAGCTTTTGTAACTCACGGGTTACCTGATGTGCTTGTTTCTGACAATGGCCCTCAATTTACATCCAACCTTTTTGAATCCTATCTAGCACAACAGGGTATCAGACATGCCCTGACAGCCCCTGGGCATCCTTCGCTAACGGCCGGGCTGAACATATGGTACGATTTACCAAGGAAAAACTTCAGCAATTGGGTCCAGGGGATATCACTGAGAGAGTTGAAAAACTTCTCAGTGTTCAGCATATCACTCCCAACCCCTCAACTAATTTGTCCCCAGCTGAATTGTTGATGGGTAGGAAACTCAGGTCTCCCTTGATCGCCTTCATCCCACTTATGCACCCAACGCACCACTAGATTCCACTAGCAAAATTCACACATTCACTGTGGGTGATTCTGTTTATGCTAAGAACCTTATGGGTGAACCATTATGGATTCCTGCTGAGATAACCCAAATCACAGGCCCCAGGTCTTACAGGGTACAAACGGAGGATGGTGTCCTCTGGAGCAGGCACATTGATCAGTTAAGATCCAGATTGCCTCAGGAGCATCGTTTTTGCTCCTCTCTGGTTTCCATACCTACTGCCTCTTCTAGGGGAAGGGAGGATCATGAGTGTAATCAGCAAGCAAGAATCAACCCCATGTGTAACGAGCTAACACGACAGGAACCATCCCAAAACCTGTCACAATACCAACAACCATTTTCACAAATGGAAGATTGCACATCACTACCTGATTTAGGTGCTGGCATTGGGTTGGAGATGGATTGGGAGGAGAGACCAGGTTGTAGTAACCAAACAGGTTCTACCATTACTACAAGTCCTAGTAAGGAAATGTCAGCAGACACATTTCCTCCCTCACAAGGTGAGAACCTTAAAACATCTGAACCATGTAGGTCTCAGCGCATAAGAGCCCCACCTATTTAAAAGAATACATTAGATAGGTTGGGGTTTGAGTATGGACTGAACCTAGTGGGGAGGGATGTTATGTATGCAGGTTTAAAGTCACTGGTTTAGTTTGAACTGTTCTTGTAAAATGTCAGAAATGATTGGTTTAAAAAGTGCGGGAAAACCCTGCACTCTGATTGGCTGGCAACTGCAGCTGCTGGCTATAAGTAGCAGCCACAGCCCAGCCAAATTGGGTCCGTTCTGAGCTGTAGTCACTAATAAACAAAGAGCTTGAAGCACTCTGCGTCTGTCTCTTCATGCAAACTTAACATTTTGCAAATTAACTTTCTCACATATATAACAATTTGTAAGTTACCTGAATACTTTTAACCTCCAATGTCTGACACTCTTGCCCCACATCTATACCAAGCACTAAATTCCTGCTTTTGGTGAATTCAGGGAAATCTTTTATTCGTCAAATTATTATAATAATCCTTTTTCTATGCTTGTGTTTTTCCAAAATAAGTAATTTATATGCAAAGACACTCTTAGAAGATATAATAGATTAGAATAAAATTTTCAATTTCAGATGATAAAAGCATGCAAGGTGTAGATTTCTTTACCTGGAAATAATTTTAGTCAAGATGTTTTAGTTTATAGTGATTAAAAAGAAAGAAAGAAAATCCTTGAATTAAATTTGCCACAAGCAGCAGAACTCAGGTTCAATAATAAAATGAACCATGTCCATTAAGCAATTCTGTTGTAGTTGTGTAGTCATCTAAACTGCTAAGAATATAGATGAAGAATAAAGATGAAGAATGATCTTGTGTGATTGTTTAGTTCCAGATTATATTGGTCAACTTAGTTGAAGCATATATTTTTTATGCCTAAAGGGAAAAGAAACAAATGGAAAAAAAGATGGAGGATCTCTATAATTTCTTGGATACCTAATCTACTTTCCAGTGATAATGGATCTGTAAGAGAGTTGGAATCATTCATTGACCCAAAGACAAAGGAAATACTGTCTCCTTAGCATACATCATTACCGCATTAGAAACCTTTTTAAACCTTGTTATCATCTGGTTTCCTCTGACAGCTGAGAAGTACCCTATTTTACTCTAGGTTGTCTGGGACTAGCTTATCCCAGCGTATTCCTGATTTCCAGAACAGGTCTGGAAAAGCCATGCACCTGTTATTTAGTAGTAGATGGCATCTATCCTTCGTTGTCTGCAAGATTACAACATTTTGAGGACATTCAGAAGTTTATAACGTTTGTGGCTTCATCTCTCAAATGATGGTACTAGCTTCAGCTTGTAACATCCAGCAGTAATTCTTCTCTTCTTCTTGGTTCTGGAGATAATACCAGAGATACTTGCATAGACAGAAAAATTGTGTTCTGTGTCGTGGTTAGTTTCTAGGACTGCAAACTTAGGGGACAGGGGAAGCGGTTTCCACTGAGGTCTCTGAACTATCATGTTTCATCAGCTTCATTCTCCTTCTCCTGTTGCTTCAGCAATTTCTCATCAATGGATACGTCCCAGAGGCCAATGAGAATTGTACAAATGGAAGGAACGAGGTGGGAAGGATTAGTAATAACTCTCCCTCAGTTTGATGGAGATATTTATCCGCTCAGTGAACTTTCTACACAAAGAAACACACATAAAATAATTAAGCTAGCATTCACAAAACATTGTTATACAATTGGTAAGAATGAGAGACTGCAAAATCATTTCATGAAGCAAGCTGTACCAGAACTCTTCCCCAAATTCTGTCTGCTGCCCTCAATAGCTTGCTTATGTGCTGGAATGGGGCAAGAAAGAGTGATATTATCATGATAACTGGAATATGCAACATTTTCAAACCAAGAAGATTTTCAAAAAAAAATTTAAAACATTGCCTGCCATATTTTGAAGTGTTTGGTTAGAATAACAGGGCCAGCAAATTTGAGCTACAAATAGTGGCCTGATTTAAAACTACTGTAATAGACCACTTCTGTATTACCATCATTTGATTTATTTGCAGAGGATGGTAGATATATAACAGATTTTAACTTAAAAATTTAACTGCATGATGTTTCTAAAATGGAAACCTAATCTAATTAGTGCCCTCCATTACAATATAAATCAACTGAAGTAATATGTATTTATTTAGAACCCTAGAAAAGGTTATTTTTTTGTAATGGGTGAGTGTTTTATGGTTAAAAATGGATTTTTCATGAGTCATTCCAGACTGGGAGCAGCTTCACCTTTTCTGCTCAACTTGTAAATCAAAAATTACACCCATCAAATGTATACATGTTTTCATTTTGTAGGTTCCATTTAAATGCAAATTCTGCCATTTAAGCAGAACTTAAGATGTACTTTATTGCAGAGCAATTACCATACCCTTTCTCACCAGATCTCCCTGTAATAAGGTCATGGGTCATTTTTTTTCTTTCTTTTTCTTCAAGCCCTCAGCAAATGCAACTGAAATTAAAGTAGTCAGTATCTATTGCCATTGGAGATGCAAACGGACGGTGAGAAAAAAAAGTCTTTAAATATCTTTTACCTCCTTCCTTACACAAAACAATTGTCATAGACACCTTTTGTCTTGCTGTAACTGAATTTCTACCGAAAATGGTTTGAAAACTTGCTGTTGTAAGAGGAGCTAACTAGATTGCAAATGCATGCAGGCTGCCAAAGACCTTTGAAGACAGAAGTAGTTCCTTCTACATAATATATAGGATTGTGCTGGAAGCTACAAAGCTATCTCTGCCTTGAGCAAAGTAAGTGGTCTTAGACAAGGTCTCCTGCTGCAGTTAGGAATAATGATTAATTTAGAAGTTCAGTGTGAGGATTAAAATGAAATGACTGGCTTTAAATAGTTTGACCACTTGTCCTATTTGCACACATCAAGGGGCAATCAGGTAGGTGGGAGCATGTGGGAGCTGTGGCCAGGGGGGCTTTTGCCCAAGTTCGGCTGGTTCGCCAGCTTCGCCCTTATTTGGACCGAGATGCCCTTCGAACGGTTACTCATGCGCTCGTCACCTCTAGAATCAACTACTGCAATGCTCTTTACATGGGACTCCCCTTGCGGACGTCCAGAGGCTACAGCTGGTGCAGAATGCGGCTGCCCTGGTTGGAGGGTCAACGCCCTGCCATACTCCCGTTCGCTCTCATAGGAGGGCAGGCATTGTCGGATGGTGGTTCCCAGGGCTAGGGCCTGTGGGAGCGCCTGCCCTTTGGAATCAGCTCCCGGATCTCCGTTTGGCCCCGACCTCCTCCTTCCACGGGACCTGAAGACTTGGTTGTTTCAACAGGCCGGCCTGGAATGACCCGGGGGGGGGGGCTGAGGGTTTTAATTTTTAATTTTTAACTGTATTCGGCTTGTTTATCTGTTTAATTCTCTTTTATTGTAAATTTCTTCTGTTTTAATGTTCGCCGCCCTGAGTCCTTAGGGAGTAGGGCAGCATACAAGTCGAATAAATTATTATTATTATTATTATTATTATTATTATTATTATTAAGTTAGCCCCATCAAAGTATTTGAATATTGTTCTGTCCTCACTATACATTAGTCTGTGTGCAGCTTGACATACAGCTAAACCCACCTATCCTCCAATAAAACAGACTACGTGTCTAGATCTGAATGCTTTATTGAAAGAACAGGATATGGTGAAACTGGGGAAAATAGGGATACATACAATGAGAACCAAATACAAGATAGACACTATTAAGTTACTGTTGAACATAACAATTAATAAATATAAGCAATTTAAATCTCATCAGCGATGCTCTGTATGTGGAATGTGGGTTTGTCCTTGGATGACCATGTGCCATAGATTAAGATGGATTCTTCTTTGTGCTTCTGCCTTCTCCAAATGCTAAAGAAAATAGAGTCTAGCTTCCCAGCGTGTAGTTGTTTTGAGAGTGCGGGCTGATGGGTAATAGGATGAGGTCAGCTTCAAACAATATACTTGGTATTTGCCTCTCCGGCCACTAGATGGGGCTAGAAAGCGACAACAATATATAAAAATCGTATGTTGGGGCATATTTGTCCCTCCAACCACTAGATGGGGCTAGACAGCAACAACAGTATATAAAAGTTATATGCTGGGACATGACAAATATGCTGGTCGAATCAGAACCTTTAGTCTGAGAGGACCAGAAACATCTGATCCCCTCTTACATCATCTTTTCTGCTCAATGCCTCCCACAGATCCTTCCTCACTTGCTTTTAACCACAGTGGGAGCATGCCTTGGTGATCTCTCCATTCTGCCATGTCTCCATGAAGCTGCCTATAGCTTATCTGCAGCCCATGGATGAGATTAGCCTAAATAACTACTTCAGTTTTAAAAGACAGCTTTCTCCCTTGTATTCCACAGCTTAACATTGTCTATTTTCCAAGCAACACAGTCAGAGGCCCTGTAGGATAACTTATGCCTCTGGCACCAGGATACTCTCCTCTGCCCATTGTTGTTGTTTTCTTCAGGCAGGAATGAGCAGGGCACAGCAGCTGACTCCCTTCCCCCTCCCCCCAACTGTACTGGGAAGCTCTATGCAGCATCCCCAAAGGCTGATTTACAGCTGCATTGACAAGAGCAGCACGATAAAGACAGACTGGAAACCTTCCAAGAGATGGTACTTCCACTTTACCCTGCCACTTTCCAGCCTCGTTTCATAATTACCTGTCTCTCAATCTAGCAGGGGAATTAATGATAAACCTAAGACTACCACATCTGAGCTGTGAACACTGAGACAATTATTACATGGCAGCAAGACATTCAAATTTTAGATTTGGCATCTCCTGCTTGACCCCCAAATAGAGCACTGGCAGCATTTGTATATGTATCTGTAGGAAGGTAGGAAGAGTTATGATGGAGAGAAAGATGCTTATTGAACAACTGACAGTGTTTTCTGAGAGTCTGAAGTGCAATTTGCTACAGAACCTGAAATCCAACATTCTAGGGAGTCACCTTTATTGTTGTGGACAGGGAGGGAAGGGGCATTCTGACTGACTGATTGACTGACTGACTGACTGACTGACTGACTGACTGACTGACTGGAGAGGGAAGCTTCCCAATAGGGAAGGAAAGAAAGAGGAAAGTTCTTTCATAACTGCACTTGAATTTTAGATGAATTTATCAGGCACTACAATACCGGAGATCAAGGCCCATCCCAAGATGGGGAAAGACCTCTTGTCAGTATGGTTGTTTCTCCATTGAGATTGTCCACAGGAGTCAGTGAGCAGGAAACAAAAAAGATGGGAAACAAAAAAAACCTGCAGAAATTCTTGAAGTATATTTTAATTGATCAATTTTTACTGCCCCATGTGAAATTATTGATCCATCTTATCATTTCAAGTATTGAAACCATAATTTAGTTGGGTCTTCCTTCTGTGGGATTGGGCAATAATTCTCATTATGTCCTTTTTAAGGACATTCTGCTTCTCTCTGTGACACCAGAAGAAGCCAGTCAACCCATGAAGGGCTCAATCTTCTTCTACACAAGTTTCCCCCACAGATATGGGCCCTAATGGGTTGTACCTATGACGTGAAATAAATCCATTCCATATCTTTTAGCTTCTTCTTTCACATGTTCATTACTCATAAGTACAAAAAATAATAATAATGAAAAAGCATTATTGCATATATCTATATTATTATATCTTAAAGGTTATTTTGATAATTCCACAAAGGCTTATTTCATCATAAAACAGCACAAACAAAAATTTATTAAGAAACTTCTTAAGATATAAACAGAAACCATAGCTTTTATTACATGTACTGTATTAGTTTACTTGATGCAAGGACTTCACATCCATACCAATTGTTTCATCAATGTTTACTTCTCCATACTATTTCATTTCTCTGTGACCTCTCCCCTTTCTCAACCACCCAGACAGCAGTGTAATTATAAAGTTTCTCTGAAGTTAATACTCCATGGACCAAATAAAGTATGATGTGGTCCATGAAAGCTTTTGTAATAATACATTTATTAGACTTTAAGATACAAGATTCTTGTTCATGATTTGCTTGCCATTGATCAGAATGTTGCTATGGAGTTTTTTTTCTTTGTGTGTCTATGTGTCTGTATCTGTGTGTAATTTGTCAGTATCTTCACTGTGGATTCTGTTTGAGAAAATCTATTTCTCTTTTCTAAACTATTGAGGAGTAATGAATGAAAGTACTTTGGTTGGTAGATTTCTTACTGGTAAATGATCTTTGGATCTTCTGTTTGTTGGTGGCGTTTTTGAATATTATGAATTTAATGAATATTTAATGAATTTAAAGAACAATAGATTATTGAGACTACCTAACAATTGAAATGGTTTTCCTAGACTGAAAAGAAATGAAAACTGTGTAATTTTTTTGCATGTGATTTAAATATTAATGCAGCCACAATCTCTGTTTTGTTCTCAAATCCAAACTAGATAATTTATTAACAACGTTATGAAAAGCTGTGAAGGAAGTGAGACAATCTCTATAGTGATGTACATAAGAGGACCAGATACACATCTCAGGTAGAAGTACTTATGGAATCTACTTCTCCTAAATTCTAACAGAAGAAAGTTAGGTTAATCATTTTGCAATCCTCACTTCCATTGCAACTAGCATTGTTTGTTAAAACTCATTAAAGGAAAAATCAAACAGAACATGTTTGAATCCAAAAAATAGATCCAATAATTAGAAGCTGATAATTATACTAAGCTTAAGATTAATTACTTAATTAAAATTCTGTGTTGCTGTCACCACTGTAAATTGGAACTGTAATAGAATAGTTACATAAGAAAAAAGAAACTTAGTCATTTCCCAGTTGATTCTTTATCCCGATTTTTCTTCAAGTTTTAAGAACTTTTAATGTGCAATAGCACAATCCTTTTTCCCTATCATACAATCAGAGAATAATTGTTCATTGCAAATTGAATCAATAGTAATGAGATAATTCCTAGGAAGGAATCTGACCTGGCCATTTCAGTAATTCCATTACATCAAGAGCGACTATATTGGAGATATTTGCATAATCTTTTTTGTTTTTCTTTTGTTTCAAGTCTTTTATCTGAGAGCATCCAGGCAGGACAAAATAGTTGTTGTTGTTTTTTAAATTCGCATTTATATGCCGCCCTTCTCCAGAGACTCAGGGCGGCTTACAATTTTTTGGAGCACAACCCAATGCGCTCAGCAATAGCCTTCCTTCCATTGTATATGCCTGCTTATTACTAAGTGGCATTTTTACAAAGTCAGCTTATTGCCCCCAACAATCTTGGGTCCTCAATTTACCTATCCCGGGAGGATGGAAGGCTGAGTCAACCGTGAAATAATATCAGTTGACCACTCCCGTTTGCTCAGTCCTTCTAGTTCAGCCGTGGGCAAACTACAGCCCGGGGGCCGGATCTGGCCCGTTCGGGTGTTCTATCCAGCCCACGGAGCCAAAAGAGTGGAGGGTTCTCTTGCTCTCCCAGAAGGCTACGTGAAGTAATCTAACTTTGAATTTATATTAGTTCACACAAACACTCCATCCATGCTTTGGTTCCAGCCCTCCGGTCCAGTTTAAGAACCCATTGTGGCCCTCGAGTCAAAAAGTTTGCCCACCCCTGTTCTAGTTTCTAGTTTTTTTTGTATGCCTCAGAAGCACCAAAAAGACTGAAATATTTTCTCAGAATAATAGGGCTAGAATAAATCAGTACTCTTCCATACTAGAATTCCAGTTAAAGCTTTCCTGCCTGATAACTGTCCAAACTCTACTTGAAAATACACAGTGAATGGGAGGCCAAAGCCTCTTGGAAAGTTGGTTCTATTTTCAGTCCATTCTTTTTTTTTTTTTTTATTAGAAAAGTTTATTTACAATATAAAAAAGACACAACAACATACAAACATACAGTCACATATAAACATAAATACATCACACATTAGTTGCAGATCGGAAATGCTTTTCCCATGTGAAGTTACAGTCATATATAATCATAAATATTTCTTCTAGTAATATTCGCTTGGTTTAACCTCTATTGTAAAATTTCCTTTTATCACATCTTTCAAGTTCTTACATCACCTTACATCACTATCTCCTGCTTTCTATGAATTCTAATGTTCTAATGTTTCAAATAGCACTCTATTTTCCAACATTCTCATTCCCTTCATTTTTATGTTCCATCCAATTATACCACTTTTCCCATATCTTGTAATAATCTGTATCTTCTTTTCCATTTAATTTGAGAGTTAGTCTCTCCATTTCAACACATTCATACATTTTGTTTATTACTGTTTGTATAGGCGGAATTGTAGGTTCTTTCCATTTTTGCGCTAAAACGATTCGAGCCGCTGTTAAAAAATGTGCAATCAGGTATTTGTCTTTTGAGGAAACTTTTTCTTTATCATTCCAAGTAGGAACAATTCTGGTTTCCACTCCAGCTCACAGTTCATCACATCCTCAATCCAATTTTTGATTCCTGTCCAATATTTTTAATTTTAGGGCATGTCCACCACACATGGTAGTAGGTTCCTATTTTGTCCTGACATTTCCAACAGTTTGGGTTTGCCTGGGGGAATATTTTTGCTAGTCTAGCCGGGGCCAAGTGCCACCTGTACATCATTTTATATTGATTTTCCTTGTACGCCACTGACTTTGTATATTTTAAATTTTCTTCCCAAATATCTTCCCAATCATTTAAATCTAATTTGTATCCTATATTTCGCTCCCAGGCTACCATTGATCCTTTTGCTAATTGTCCTGCTCTTTCCTGTTCTAATAGTAATTTATATAATTTGGATATCAACTTTTCCTCTAATCCCAAGAGTATTTTGTCCAGATTTGTATTTTTGTTTCTATCCCATATTCCTTTATATCTTTATTATATCTTGATTTAATTTGTAAGTAGACCCAACTATCTATTAATATGCCTTGTGTTTCCAAGTCTTGTTTTGTTTTTAATTTTCCATCTGTATCCAGTATCTGATAATATTTAAGTTTTTATTCAAATCCATTGTATTTGGATTGAAGGTTGCTTCCATTGCTGAAAACCACCTTGGTATTTTTGTATAATTTTTCTTTCTTATCTCAGCCCAATTTTTAATCAATGCATTACGTATTATATGTTTTGTAGTATGTTTTTGTCTTTTGTCCGTCGGGTTCCATAGAAGTGCATGCCATCCTATTTGTAAGTCATGCCCCTCTAGTGTTAATATTCTCCTATTTTCTAATCTGACCCATTCTTTTGTCCATAGCAAACTCATGCTTTGTAGTAAATTTCCCAATCTGGCAGTCCCAATCCTCCTCTACTTCTATCGTCTTGAAGATATTCTCTCTTTATCCTTGCCCTTTTTCCCATCCAGATAAACTTCATTGTCATCTTATTCAATTCCATAAAAACTTCTTATTTGTTAATATTGGAATTGTCTGGAAAAGGAATAAAACTTTGGGAAGAATGTTCATTTTAATTGTTGCAATCCTCCCTAGGAAGGATATTTGCAATTTGTTCCAGATTTCCAGATCCTTTTGATTTGTTCTAAAATTTTTATATAATTATCTTCCCACAACATTATTGTTTTGCCCTTATCCAAATTCCTAGATATCTTATTTTATTTACTATTTGTAACCCCATAATCTCTTCGAGCCTCTTTTGTTTAGAAATTATCATATTTTTAACTAGTAATTTGGTTTTTCCCCTATTTACCTTTAAGCCTGCTAATTCCCCAAAATCATTTATTTCTTTCATTAAAATCGGCCTGTCTCTAAAGGTTCTTCTATTATAAAGGCCATATCGTCTGCAAATGCTTGCGTTTTGTATTCTTGATTTCTGATTTTCGCTCCTTTTATATTTTCATTTCCCCTAATTCTAATTAATAGTGTTTCTAATACTGTAATAAATAGTAGTGGTGATAGTGGGCAACCTTGTCTGACCCCTTTTCTATTTTAAACATTTTAGTGGTCTCGCCATTTACTAATATATTTGCTTTTGGGTGTCATATATTGCATTTATCATTCCTTCAAAATTTTGTCCAAATTTCATTTTATTAAATTGCTGTTTCATAAAGTCCCAATTCAAATTATCAAATGCCTTCTGTGCATCTAAAAAGATTAGGGCCATTTGATTGCTCGGGTGGCTTTCATAATATTCTAATATATTTATTATTATTCTTATATTATGTCTAATCTGTCTTCTCGGCAAAATCCATTTTGATCTGTGCTAATTTTCCCACTAATAATTCCTTTTAATCTTTGTGCCATAATTGTCATGAAGATTTTATAGTCAGTATTTAAAAGCGATATTGGTCTATAATTTTTGATTTGATTACTATTTGTATCTTCTTTAGGTATGAGTGTTATATATGCCTCCTTCCAAGTATTGGGGATTTTGGCTTTACCCAGTGCTTCATTACATACTTCTAAAAGTGTATTATTTAATATGTCCCCCATCTTTTTATAGAATTCACTTGGATATCCATCTGGACCTGGTGTTTTATTATTTTTTTGCTTCTGAATTGCTTTCTTTAATTCATCTATTGTTATCTCTTTGTTTAACAGATCTCTTTCTTCATCAGTAAATTTCTGTATATTTCCTTCCTCTAAGTATTGTTTTATTTTAGACACTTCTACATTTTCTTGTTTATATAATTCCTCAAAATATTTTCTTGCAATTTCTTTCTTTTTTTCCAAATCAACCTCAAGATCTCCATTTTCATTCTCTAAATATTGTATCGTTCTTTTCTGTTCCTCTTTTCTCAATTTGTATGCTAGCCATCTCCCCGGTTTGTTTGCATATTCAAAGTAATTTTGTTTTGTGTATTGTAGCTTTCTAAGGAGTTCCTCTTGCTCCAGTATATTAAGTTCATGTTTTTTTTGGATTAATGCGTCTTTGGTTTGCTCACTATCTGGCCCTCTCTTTTGTTTGCTCTCTAATTTTGCAATTTCTTTTATTAATTCATCTTGTTTCTTCCATCTTTCCTGTTTCTATTTGTTTCTATTTGACAAATATGCATTGATATTCCCCTAATATAAGCTTTTATTGTATCCCACATGTTTTGTAGGGATGTATCTTTTTTGTTAGAATTATAAAAGTTTGTTAATTCCTCTCTAATTTTTGTAAATATTTTTCTTCTTTCAGGATCTGAGAATTTAGTGACCATCTTCGTTCTTTTCCTTCCCCTTCTTTCCAAATTAAAGACATTGGGTTATGATCAGCCCATATATTTGTTAAAATTTTTGTATCAAAATTTCTTTATTTAATTCACTATTTATCCAAATCATGTCTATTCTAGACCAGGATTTGTGTGGGCTGGAGTGGAAAGTATACTGTGTAATTTGTGGATTCCTTTTTCTCCATATATCTTCCAATCCAAATTCCTCTACCATTTCAAAAAATATTTTTGGTAACGTATTTCGCTTTTGATATTGTTTGCATTCCGATTCATAATCTTGCCTATTATCAGTTATTGCATTGTAATCCCCCATCAGACAAATCCTTGATTGCCAATTTCTATCAATTTCATATAAATTTTATAAAATTCTTTTTGATTTTTGTTTATGATAGATTCCAACAGCTAAGGTTTTCTTATTATGTATCTCTATTTCCACCATTAATATTCTTCCCTCTGTATCATTATATATCAATTTTGCATTCAAATCCTCTTTTATATATAGTACTACTCCTCTTTTTCTTTCCACTGCTAAAGCCATAAATGCTTTTCAAGTTTTCTATTCTCAAGATACCTTTTGTCCTGTTCTTTATGTGGACTTCTTTGCAGACATATTATATCCCATTTTTGTCTTTCCAATCTACCTATTTTTTCCTTTATTTGGACTATTTAGTCCATTAATGTTCATTGATATTAATTTTATTCCCCTTCCCATTTGGTCTCCTCTCTTCTAGCTAATATTACGTTTTGCCTGCTGTCTGACTTCTGGTCTTCACTCCCGCCTCCTCTCTCCTTCCTTCTTCACAGACCATTAGTTCTCTGTCCCCTCCTTCCTCCTTTCTCTCCTCCCCATGGACTCTTAGATCTTCCTGACTTGCATTCCTCGACTCTTCTCTACTGCTCAATTCCTCCACTAGTCCTCCTGTTTGTTCATAAAATCTTTGAGCCTTCGCTAGGTTATCAATTCTAGTTCTTCTACCTTCCCATGTTACTAATATTCCTTCTGGGTCGTTCCATCTGAATAGAATGTTTTTTATTTAAATGATTTGTGAGGAATCTATATTCCTTTCTTTGGTCTCTCACTCTCCTTGGGATCTGCTTCAATATTATAACTTGTCTACCATTGTGTTTTATCGTCTCTTCCCTGGTCAATCTATAAATTATCTCTCTAACCCTTTTCTAGCGAATCTGACATGAACCTCCCTTGGGAGTCCATGTCTTCTGGCATAGGATGTATAAACTCTATAAGCCTCATCGATCTCTAATACCATCTGATCCCTTTCTTTTTGCAGAATAGCTGCCAATAATTCTGCCATTACAAGAGTCAAATTTTCCCTCTTTCCTCTTGTATATTCTGGAACCTTAAATAATATGAGGCTCTATCTAATTCTAAAATGTCAAAGCCTCGTTCGTTTCCCTATACTGATCTTTAATTTTCTGTTCCATAGCTTCCACCTTCTTCCCTGTTTGATCTGTTCTTTTCGTGATCGTTATAATTTTCTCCTCATTTGTCTTTGTTGTCTCCTGCAGCTGTCCTATTTTCCCCTCTAAAGTTTTAATTCATTTTTCATCTCTCCCAATTCGCTTTTTAATTCTGCTCTCATCTCTTCTCTTTCCTTCTTACTCTCCACATGGTTATTCATCATTGATTCTTGCATCGTTAACATCATGTTTTGTAACGTCTGTAATGTATTTTGTATTGTTTGGGAGGGGGTCTGAGTACTAGATTTCTCGGTGCCAACATCCCTTCTATAGTTTTTGGGAGGAAGTCGCGTGGGTGTAGATGGGGGTACAGTTGTCACTCCCTTTTTCCCTGTTTTGGTAATAGTGGAAGTTACTGTTGACATTTCTTTTATAATCTTTTGCTGCTCTTTAATGATTCTATTTATATTTCCCACGTCTTATTTCCAATTTTCATCTACTAAAGGTCCCTCTATTCCAATGTTTTCACACAATCAAATCTAATCAAAAGTGAAGAGCAGAGGAACTACCTAACCTTGTTTTTTTTTTTTTTTTTTATTTTAAAGTCCAATATTTCTCTTAATAATCTTGGAGGGGGGGACAGAGAGTAAAATCACATTACATTTCTAGCATATACTTTTTGATAGTCTGAAAAGGGAATCTGAGGAAGGAGAAATATAAGGAAAAAGAAAGGAAAAGAGAGATAACTAGATATTATGCGCAAGTCAAGTAAAATAGAATGATATATAATATAATATATGTCTATAAATATAAAAAGCAAAGGACAGAAGCGACTATCAATTCTTATTGTTCTGTAAAAAGTAAATACTTAATATAGATCACTACTTATCTGTCCACAATATTCTTATACTAAGAAGTTTAAATCAGTAGTATTATCTTATGGATAAGTTAATAAATATAATTAAATAAGTAAGTATTAGGTTTGTAAATAACAATGTTTCAAAGTTCTTAACTTCTTATAGCAATCTATAATAATATAACAACCCTATAAGATTTTCCCAAATTATACTATAAATCTATCTATGTCTATATATAAGTATAATATTAAGCAATATAAAGTCGCTTTAAAGTATATGAATGGAATACAAATTAAACACAATAATATACGTATAGTAATGAATCAGGCTCCTTCCGATCTTTGAATTGCTGTTCTTCACTCGGGTTGTCCAATTGTCCAGATGTCAATGCCAAAAAGAAAAAATTGCAATGTCACAATGGTGGAACTTCCTTGGTCTTCCCTCCGATTAATTTAAACCGATCCTTGCCTCGAAAAAGTTCTGTTTTCTTTAAGCAACGAAAGTTTAAGCAGCGAAAGTTTCCAAATGTTGATTGATTTGAATTAGTTTTCGTAACTTTCCCTTTTCTGCGGTTTGCTGATTATTCGCAGGGCTGCTCGTTCTAAAGTAAAAGTTGCTGTCTCTTTTACTTTACGCCTGTCACACCACAAAGTCCCTAGCAGTTTTCAAATTCTCAAAACTCACTTTTTTTTTCTTCAGCACGATCCCCTTCTGGTCCGGTTTCTTTCGTTAAGTCTTCTGTCACGATGGCTACCTCTGCTGGGACTCTATCGCTTCCCGCTGTCCAGTAGCTCTTTCAGCTGCCACCCACTTCGTTCTCCGATCTCTTCCAACCTCAGCCGCACTTTTTCCAGTTGGATAAGACCTCTTTCACCGGGTACTCTCTCTCTCGCAGGACTTTCACTTTCTTGTTTAGCTTTCTGTTCTTGCGCGGGACTCCTCTCACTTTTATATATATTTTTTTTTCGTGGGGTAGTCACTAAGATTGTGCCGCTTTCTTTCCGCTTCGCCCCAACCTTTGAACAGTCCCCACAAAGTCTTTTTCAGTCTTTATGACTTCTCACCAAGTTCCTAATTTCTTTCCGATCGGCAACTTTCACTTTCAGCTTCCCACTAATGGCGCACCGCCTTTCGGGCCAGCTCTGACAGCGCTGGCTTCTTCCGCTCTGAACTTCGGGAACTCTTCTTCGCTGTTTGGGATCGCACTTCCCAAACCAGCTCAAGTTTTCAGGGTTTCCTCACTTCTGCCACGGGCTGTTCTAGATAAAACCGAGGTGGGAGAAGGAGAAATATTTCTCCCTACCTCACACCGAGGCGTCACCGGAAGTCCGATTAAAAATTTCTATTTGTCCATCTATAGTGATTGTTTCCAATTTTCAGTCAGTATCTACCATCTTTTAACTTAAAGCCACTATTCAATGTCCTGCCCTGTCAACTAGGCCTTCCCCCCCCTCTTAGTATGATATCTCTTCAAATATCTGAAGTGCTGTCATAGATCCACCCATCTTTGTTTGTCAAACCTAAACATTTCCAGTTCTTTCCATTTCTGTTCATAAAACTAACTTCTGGGGAAGGTATGGAGGATTGAACTAACAAAAATACAGCTGTTGACCAGCAAAGCCAAGGAATGGTGAGCAAACCAGTTCCTTGAATCTCTCCAGATAAAGAGAGGATGGGAGATCACCCATATGCTCTGGACTGCTGCTTTCTACAAGGAGACCACAGGGATAGCGGTTTTATGCAGGTTGGAGCACCGCAGTCTATGGGATTACCTATCCTGCTTCATACCATGGCAGAGACTTTTAAAGGACACCAAATTAGCAAATCTCACTTTCTAATCACATTTTGGAATTGCTTCTGAAATAAGAGAGATCTTTGGAATAACAAGTTTGAAAATGTGGGGTGAGTCTGCCTTTAATTCTAAATGGGAAAAAATTATCAGAAGGTTTTTAAAGTCTGAAATAAACAGCAAAATCTAAATAAACATTTGATTTTAGAAAGTTATGTTATAAATGGATCCAAATAAAATTGGAATATCAAACTTTTTCTGTTAAATTTGCATGAAGGGTCAGACGCAAGAGTGCTTCAGTGAAGAGTTTATTAGTGACTACAGCTCATAACAGACCCGATTTGGCTGGGCTGCGGCTGCTACTTATAGCCAGCAGCCGCAGTTGCCAGCCAATCAGAGTGCAGGATTTTCCCGCACTTTTTAAACCAATCATTTCTAACATTTTACAAGAACAGTTCAAACTAAACCAATGACATTCAAACCTGCATACATAACACCCCTCCCCACTAGGTTCAGTCCATACTCAAACCCCAACCTATTTAATGTATTCTTTTAAATAGGTGGGGCTCTACGTGTACGTTGAGACCTTCTCGTGGTTCAGAAGTTTTAACGTTCTCACCCAGTGAGAGAGGAAATGTGTCTGTTGACATTTCCCTACTGGGCTTCCAGTGAAAGAAGACCCTGTTTGATAGTTACAATCTGGTCTCTCCTCCCAACCCATCTCCAACCCAATGTCAGCACCCAAGTCAGGTAGTGATGTGCAATCTTCCACTTGTAAGGATGGATTTTGGCATTGTGACAGGTTTTGGGATGGTTCCTGTCATAATGGCTCGTTACACATGGGGTTGATTCTTGCTTGCTGATTATCCTCATGCTCCTCCTCCCCCTAGAAAAGGCATTAGGTATGGGAACAATTGCGATGTTCCTGAGGTAATCTGGATCTAAGCTGATCAATGTGCCTGCTCCAGAGGACTCCATCCTCTGTTTGTACCCTGTAAGAACGAGGGCCTGTGATTTGAGTTATTTCAGCAGGAATCCATGAAGGTTCACCTATAAGGTTCTTAGTATAAACAGAATCACCCACACTGAACGTGAACTTTGCTAGTGGAACCTAGTGGTGCGTTGCGTAAGTGGGATGAAGGCGGTAAAGGGAAGACCTAAGTTTCCTACCCATCAACAACTCTGCTGGGTATAAGTTAGTTGATGGGTTAGAGATGTGCTGAACACTAAGAAGTTTTTCAACTTTCTCAGTGATGTCCCCAGGACCCAATTGCTGAAGCTTTTCCTTGGTAAAATGTACCATTCGTTCAGCCCGGCCGTTAGCCGAAGGATGCCCAGGGGCAGTGAGGGCATGTCTGATACCCTGTTGTGCTAGATAGGATTCAAAAAGGTTGGATGTAAATTGAGGACCATTGTCAGAGACAAGAACATCAGGTAACCCATGGGTTACAAAAGCTTTTAAGCTGCTTGATGACAGCATCAGTTGTGGTGGATGCCATAGGAATGACCTCTAGCCATTTGGAATATGCATCTACTATAATAAGAAAGGTGTGCCCTCTGGTAGACCATGGGCCCCTAGGACATTCCCATTCCTGTGGGGGAGAGGTGGGGCAGGCCTGACTACCTGACAGTTGGGACAAGATGCAACCCAGTTTTCAACCATTTTGTCAATACCTGGCCACCATACATAACTCCTGGCCAATCCCTTCATCCTTACAATACCTGGATGACCCTCATGTAACATTTCCAAAACCTCTTTTTGCAGTTTTGCAGGAATAACCACCCTGTTACCCCACAAAATACATCCTCTGAATACAGATAATTCAGTTTGCCTGGATTTAAAAGGTTGGGCAAGGTGAGGTAGATCTTGAAAAGGCCAGCCTTTCTTAATCCAGCCTATAATAGGAGCCAATAAAGTGTCTTTGGCAGTCTCTCTGGCAATTTCAGCAGCGTGTACTGGAAGCTTGGCAACAGTTTCTAAGAAAAAGGTGTGCGCGTCAGGTTCAAAGTCCTCAGTGTGAAATGGAAGTGGGCAGCAACTCAAAGCATCAGCATGGCCAATGTCTTTGCCAGGCTTGTGGATGAGCTTGTATGAATAAGCAGCAAGAAATTCAGTCCATCTCAGCATTCTTGGAGACAGGATAGTGGGTGTAGGTTTGTCTCCTGCCACAATGCCTAACAAAGTTTTGTGATCTGTGACAATGGTAAATGTTCTCCCATATCCAATTGGCTGTAATTCCTCTCTGCTTTGGTCAAAGTGCGAGAGTAAAATGCAATAGGGGCTTCCATCCCGCTGGGAAGCCTGTGGCTCAAAACCCCCCCACTCCAAAAGGGGATGCATCACAAGTGAGTACAACAGGCAAATTCTCAGAGAACTGTATCAGTACAGCATCAGACGTGATTAGTCTTTTAATATTGTTAAATGCTGATTGTTCCTTCCTGCCCCAGACCCAAGTAGATTTTTTGTCCAGTAATCTGTGTAATGGTTCTGCAATGGTTGCCTTCTGAGGTAGGAACATGTGATAAAAGTTAATAAGTCCAAGGAAGGCTTGCAAATCTGTTTTGCATTTTGGTCTAGGGGCTTCTTTGATTGCTTGAACCTTGGCATCTGTAGGGTGGATGCCATGCTTGTCAATCATATAGCCCAAGAACTCAACCTTGTCAGTTCTAAGAGTGCATTTTTCTTCCTTGACTTTTAACCCCTTTCTTGAATCTGGTAAGGACTTCTCTGAGTCTCTCTTGTAATTGAGTGTCATTTTCAGCAGAGATTAACACATCATCAAAGTAAGGCACTACCCCTGGCAGTCCTTGGAGCATCCTTTCCATAAGGCTTTGGAAGATGCCTGGTGCCACGCTTACTCCAAACTGTAACCTTTTACATTTGAAGGCACCTCTATGAGTCACAATGGTTTGGGCCTCTGCAGTGGCATCATCAACTGTTAGTTGTTGATATGCCTGGGCCAGATCCCATTTGGCAAAGACTCTACCCTGCCAAGTGAATGTAATAAATGATGCACCACTGGAACTGGATATGCGCTCTGTTGAAGCATGGTTCAGTGTCCCTTATAGTCTCCACAGATTCTTACTGACCCATCAGTCTTGACTGGTGTGACTATGGGTGTCTCCCACCTGGAGTGGTCAGTGGGCTCTAAAACTCCTTGAGCTATTAGTTTATCTAATTGTGCATCAATTTTGTCCTTTAATGCAAATGGGACCCTTCTGGGCTTTAAACTAATTGGGGGCACCTTGGGATCTAGGTTGAAAGTGATAGGGGTCCCCATATACTTGCCCAATCCGTCTGAAGACCTCTGGAAACTCAGACTTCAAGGCCTCCTCCCATTCAGTGTTGCTCACATGATTGATGCCAGTCACCTCGATGCCTAGTGGATTGAACCACTCAAGTCCCAGCAAGCTTGGGCGATCCTTGTCCACGATGGTCAGGGGCAAGCGTTTGGTGTGGCCTTTGAACTTCACGTTGAATTCTCTTGTTCCAACTACTGGAATCTTGTTCCCTTGGTAGTCTTTAAGAGTCAGTGCTTGCTTCTGGAAATGCTTCTTCTGAATGTTTGGGAGTAGTCTGTGAATAGTGCCCCATGACACCATAGATAAATAGGAGCCTGAGTCCACTTCCATTTGGCAAGGCCTTCCTTCAATTAGTACCCTCACATATACTTTTCTGCTTCTTAAGGGTGAAGAATGACCAATGGTGACTGTTTGATGAGTTTCATTCTTCCCATTTGCTTCTGTGTTGCCCATTTTCTCACTGAAGTTGTTAGGCTTGAATTCTTTGTCAGGAAACTTTCTTCTGTGGGGTGGAGTTCTGGATGATTTGCAGACTCTTGCTAGATGACCTCTTTTTTCACAACGGAGGCAGATGGTATCAAGAAACTTGCATTCAGTGGGGTGGCTTCCCCACAACCTCTGCAGTAAAAATCTTGCCTCTTTCTTCCCAGGTCTTTCTTTTCCTCTCCATTCTGAGTCTATAAATTCCTTCCTCCACCTCACTACAGTTTGACTCAGAATCTATTTGCTCGCAATGAGTTGTTGTGGACTTTTCCACATCAGGATGGCTTGAGGCCTTGTTAATTTTCTTCATGGCTGCTGCTGAGGACTTGGTGGCTTCTGCTGAGGAGGCCTCTTCTATAGCTTCCTTCAACGTGATCTTAGGTTTTAATAATAATTTGCTCTGAAGCACCTTGTCTTTGAGGCCTAGAACAAATCGATCGCGCATGGCCTCTTCCAAGTTGTTAAACTCGCATGCACCCCAATGTCTCTTAAACTTGCCACAAAGTCGTTAACATTTTCGCTTTCCCCTTGATCCCGACGGTAAAACTCGTGTCTCTTAATGAGGCACAATACTTGTGGGGCGTAATGAGCTCTTAAAAGCTTTTCTAAATCAGGCCATTCCATTACCTTCACATCTGCAGCTCCCGCCAATGCCTTCGCCATCTTGAAAACTTCCGGACCGCAGTGTGTGAGAAAGACCGCCCTCTTCCGCTTCTCGGAAATGTCGGTGAGATCGTTTCCCTCCAAATACATTTGGAAATGATCTGCGTACGAGTCCCAGTCTTCTGCCATCGGATCGAACGGGGCTGGGGGGGTGTTCAGCGCAGCCATCTCTCTCAGCTTGTTTTCCGCATCGTCTTCTCTTCAGGAAGGATCCCATCCTGTCACTAGTGTTAAATTTGCATGAAGAGTCAGACGCGGAGTGCTTCAGTGAAGAGTTTATTAGTGACTACAGCTCATAACAGACCCGATTTGGCTGGGCTGCGGCTGCTACTTATAGCCAGCAGCCGCAGTTGCCAGCCAATCAGAGTGCAGGATTTTCCCGCACTTTTTAAACCAATCATTTCTGACATTTTACAAGAACAGTTCAAACTAAACCAATGACATTCAAACCTGCATACATAACATTTTCAATAAGATTTTTGGAATTAAGAATACAACTTCTTGTGAGAAATAGATTCTACTTTAATTTTCACAAGATGTTACATAGATAAACAATTTCGTGATTTCAAAAATTGGACACTAGAGGGGACTAAAGATTTTAGTAGAGGAAGGATAGACTTGTAACATGGTGCAAAGCATGATGTCAATAAAAATACTGAAAGGTATTTTTAAAGAATGAAATTAGAATGCAGTAGCCACAATATCAATAATGTCAGTAACAATGTCTACTTCTATGGATAGACTATGTCCAAAAATATTATTGAAGAAATATCAGATGTGGTGAAAAATGTATCAGACGAGATAGAGATAATAATGAAATTGATTTTATAACTGACAGTCCAAAAGAATGAGTTACAAAAGGGTGTTTCACTGCATCTACAAAAGAAACTGATTGAGGAAAGGAAATTCAAATGACTAACCAGAAGAGTGACCTGGATATTTTTTCTTACTGGATTTACAAAAGAGGCTTGTTAAAATCTTTAAGATGAGACAAAGAAAAAATGATGAAAAATCTAATCTCATTACAATATTTGAAGAACTAAAGATTAAGGCTGTTAGAAGTAAAAGTAAGGAGTATAAAGGTGGTTTATTTGATCAAGGTTAAAATATGATGTTGCTTTTGGATAGCCTGTATGGACTTTCTGATGACACCATGCTTTATGAGTCTGTTTATAAATAAGAGATGGGCCATGAGATGAAGAGATAAATGTCTATAGGATGAACAGTTATTAAATTTATTTGTACTTCTTGTGATAAAGATTGGAAGTTATATTAATATATATTTGTTTTTTCTTCATTATATTTTTACTTTTGTTGTTCTTTTTTTCTTGTACTTTTTACTCTTCTTCATTCTGTTTCCTTTGCATAAGTTAAGTTTTTATTAGACTTTACTATTATAATCAGCATTCTTAAGGTGTTAGTTGTAACCTATAAAGAATAGGGTTCGGCTACTTGATATTATCTCTCATAGTATCTGCCCAGTGAATTCCATCTTGCAGAGATAGCACTTTCCATTTTCCTTTAAATAAAGAATGCCATCTATCAGGGCCCTGGAAGTGTACCTCCTCTGTAGCAGGATCTGCCCTTTGGAATGAGAGTCCCTTGAGATTCAAATGGCTCCCACTCTGGAGCCATTTTAAAAAAAGCAGTGAAAATCTGGGCCTTTGATGAGGGTATTTGAAGCTCCTTTTTTTCCTTTGTTTCCATCTAGTTTTGCATTTCTGACATCTTTAACTCCCCTCCTCCTGCTGCCACCCAGTTTTTAAATGTTTTTAACAATTGGTAAATTGCACAGTCTTTGGAAATTTGGCAGCATAGATCATAGAATCATACGACTGGAAGGGACCTTGGAGGTCTTCTAATCCATCCCCTGTCCAAGGCAGGAGACCTTATACCATCCCAGACAAATGGTTGCCTTTTTATTTTTCAAGCCCTCCAGTGATGGACCACCCACAACTCCAGAGGGCAAGCTGTTCCATTAATTATTTGTTCTCACTGTCAGGAAATTCTCCTTAATTCTAATTTGGATTTCTCTTTGATAAGCTTCCATCTGTTATTTCTTCTCCTGCCCTCAGGTGCTTTGCAGAATAGTTTATCCCCCTCTTCTCTGTGATTGCCCCTTAAGTACAGGAAGACATCAGTCATGTCACTCCTCTTAGCCTAAGCATACCTAGTTCCCTTAAATGCTCATTGTATGGTAATTAATTTAAATATTAATTTAGATATCATGATTATCCTGTTATAACATATTCTCTCTGTTTGAAGAAAACAGACTCCAAATAGAAGTTATGCCCTTTTCTTTTTCTTTTTTCCCTTTTTGTTTACTTGTTGCTTCTTTATTGTCTTCACTGAACAGATGATATGCTCACTTTGAACTTTACCTTTCCTGACAAGTTCTCTCTCCCCGAACCTGTGTTGTGGGAAGGATGCCCACTTAAATCCACTACTTAAATAAAGAACCAAAGCATTTGGAGGTAGACATAGCAAAGTATGTTTTATTGACCTGTACAACTACAGAAACCACTGGGCTCCCAGCCAAATGAACAAGAAAGATCCTCAAACTAAGCAAGGTTACAGGTTATGTTCCATCTGAAATGTTACAAAAGGAATAATAAAGAAAATAATGATAATCATACCGTGACCTTTACAACCAGAATGCAGCATCTGATAATGCTATGGATGACCTTATTATGGCTCTCCATTCCTCTTTACTAACAGGATTCTATACCTCCCCCCCCCTTCACAGATACTAACACCATATAATGTAAACAATGGCATTTATTTGTGCCTCTATATTGCTTCCCTCACATCAAATAGCAGTCTGGTTTCAATCAGACTGTTTCAATCTCCTCCAGAGTCTTCAAGTAGTTTTTGTTTTCCTGCTCCTTTTTATTTCTGGGCTTTATTTGTGCTTACAGTATATGTTGCATCATAGAATACAGAATAAAAGGATTGGAAGAGACCTTGGGGTATTCTAGTCCAGCGCCCTGCTCAAGCAGGAAACCCTATATCCATTCCACCTTCTTTTTGGTTATCTCCCTTTTAGGAATTTCTTCTCAGCTTGAGATCTTTTCTCCAGAAGCTTCTCCTGCCATGGAATCCAAGCCCTGAGTCTACAATTTGCTCTATTGAAGACCAAACTGTTTGTTCAACTAGAATCTGCTTTGATTTAAAATCAAGAATGACAGTACAGAATCACCACTGTCAATTTCTCCCCAGCAGCATTTGTGCTACTGCCACACCCTCAACCTGTATTTTCTAAAGAACTGGATATTACTCAGCCAGCAGTGCTTTAACCATACCATCATAGCAAAACAGTGGAATCAAAAAACAGAGGTGTCATAATGAAATACTGTAGAGTAATGGTGAAATAGCATAACAGGCTAAAGTACTGTAGTTGTCAAATTTCACTCCAGGACTTGGAAGTAAATCACAGTTCCTCAGACAGTGTTACCTTTCAACTCTGCTTAACTTGGTAGAGGACTGTTAGGTTCTTGGTGTCTTTGATGATGATGATGATGATGATGATGATGATGATGATGATTATTATTATTATTATTATTATGCAGATGATTCATTACCATTGATACCCAGCACTGATGATGTCACTTACCTAGGTAATGAAATGTCACAAGCAAACAACCAAGGTCAGAGAGCACCAAGGACTGAACCATTCAACTCTGAGCTACATATATTCTCTTCTATGGTAGATTAATTTTAGAGATAACTAGGTTAGATTAGAATCCATATTAGGGTGCCAGCTTGGTGTAATGGTTAAGGCATCGACTAGAAACCAGAAGAACATGAGAATTCTAGTCCTGCCTTAGATACAAAGCCAAGTGGATAACCTTGAGCCAGTCACTTTCTCTCAGCCCTAGGAAGAAGGCAATAGCAAACCATTTCTGAAAAACCTTGCCAAGAAAACCATAGGGACTCATCCAGGCAGTCTCCAAGAGACAGACACGACTGAATAGAGCCAAGAAATGGGGAAAAAAAACAAACAGAATCTATATTGCAGAGAGTTGATTGCCCACTGCAGAACAAGGAATTCAGTGCTTTTAATTGTCCATGTGTACACCAGTCCTTAGATTTGCCTTTCCCCTGCTTGTCCAAGTTGATTGTTACTTGGCAGTTTGCTTGTTGGCAAACGTAGAATTTAACAATCTGTTGCTATCTGTAAATCACTGGTTTCTACCACTCCAATCTTTAACCTTTATACTGCCACTCAATTCCATTGGTTCATCTTGCCACCAAGTTAAAAGGCTTAATTATATTTCTTCTTGTTGCATTTTCAGGCTCCTGAGCTAACCAAGCACATTCTGTTGTTTGAGGAGATAGGAAGAAATAAGACCCTGAAGGGGGTAAGCCAGAGATGTTGCTCAGATATCTACAAAGAAAGATTAATAAGGCAATCCAAATTGGTGGAAAGGTTGAGGAGCAAAAGAGAGAGCCTGTTTAATCAAGTGACAAAGGCACCAGGCTAGAATCCAGGAGATGGTGAGTTCTAGTCCCACTTTAGGCATAAAAGCCAGCTGGGTGATTTCCAGCCAGTCCCTCTCTCTCAGCCCAACTCACTTCACAGAGTGGTTGTTGTGGGGAAAATAGGAGGAGGAAAGTCTGTTCCATATGTTTGCTGCCTTAAGTTATTTATAAAAATAATAAAGGTGGAATAAACAATCTTTTTGAAAAAAATTGAAAAGAACAATCCAAGTTGAGTTTTGTTTTTTTTTAATTCATATTTATATGCCGCCCTTCTCCGGAGTCTCAGGGTGGCTTACAATTGTTTGGAGCACAACCCAATGCGCTCAGCAATAGCCTTCCTTCCATTGTATATGCCTGCTTATTACTAAGCGGCATTTTTACAAAGTCAGCTTATTGCCCCCAACAATCTTGGGTCCTCAGTTTACCTACCCCGAGAGGATGGAAGGCTGAGTCAACCTTGAGCCTGGTCGGATTCAAGCCTGCAGGAATTGCAGGCAGCCGGAACTAAGTGCTAGGCATTTAACAGCCTGCACCACCAAGGCTCTTTACTTTCCTAATAGCTGAGAAATGGCTTACCCATAGAAATGCTGAAGTGCAGGTAGTTGGCTGCTATTGTTTTTAATATTTTAGTGGAGAGACCAAGTTTAAAATATTCAGTGCACATGGGTGAGTTTCAGTGAGTACATTGTAGAATAGGGGAATGTATGTTTGTTATGAATTACAAGGAAACTGATAACAAAAAATGTGTTTCCTCCCACAACTTCTGAGCCAGTCAGACAACCAGCTTGTCCCATCAAGTGAATCTATAATAGACAAATCTGTGCTATAATCATATTTTAAGTCAGAAACATAATTTTAGACCTAGCCTCTAAAAATGGGACGCATCAAAGAGAAAATTCTGCAATGCATTATTTTAGGAGCAACATGCTTTGCAATGAATAAATGAAAGATGTCAACTGAAGATAAGATGCCTAGGCATGGAAATAACTAGACTGAAAATTAATCAGACCTATAACAATTACACTTATCACAATATTGCTGAATTAATTATCTTATTACATTGTGATGTTATCCTTCACCCTAACTTTGGAGTAGCAGGGTCTTTAAATTTCAATTCCATCTGGTTTTTCATTATCAACTTGTCAAAAAAAGGTTCTCATCTCTGAAACACAGCAAATAAGAAAAACTAATTAAAAACTTTGCAGTGCATGAATATTTTCTTTAATAAATACTTCCTAGAAGTTTATGATAATGATTTTTTTAAACCAATGCCTCTTTCCTTAGCAACCAGCTGGAAAGTTGCAAAAAATATATTTTATGAAGAGATCAGGATGACTTCATGAAACTGACAAAGGATTAGATAAAATCTCTTGGGAGGTGATAGTACAAAACTCTAGAAACCATAGTTTTGTGGCTCGAATATTTAGTAAGTCACCTTCCCTGAAGTGAGATCTGGACTTCTGTAGTGTTTTGGCTGTGATCTTTCCTGGCACTATCCCAGAAGCTCAGCAGTAAAATTCCAAAATGTTAATCCATATGCTTTATACCTGATCTAGAATTCTTTCTGAACATTATTTTGCACTAGGACTTGTGGCAATAAATGCATGAATTCATTGTGACAATGAACAAGTGAACTTCAAGAAAAGTTGCATGTTTTAGACCAAGCTGCAGAAATTGAATGGTTCTTGCTATGAGACTTTATTTAGTAAGGTACAGTGGGGTTGAAGGAAGACAGATGACCTCTTCTGTTACTAATTGAGTCTGTATAGTCCTTTTATTCCAAATATTGTTCACAAGAGGTAGTATCTACACAATATGTTGTGGAAGGCCTGGGGGTGGGGGGCACTAGCATCTAACTAACTAACCGTACTCAATGAGTAGTCCTTAATGGGTCTAAGTCTACATGGAGGGAAGTAAGCAGTGGGGTGCCACAAGGTTCTGTCTTAGGCCCAGTACTCTTCAGTATCTTCATTAATGACTTAGATGGGGGAATAGAAGTGGAACTTACCAAATTTGCAGATGATACTAAGCTGGCAGGAATAGCTAACACCCAAGAAGATAGGCTCAAGATCCAGATGGATCTTGACAGACTAGAACACTGGGCCGTATCTAACAAGATGAAATTCAATGTAGAGAAAAGTAAAGTCCTACACTTAGGCAAGAAAAACCAAAAGTACACATATAGACTGGGTGAAACCAGGCTCAATAGCAGTAACTGTGAGAGGAATCTTGGAGTCTTAGTGGACAACCAGCTAAATATGAGCCAGCAGTGTGCAGCAGCAGCCAAAAAAGCTAATGCAATCCTAAGTTGCATTAACAGAGGGATACAATTGAGATCAAGTGAGGTACTAATACCACTCTATAAAGCCTTAATAAGACCACACCTAGATTACTGCATCCAGTTTTGGTCACCACATTATAAAAAGATGTTGAGGCTTTAGAAAGAGTACAGAGAAGAGCAACCAGGATGATTAGGGGACTGGAGGCTAAAACATACAATGAACGGTTGCAGGAACTGGGCTTGGCTAGCGAAGAGAAGGACCAGGGGAGACATGATAGCAGTCTTCCAATATTTGAGGGGTTGCCACAGAGAGGAAGGGGTCAAGCTATTTTCTAAAGTGCCTGTAGGCCAGACAAGGAATAATGGATGGAAACTGAACAAGGAGAGATTTAACCTGGAAATAAGGAGAAACTTTCTGACAGTGAGAACAATCAACCAATGGAACAGAAGTTGTGGGAGTGCCATCACTTGAGACTTTCAAGAAGAGATTGGACTGCCATTTGTCAGAAATGGTGTAGGGTCTCCTGCTTGGGCGGGGGGTTGGACTAGATGACCTACAAGGTCCCTTCCAACTCTGATTATCTGTTATCTTCCCAAAGCAGAATTTAGAAAGAATACTTCCTAGTCCCACTGCACAGTGATTTCTTCTTCCAGGTCTTTACTTGTTTTGATCTTGTTTTCTTTTTCTATAGGCCCCACTGTCAAAGGTTTCATTCCAAAACATTTTCACAATGTAGCAGCAGGGTCTTTTGTTCTTTGGGAAAAGGAAGGCAAGTTGAAGAATTTAATTCATTCCTTGAATTCAGTTACATATGCCGAATATGAAATGCTTTTCTATTAGAGCCTCTAAGACCAATATGTGAGGGACAAGCGGAGAGGACAGGTTAAGTACTGTAATCCCTACAGTCGTTATTGCTAATTAGTCCTTTCCATGCATAGTTACTGTGGAGATGTTGTGACTGGTGGGCAATGTGACAACTTTCTGTTGGCTCAATCTGTTGCCAAAAAAATGCTAATTCCCTCCAGAAATGTTCGATAAAACCTAAAAAGGAAGTGCTATTTTATTCATTGGAACAAAATTTGAGCTGCTTTGACAACTTTTAACACATTGAAACCATAATTCTAGAAGCCAGACTTCTGATTATTTTATGTCTGTTTCTTTAAGTAACAAGTACACACCTCAAATGTGTAGCGAAGCAAAGGATATGCAACTACTGTGTTCAGGTTGCAGAAACTATCTTTTGCTTCAGCAAAGGATTCCTCTGAGAACTCTGAATCGCCTCCCTCCAGCTTTTTTTGCAATAAAGGAAGTGTCTCCATGCAGTAAGTGAGACTAATAGGTCATTGTCCCTTCTTCTAGGGAATTTAACATAAGATAAATCTCTCACTTGTGAATAATAGCTTTACTACTTTCAGCGAGAAGCAGAGGTGGTATTCAGCAGGTCCTGACCAGTTCTGGAGAACCGGTAGTAGAAATTTTGAGTAGTTCGGAGAACCGGCAAATACCACCTTTGACTGGAGATTTTACAGTATCCTTCCCCTGCCACACCCACAAAACTGGTAGTAAAAATATTTAAAACCCACCACTGGCAAGAAGCAACAATTATAATAAGGTACTTACAGATGGTATTATATGGTATCACAGTTATAAGAACAACTTCAAATAGGACTTTCTTCCAGCAGAGGTTCTGTCCTTCTTCTTCATTCACACATGGACCTGTCTGGAGTTCCTCCTGTAGAAAGTTAGCACCCATCCCTCTCCTAGAAGAATGAAATATTGTAGTAAATATTAAAAAGGCAGAATATTATATTTCCCTGGATGAGAAAAGGAGAAATGTGTTTTAAAGACAAAGCAGCTTCCTGCAGCTCCCTGCCCCCTTCAGATCCAGGGCAATGGGATTAAGACATGGCCCTCAGGAAATGATCGGATTACCCATCTCACCACATGGTACCTAGGAAGATTGCATTAGCCAGCACTCAGGTGAAGCCATGTGGTCCAGACAAAGTCTACAGAGTTAGCTAAGACCCTCCCACCCCTGGAGTCTGACAGCCAATGGGATACATTACTTACACAGGAACAGGAAACACTAAGGTGGGGCCCAACAGAGGGTATGAAACCAAGGGATTCTCAGCATCTCTTCCCTTTTTCGCCCAGGAGGTCCAAGGCATGTGGTCCTGTCCACCATTAAACCTTCTTTCCAAGCAACTTCCATGAATCCAGTGTCTTTTTCCCCACTTGGAACTGAACCCAGAAGGATATTTCTTCCAACACTCCCTTTCCAGAACTTACTGAGAATTCTTCACTATAAAGGTTCAGTACATTTTAAAATCGCAGCAATTAGTAAACAACCGCACTTTCTCCCTTCCCTTTGCAGAATGCCCCAAAAGCAGCACCTGGACCTGTAAAAGACTGCAGCAGCCCTTCTTCTCCAATTCTCTGTCCATGCTTGAGCTTCTAGATTGGATCTCTCCTCCATCCTGGCCCATATAATCAAGCCAGTTTCTTCTTTTATTCTAAAAAGCCTCTCTCTCGGCTAATGTGCTGGGCATTTTTCTTCCTGATGAGTTTGCCAGTCAACTTCCTCCTCCTCCTCCCCATTGTGCTGCAGAAAGGGGATCTCTGCTCAGTGGGGGAGGAAGTATTATTTTTGTTCCCCTTCCCCTATGCTCAAATTGCTTTCTTTACTCATGTTTCAGACTAAAAAAACTTCCCAGTATGGTTCTTTATGTCTTTTATGCTATTTTTCTTCATTTTCCTCTATTTCCTAGCTATGATGCTATTGTCCAGCTGGAATCTTGCCTTGTTCCTCCCACTGATCCCCAGCTTCTTCTTCTTTAGATTTTTTTGAATTCCATCTTTATTATTTTTATAGATAACTCAAAATGAACAACATATCTAATCTTCCTCCTCTATTTTTCCACAACAAATTGGTGAGGTGAGTTGAGCTCAGAGAAAGAGACTGGCCCAAAGTGTATTACTTTTTCAAGCAAATTACAACTAGTTTTTATATAATTTTTACTTAGCAAACATAGCCCAAGGGTGCTTTTTCAAGAGGCAGTTGGATTTTCTGGTTTTTCTTTGAAGATGTTTCGCTTTTCCAGCTCTGACTGGATGGTAGGGAATGGAAGGATTTATACTCCTTTCAGACAACTGGTCGTTTGCATTCTTTTAGTGAGTCATTGAGCTCACCTGGAGGTTTATGTGTGTTTTCAAAGAAAAACCAGAAAGTCCAGTTGCCTCTTGAAAAAGCACCTTTGGGACAACCATGACCTGGATGACTGAGAATCTCCATGGACACTTAGCAAATATACAATATCCCCAGAAATATTAGGTCTTGAACTAGGCAGTCAAGTTCATCTTTACACCATTGGTTTTTAATATGTTGTTCATGTTTGTTTCTACAATTAGAAGCACAGATAAACAACCAAACAACTGCAGGAGTATCTTTCAGCACTCCCTATCAGATATTCCTGAGTGTAAAAGGAGAAACACTAAACCATTATAGCCAGCTTGCTCAGCTAACATCACAGTACATTTGACTCCTGCTTTTTTATTCTCCCACCCCACCCCACCTCCATTTCTACAACACAGGCAATTATGATGTTACAAAAAATATTGTATATGGCAATAATTAAAGCCAATTACATCCTAAGAAGGAAAGTCTATTAAAATGCATAATTGCTTATTATACTGTCCCTTATGCAAATGTTTTGCCTTAGTACCTATATTTGCCTTGTAAATGGGCTATACATTGAGAGCAAATATCCTACTTTCCAAAATACATGACCACATTAATACTTAAAATGAAGTGTACATTTGTAAGCATATTGAATAATTTAAAATGCATATCAAGCCAATTTAGTAGCAATAGCTTTACATGTAACTTTTATTAGATACGCTTCCATTATTTATCTTGTATAGCACAGCAACTATAAAAAAAAAATAAAATGTAGTAGCAAAAGAATATCAAGGAGTTGCCAGAAAAAATGTTTTCAGCTATAAAAAAGCAGTATTATGACATTATAGACTACCTATCAGGAAGAAACTACACATAAACTGCAGTTAAGAGACCAAAAGGGGAAGAAGACAAAATCCTATGGAAGGACAGGAATCTTCCCAAGTGGAAAGACAATAGAGCCAATCCGGAAAGGGAGGCAGTTCCCGTCATTGGATACCTTCAGACTCAGAGGGAAGGCAGTCATCTGTCTGGATGATTTAATCTGGATTCTTGCACTTAGCAGGCAGATGGATTTAATGGTCTAAATACACTCTGATGTGTTCTTATTATTATTTTATGCACTTTTCTGGGACCAAACCCCCAGGGCAACTTCTACCAGGAATCGCCTTTTTAAAAGACATACAAGAAATTAGAACACATATAAAAGCAACATTAAAAACATGTGATCAAGATGAAATCCTTTTAAATTGCGTTGCGGGGGAAAGAAGGCTTTCATTGGGAATTTAAGAGAATTCCCATTATGCCTGATAGACCTGTAAAACAACCCAGAAATTTCTGAGGTCAAATACATATGATGATTCAATGAATTTTGAAGATCAACATTCAGCTGAAACCAAAAATTTTCTTGCTGGATTTAATGGACAGTCAAGTAGAAAAAAGCCATGGAAGATTATTTTTAAATATGATTACTGTTGCAAGACTATTATATGTGCAAAAATGGGAAAAATCTGAAATATGCACCACACAGGAATATTTGCCTGAACTAGCTGAGATGGCAAAATTAACTTGTTCGAGTAGAGAAAGATCAACCACTACTTTTATTAGTGGCTGGAGGGGGAGGGAGAGGGGGAGGGGAGGGAGAGAGAGAGAGAGAGAGAGAGAGAGAGAGAGAGAGAGAGAGAGAGAGATGAAGTTCTGAAGATTAGAAAGGGTAACTTAAGGAAAGAAGAAAGTTAGTCCCTTCTAAATCTGTTAATCTGTTAACAATGTAACATTAGAGAAAGAGGATTATATGTGTGTGTGTGTGTGTGTGTGTGTTGATTGATTGATTGATTGATTGATTGATTGATTGATTGGACTTATATGCCACCCTATCTCCCAAAGGACTCAGGGCGGCTCACATCATAAAAACACACATTACAAAATTTAAAATTATTTTAAAAATTATTAAACCCAAGCCAAACAATATCTAAAACCCTGCACTCACTAAAACCTAAGACATCTAAAAACCAACCCCAATCAACACCAGAAGTTGCTCCTTTCCTTTCCTTTTTTATTTCTTATTCTATATTCTCTCATCACTATTCACTCATTTTCTTTATTCTCTTTATTTTCTCCTATGGCTTACAAACTCAATAGGGAAGGGGTTACTCCACTATTTGGAGAAGGGATAACCTGGAATGTCAGAATTGTAACTCAACTAGGAAGTCAATAAAATTTTCTGGAAGAAGGAACTGTTTCTGAATTGTTCCCAAGGAAACTATATGGACATATCTATGCAGACAGTAGGAGTCAAGCTCAGCTTGAAGGCAACTTTATTACAAAGTTCACAAAAATACTGCAGCACCTGGGGAAGGGATCAAGGTAGATCAGACTAATACATTATGATGCAAATCTTGCCCCTTTTTTATGGTCATCATAATCTTAATTCCTGCTTCTCCCCCCCCATCCCCATTCCCCCAAAAGACGGAGGCAAAACTTGCAGCATAAACTTGCTGGAAATGTCCAAGATTTTTTAGTTTTTGTTTCTAGCAGGGCCACTCTTCCAGATTTACAAATATAGTCAATACAGGTACTCCTTGACTTACGACCACAACTGAGTCCAAAATTTGTGTTGCAGAGTGAGATAGTTGTTAAGTGAGTTTTGCCCCATTTTGCAACCTTTTATGCCACCGTTGGTAAGGGAATCACTGCAGTTGTTAAGTTAGTAATATGGTTCTTAAGTGAATCTGGCTTCCCCATTGACTTTGCTTGCCAGAAGGTCACAAAAGGGGATCACATGATCCCCAAGACACACTGCAGCCGTCATAAATATGAGTCAGTTGCCAAGCATCTGACTTTTGATCGTGTGACCCTGGGAATGTGGTGGACCTGTCCAGAGGTCAAGAAAGAAACTATATAAATACTTATATTTATATTCATATCTATCTATATTTATTTATATATTAAGTTGAAATTGTATAATGAAAGAAATGTGTATATAGAAAGATGACAAGGAAATGTAAAAGATGTCTTGACGTTGATATAATGATGTATAAAGTTTTATTTTATGTTTTTAAATTTTGAAAACTAAATAAAATTTACTAAATTAAAAGAAAAAAGAAATGTCAGTCGAGGACTTATTCTATCTGCTTCTGAACAGAATGGCTGCTGAGGAGGCTCAGACTAATCAGTATGGTTGCAAGAGAAAAAGCTGCATTCCTTCCCTTGTGAGAGTATACATGCACACACCTATGGATGTGTATGCATAGGAATTAACATATATATTGAGGATAATAAACCACGATCTTAACAACATGAGCAACACACAACCAAAAGCCTGTGTATGTAGGAATGTGTGTAGAGATGTTCTAGGCTGCTTTCTCCTAATTCCATCAAAATTTCCTGTTTTTTCCATTTATTTATTGAGCTTGCCTTTTTCTGCTCAATATGAAAGTATTCCTGTAGTATAGACAAAGGATAAAATCTTGATTAATGGGTTTCTTTGTTACACACTGGGGTGCTCCCAAGCAAAGCAAAAGTGCTTGGGACATTTGGCTTATCAGCATCTTATCCCCAGGCAAATTTATTTATTTTATTTTTATTCATATTTATATGCCGCCCTTCTCCGGAGACTCAGGGCGGCTTACAATTTTTGGAGCACAACCCAATGCGCTCAGCAATAGCCTTCATTCCATTGTATATGCCTGCTTATTACTAAGCGGCATTTTTACAAAGTCAGCTTATTGCCCTCAACAATCTTGGGTCCTATGCTAATCCAATAACAATAACAGAGCTGGAAGGGACCTTAGAGGTCATCTACTCCAGCCTCAGTCTCATAGGAGACCTAGACTATTTCTGATAAATGAAAGAAGGAAGACTGATACCATGTCACCCTGGTCCTTCTCTTCACTAGACTAGGCATACCCAGTTCCTGAAATGGTTCTTCATATATGTTAGCTTCTAGGCCCCTAATCATTTGTTGCTCTTCTCTGAACTCTTTCCAAAGTCTCAACATCTTTTTTGCATTGGGGTGACCAAAACTGGATGCAGTATTCTGAGTATTTTCAGTCTGACTGAAGGGAACTTCCCAGTTAACAGGTGAATCCAAGGGAGGTCCCAAAGTAATGCATTTTCAGCTTTTCTCTTCACATTGACATCACCCACTTTAGCAGCAGTAGATGTCTATTTTTATTTATTTTTTGTTTTGGGATTATTTAGCCACTGTTTGGAAATTCCTTTCTTAGGGTCCCATAATTCCCCATACCCCAAAACTTCACAATGTTCTATAACCCACAAAGTCCAAATCCCTCATATTGAAAAGGAAGCTGGTAGCACAGAGTCCTCAGATACTCTGGAAGGAAAACTGCCTTAGATTTGCAGGATAAGGCCATTTAAAGTAATAAGGCTTCATCAAGCTAAGTTGAGAAACACCAAAGGAAAAAAATCTCCTAATTGAACATTGCCACAATCATGATCAGAATTACATTTTTCATCTCCTTTTTCCATAATGTGAAGGCTGATCTTAGGTTTGTTTCTGTTAATTAATTTATATTAATTTGAATTGTGTTTTTAGTTCAGGATAGTTAAGCCTTGTCTATCTCTAAAGTCAACCAAAGAAGCACTGAGTCCAGATTGTTTCAAAGTAAATGTCTTTTATTCTTAACAAGCAGAACAATCAATAAAGTATTTATAGAAAATTATTTACAGAGTCCTTTTGTTTCTTCCAGGTTATTCTTTTCCTCTTATAACTATACAAGCAGTTATAGGTTCTTCTTAGTTCCTTTCAGCTTAGATATTTAGAGTCAATTATTCTTTTAGCCTAGGAACTCTCTTTCACTGTTTCCTCCTTCCCTACCAGAAACTGAGGTACCGTGTTTCCCTGAAAATAAGACCTACCCCGAAAGTAAGACCTAGCACTATTTTCTTAACCTGCCCTAATATAAGACCTACCCCGAAAATAAGACCTAGTGTAAATCTCCAGTTCCAGGAAGACTTTTCAGGGAGCAACCATGCACCCAGAAACACCCCCTACACACTCACACCCACTATTTGGCACCATAAATATATAAGACCTACCCCGAAAATAAGACCTAGTGTGTTTTTGGGAGCCAAAAAAAATATAAGACAGTGTCTTATTTTCGGGGAAACACGGTAGTAGCTTTAGAGAAGTATCTGCCTATGCTAGATATTCTCTTAAAGCAATGTCATAGAATAACCCTCTTTAGGAACCTTCAAATTCCTTTTCTGTCTCTTTTCTCTCTCTTACAGGAAATCTCTCTTCTTGATGTAGATCTCCTCAGAATCTCCTCATCCTCTGTTTGAGTCTCCACAGAATCCCTTTTTAGTCTCCACAAAGAAAGTGACAGTTGACAGCCCCTTTTATACTTGTGGGCATGTCTTACTGTGTCAGGGCAGGGTGCCTAGTGTCCCCCTGTCATTGGTAGATAGAGATCACCCCATCAAATCTATCAAGTTGTAAACTGCATAGCAACACCAGAAAGTTCTACTTTCTGACAGTTTCCTTAGGCAACCACTTACAAGATAAAAGTGACAATACACACAATCATAATTATCCATATGGAAATACACACAAAGATACTATCCATTCTCTCTGGACAGGCCAATTGAAATATGCACAGTTTTGTCTCAACACCATTCATGTTCTGCTTCAACAGAGCGATAGTTTTCACATCCTGCATTTGGTACCTACGCTGTCCTCTGATGAAAAAGGACCCTACGACACAGCTGGAGGTCCTTCCTGCCTCCTTCTCCTGTTTTTGCTTTCTGTAGACAAATGAATTACCCGGACATCATGTATTTTAAAATCTAATAACATAACATTATGCCTGTTAAGAGTGCAGAAAATAAATACAAATTTTGTTAAATATGCTTTGATGAGTCAAAGTAATAAAGTACTTTTCTAAGAAAAAAATTTCTCCCTATTGCCAGTGCAGTATCTTAAATATTTCCAGAAATAATACACTTATAAGCAACTTAGGATAAAATATGAGTGTGTGCAGGATATGGTGCAAAAAAACCCAAGATGGCAGCCATGACTCGGCATCTTGCAAAACACATAAAAATGGGACGAGCTTTGATTGTCTCTGTTGCCATCTTGACTTTTTGAAAAATATCCTGTAGGCAACCTTGGCTTAAGATGAAATGTTCAGTTGTTTTAACTTATCTTGCCAAGTTCATTTCTCAGAAGGGAGAAAAAGAAAAGTGGATCTGCTCCATGGGTCTTAATCCTGTCCAAGAGAAATGAACTATTTAGGAAATTAAAAGACAGAAACACAAAGAGAAAATTCCCAAATGATTTTGGAATTCATTTTAGCAAGAACTATAAAAACATCCACCGAAAAGTAGATCTAAAGAAGCTCTTTAATGAGCTGACACTTTAAAAGGATCTCTATAATGGATGGAACAAGGGATGTATATTCAATGAAGACTATAGCAAAGGAAACCAAGCATGGAAATATGCTATCAAAGACTAAAGCCAAAAACTGACGCTTATGAAAGAGTGTAAGGAAGGGAGGGGAGATGTTTTTACCTACAGAATAAAACTAAGATAGAGCTGTTTACAAAAATTAATGAAATCTTTAGCAGAATGACTTTGTCTTCTTTCAGTATCCAAGCCGTGACAAGCAAAACAAATAAGAGAGAGCTGCAGTGAAAGATGGTAAGGAAAGAAAACTCGTCTGCAAGGAGCAAGGCACCAATTTCATTCCATAAAACCTCAAATCACAGAGAAGCATCCAGCAATGTTGGCCCTGTCACTCTGGTGATGTCATAATGCCCCTCTCCATGCCTCTTGTAGCCCTCAAGCAAGGAGGGAAATTATAGTGCAGCCCCCGGGCAGAAAATACTCATCCCCTTTGTTCTAAAGCTTTAATTTTCTTGGCTGCTGTCTCCCATCCCTGCTCATGTCCTTTCTGCTGTTCTCTATCACATTATTAATTCATTTTTCCAACTCCTGACTTTTAAAAAAATCAGCTATTAATTAATCCCTTCATCAAATTGCCATATGCACATGTGTATGTATGCAGAGAAAGAATGCCATACAGGTAGTCCTCAACTTACAATCACAATTGGAGCTAGAATTTAGGCTGTTAAGCAAAGTGGTCATGCCTGATTTCATGATATTTTTCATCCCAGTTAAGGGAATTGCTGCAGTTAGGTGAATCACACAGTCATTAAGCAATTCTGGTTTCCTCCATTGACTTTGCTTTTCAAAAGGCAGCTGGGAATATCACAGATGTGATCACATGACCAGCTGCCAAGCACTCTAATTTTGGTCATGTGACCCAAGGGATGTTATATCAGTTGTAAGTGCGAGGACCAGTTGTGGATAACTTTGTTCCGTGATGCTGTACTTTTGAATTACAGCTAAACTAATGGTTGTAAATCAAGGACTAGCTGTATATAAATCATTGTTGATCAGTGAGCTGCAGAATTCAGAAGTCAATTAACTTTATTTGGGAAAGTAAAGTTTAAATTTAAACAGAGATCTGAACAGTCTGTGTGTATTTGAAATTCTTCAGTGTCATCCTATACCTTGAATTTTATATGGAGGACAAACCTGGTCTGAATGTTCTCTATGAGTTTAGTCAGTGGCGGATTCAAATAATTTAACAACTGCTTCTCTGCCCTAATGACTGGCTGGGTGGGCATGGCCAGGGGGCATTACAGCACTCAGCCTCCTGCAGCACTCTGCCAGCCAAAATTGGGTGTGGGGTTAATTACAAAATGTGGGCTTTGCTTTGTGACATCCAGATCCAGTGAGCAAGGTTGTGAACTGCGTAGAAAATACAGTTTTGTTTGGGTATGAAGAAGTATCCCCAAAGTCAGATGTATACTAAATGTAGACTGACTTTTAGCTACACATCTTCCCAGCAAACAGAAAATGTTGAAGCTCCAGGTAAAGAGGATTCAACCACAACTGATTTATTTAATTGCAACAAACTCGAAATAAAACAGGAATGGAAAAGCTCTAGTGTAGACCCATGCTTCTCAACTTTGGCAACTTTAAGGTTCATGGACTTCAATTCCCAGAATTCCCCAGGCAGCGATGCCTCTCCACACCCCATTTTGGGCCTGGAAGGCCTCCTGTACCACCCTGGAAGCCAAACCAGGGCACATGGGGGGACTCCTGGGAGGGATGGGCGGGGCCAGCCAGAGGTGGGATTAGCTGGTTCTCCGAACTGGCAAAAAGTTAACAACCGATTTGCCTGAATTGGTGCGAACCTGCTGAATCCCACCTCTGAGTTCAGCTCTACACTTGTCCATACCTGAAGCATTCAGTGTCGTGTGGGATTCAAATCTTTTTACCACCAGTTTGGTGGGTGTGGCTTGGTGGGCGCACTTTGCACGCGTGCACACACTTTGTATGCACGCGCATGCCAAATGCACACTTTGCGCAGGCGCAGAGGTGTTTTGCACAGGCGCGGAGCCGTTCTAACTCACCTCCTGCAAGCCTGCACTCTCTCGGTCACTTCAGGAGCTGCCGTGCGGCACTCTTCTGTGCTGCGCAAAGCAGCTGTACTTCAAAAGCAGAGGATAAAGGTGAGTATGGGAGGTGGGTGGGCCCAACAGCACAGCAACGGAGAGAACCGGTTCAGTCTCCGCTGCTCATCACTGCTACCAGCTGGGCAGAACCAGGCCAAACTGGTAGAATACCACCACTGATTCAGTGACTTCTTTTCCCAGCCTCAAAAGGCAGAAAGAGTCACAGCTCTCACAATATAGCCTACTATAAACTGACCAAGATGTTGGTGGGATCTGAGCTGGATTTAGAATGGGCTAAGGGAAATACCAACACTTGTATTCTAAAATCTCCTTCCTTTGCTGAGATATAGCAACATCTGTATCTTAGATTCGGAGTAATTGACAGATTTGCTGTAGTGATTCAAATTTAGCCAGAAGCATAAGGAGATAAAAGATCACCTTTTAAAGAAAAAACAAACACCCTTAGAAGGACATGTACAATTAAGAAAGCTGTCACACACACATACACTGAGACACTTTTCTAATGGACAGTCAATGCAAGAGTTTCAGAGCAGGGGAGAATGTGTTAAAAACACCTCTGATTTAGCAAAAAGCTTGACACCTGCTCTCTCTGCTGCTTGCACAATGCCTTATCAGGCAGGCAGCCAAGGGAATTGAACTAATCTAATCTCAAAGCTACAGAAAGCAAGAAAAAGCATTTTTAGGCCTGACAGACAGAAAAATGGTCACAACCCAGCAATAACCTGTACGTTGCAAGAGAAAGAGAGAGAGAAACTAGCTGGAGAACTTAGATTTTTCTCAAAAGATAAGGATAAAATTCAATTTCTTCTTTTCCTCAGGCTTTCCACCGTGGAGCAAAAGATATTTAATTGACATCCAGAAGTTTAGAGGACAAAAATAGACCATGTTACATTTTGGGATATGAGAAAATATCCACCTAACAACTTAGTTTCCCATTTCCTGTCATTGATTTCTAGCTCTGTCTCAATAATTAATAGTGTTAATTCACATCAAGTAATGAATTAATTAGATCCATGGGGGGTAATTCAGAGAAGCTTAATACATGCTGTAAAAGCAACAATAACAAACAAACAAATCCAAGAGCAATAAGTACATATTATTTTGTGGTGCATTGCCACTGCATCTAATGCTTGCATCAGTTTAATCCTGAGAAAAGAATATTATGCATAAAAGCAGCTGGGGGAAGGGGAAGAAAATGCAAAAATATCTGTGGCATGTCCAAGATTTAAATGTGATGCCCCCCACCCTCTTCCTTTTCATTACAATTTTTATTGTTAATAAAAAAACGCAATACTTCGGCTGTTTTTAATTAATTGGGATCACTTACTACCTTAAATTTAATATCTTAACTATCTACCTGTTAATTTGATAATTATCACTTTTTCTAGGCCTATTATATCTGGGTTGCAAAAACCTGGGGAAGCTCTAGATGGAAGCAAAATGTTAATGTTCTGTGTTGCTTTGGTGCCCTCTAATGTTTACCTGAAGTTTCCCATTCATGACTACGCTTCCCTTCAAAATCCGGTTACAGCCATAGCTACAGAAGACAAGCTTCAGGAGGCTAATTTGATATGATTAATATTACAATGAACTCTGTTTTTCTCTGATGTTTTCTACCAAGTCTGTGCACTATTTGGATCTTCTCACTGAGAGCACAAAGCACTTGCTCTTAATGGCTGACAAGGCAATTTTCAGCCCTCTTGATATCTTCTGAGCTTGAGTATATTAAGAAAGCGCTACAGATTAAAGGATTTTCAGTGAGTCTTCCTTCCTGCATTTTCAGCCTCCCCTGGAGAAAGCACTATCCATTATCGACATAATGCATCTTTTTCCCCCCTCTTTATAAATTAGCAAAAGGAGTATTGTCAAAAAAAATGCCAGCCTTGGCCCCTATCATATAGTAGCTGTATTTACTCATCCAATAGTGCTGTGATTATAGTTATTAGGGCTTTAGTCTACTGCTTCATCCAGAACTTTTCTTTTTCACCTTTGTTTTGTTTTTTTATGGTATTTCAGAAATGCTAAAAAAAAACCTGTCACTCCTGGATGAAACTTAAAAGCCTGTAATATTGAGAGGCAGAGAGAAACTAAAGTGGATGATATCTGTCAAACTCACATGTGCCTGAACTGAAGCAGAAAATCCTGCAGCAGAAAAAAAAATTGTTGTAAGAATGTACCATTTTGTTGGTGTAAACTAGCAGAATAACAGAGTTGGAAGAGGTCTTTAAAGGAACCTTTAGAGGTCTTCTAGTCCAACCCCCTGCTCAAGCAGATGATCCTATGCCATTGCAGACAGAGATGGTGTCCAATCTCTTCTTAAAAACTCCCAGTGAGGGAGCACCCACAACTTCTGGGGGCAATCTGTTCCACTGGTTTTATTTTTATTTATTTTTAATTACATTTATATGCTTCTCCGGAGACTCAGGGCTTACAATTGGATACAACCCAGTGTGCTCAGCAATAGCCTTCATTCCATTGTATATGCCTGCTTATTACTAAGCGGCATTTTTACAAGGTCAACTAATTGCCCCCAACAATCTTGGGTCCTCAATTTACCTACCCCGAGAGGATAGAAGGCTGAGTCAACCTTGAGCCTGGTGGGATTCGAGCCTACAGCAGTTGTAGGCAGCTGGAACTTAAGTGCAGGCAATTAACAGCCTGAGCCACCAAGGCCCAGTTCTGTCAGGCAATTGCTCCTTAGCTCAAGGTTGCTTCTTTCCTTGAGTAATTAGTTTCCATCCATTGCTTCTTGTTCTGCCTTCAGGTGCTTTGGAGAATATATTCACCCCTTTTCTTTGTGGCAGCCGCTCAAATATATGAATACTGCTATCATGCCACCCCTAGTCCTTCTTTTCATTATACTAGACATATCCAATTCCTGCAACTGTTCTTCATATGTTTTAGCCCACTTTGTTGCTCTTTCCTGCACTCTTTCCAGAGTCTCAACATCTTTTTTATAACCAAAACTGGAGACAATATTCCAAGTGTGATCTTATGAAGGGATTATAAAGCAGTACTTAACACTTCATGTGATCTTGATTCTATCCTTCTGTTAATGCAGGGAAAGGGGGAACTAGTATATTTCATAACTGTTTAAGATAGTTTTCTGCTGTTTTCTGTAAAAATATCTCGGAGAGATTCAACTTTTGGATCAAAAGGTGACACATTGCAAAATGTGTGCCGGAGTTATATAGATGATTTGGGTTTAGAATAATGCCATATATCACTGCCAATAATTAGAAATTTAGATATCAAACAACAAACTATTAGATACAAGCTGAGCTCATAGATCATAATGATTCATGGTTTATTTAATGATTATTGAACAAGCAACAAAGGATGAGCTAAGCTATAGTATAGATTTGCTTACTCATCTATATATTCATGTTATGTGATTGCAGTTTTGAGGTTCTCATAATACCAGTGATTTTTTTTTCCTGGTCAGCTAGACAAATGAAAACTACCCAGAAGGAAATATTTACATTTGTGCTATAACTGAGCTTTTTCAAAAGATTAGAACTCTGCTTTGAACCACAGTGGTCATAATATTCCTTAATATCAATGAAAGTTTCAGTTTAACTTATGGAATACCATTCATAAACTGGAAATGTGCAGTTCATTGCCTGTTTGTGATGTGGTCAATATTCTAGGCAATTTAAATTAAGATGAGCAATGAAGACGTTTAAAAGATACACAGTAAATACTATCTAGCTACAAGCGTCATAATGAATATTTTTGAGATTGTGTTTATTTGAAACCTGATGCAAAAGAGAATAGGATATAATTATTTCTGTACAGAGGCCAATGTAGATATTGGAGGAGTGGTATAGTCACCTTTACTTCAAAGGCAATATAGAGACACTAATGTAGGAAGGATTATTACATTTTACAGTACCAATGGAGAGGAATCCATTATCTGGGGATAAAAATTTTCCTCATCTCATTGCTTCTAAGTAGGAGAAAAACCATAAGGCAGACAAAGACAAGGGTATTGTATTAACCAGTGATTTCAGCCACTCTCACATTAACTTATATTCTTATGGCAGAGACACTTATAAAGATAGATAAATGACACTTGCTTGGTCATGTATCAAACTATTCTCTTTTGAACACTCTAAAACAAGAATCCATATTTATGTTTAGTTTTGAGGATGCAGAAAAATGCAATGAAATGCATGTTTTCAAGCATGTTGACTAGATTTTGTTCAAAGAGAAGAGTTAAAAGCAAAAGAAAATGATTTGCGTTCCTGGAAAAAAACCCAGATCTTCCACTGATCAGAAAAGAAGAGAGACACTGACTTTGTTACTTCTATGGATGGGAGTTAAGAAATAATGGAATGGAGCAAATGGTTAAATGAAAGATTCACTCATTCCTGACACCAAGATGACGTGTTTGAATGAAAGATTGAAACCTGGTTATAATTTCGGAGCAGGACTTCAGACACGAAGCCCAAGTACCACCATCATTTGTTTCCACTTCAAAAGTGTATTATAAGAGCAAGAAAAACACCTTTTTAAAAACCCTTTTCGATACATGGTTGAGTTCTCAATGTTGGAAATAGAACTTAAGTTTTAGAATCAACCAGTGGGCAAAGGATAGATATCCATTTTGCCCCTGAGAGTGAGAAGCTATCCCAAATTTAGCCCATTTTATTCTGAGTTTAAGATATATGCAAAGTCAGTGCACATTTCTTTCCCCCAAAGATATATAATGGCATGATTATTAAGATTGTTATGTACAATGGAAGCTCAATAAGGGAGGTTATAAGCTGAGGTGTTCTGAATCTTAGATTCTTATAAGGTCCCTCAGCAAGCCTTCAAATACAAATGAAGAATGAAAACCTTAGCTATCAAATCAACAGATATTGATGCCCTATATCAGTGGTTCCCAAACTTTTTCAGTCCACCACCCCCTTGGTGCTACAAACTCATCCTCAGTGCCCCCCATCCAGGGGTGGGATTCAAATTTCTGTGGGCGTGGCCTAATTTGAGGGTGTGGCTTGCTGGTCATGTGACTGGCTGGTGTGGCTTGCTGACTGGGCATGGCGGTCATATGACCAGGTAGGTTTGGTGGTCATGTGACTGGGTGGGCATGGCCAAGTGACTGGCAAACCAAATACAAGTTGTCCTCACTTAATGGCCTAAAAGCTCTACTTTCCCGATGTGCCTGTGGGGGTGGCGCCTCACAGCGGTGGCATGTTGGGAAGCTCTACTTTCCCAATATGCCATCACTGCCTGCCCTGGGCTTCCTCAATCCTGCCCTGTACTGGCTCTAGGAAGGAGGGAACAGCACTGCCCCCTACGACGTGAGTTCCCTGGGAGTGGGGGCAGCTTGGGAGGCTGATCCCTGGTGGGAGGGGCAGTCTGTGAACTTGCTGTCAGGCACGGCAACTACAAAGAGGGGCGGGCTTGGCTGAGCGGGATCCTGGATATTGGGCATGTGGTCAAAGCCCCCCTTCCTCTGCCTCCCCCTAGGTGATCCACGGATGCCATTGACTGTTGCACCGGAGCAAGGGGCTCAATGGGGTGGGCCTGCAGAGCCGGCACCTCGAATGCCCCCCTGCCACTCTTAGCACCCCCTGTCAGCCCCCTTGCCCCTTAGCGCCCCCCTAAGGCATCCCACCGCCCCCAGGGGGCGGTACTGCCCACTTTGGGAACCACTGCCCTATATCTTCCTTCCATTCTTTCAGCTTTACTTTAGAATATCTTTCTAGTTTAGTGAGAATGTATATATGAGAGCAACTAAGAATTATTTTATAAAGATGAGCTCTTGTCATTCTATCTTTATTCTAGGACTGATAGCAAAATTTCATCTTTGAGATGAAACGAACCTATCTCACAGGTCTTACGTTTGACTCATAATACCATATAGTTAAAAAATTATTGTATCATTGCTTGAAGCGCTCAAAAGATGCTCCATATACAGGTCTCCTACATGATTTCACCATCTATGCAAGACCCTGGAATTTGGGCAACTCATGGTGATCTTAACATGAGGTTCATTTTAAAGTTAGCAGAACATTTGTGATACGGCCTGTGTAATTATGCAGAGCTGGGTTTCAGCACCGAATGATCCATTTTGTTCTCTCCCTAGATCGGGGATGTCAAACTCAATTTCATTGAGGGCCGCATCAGGGTTGTTTGACCTTGGGGGCCAGGTGGGGGTGGCCAGGATGGACACAGCCAGCTCAACATCACTAGTGTTGGGGCCCAGAGCACTCTGCCAGTGAAAACAGAGCTTGGGAGGCTGTGATGGCCTCCCGCAACCCTCTGCTATGAAAATGGAGCTCGGGAGGGCCGTGTGCGGCTCCCGAGCTGTTTCACTGGCAAAGGGTTGAAGGAGGCCATCGCAGCCTTCCAAGCTCCATTTTCACTGGCAGAGGCACCATGGGCTGGTCCTTCGCTGTTTGCAGGGTGGTCCCACAGGCCAGATGTAAGCACCCCACAGGCTGGATCCGGCCCATGGGCCTTGAATTTGACACCCCTGCCCTAGAGTCACCCATAGTGCATGTTTAAAGAGTGCATATTTTAAAATACTTAACAATCAAGGCACTCTGATCAAGAATTCTTTAAATTCAAATAATGAATCTGGTATAAGTATTCCAAGGATCTTGTCTTGCATTAAAAAATAAAATTAACAGTCTTGTTATAAATAGGAATGTGAATTTGTTTTCTCCCTGAAGATATTTTATTACCTTGGGAAAGCACCACCCATTGTGGCATAAAAGCAGGGCTCTGTGTAGCTAGCAGAGGATTTGTTTTAATACCATTATGTGGCTATGGCCTCTTTCAGATGTGGATTTGGCTGAGCTAAATAGGGATTTAAAGTTTTCTGTGCTGGTTCGCTTCTTGCACTGTTCAGTCAGCATCAGTCTTGAACATTTAAAAAAAACCTGGTTACTTTCATAGCTGTATTTGGTTTTCCATTCTTGGTTACCTCTCCCAAAAATGTTAAAATGTTTGGTTCTTGATATCTATTGGCATTACAGGTAGTTCTCACCTATGAGTCTTTGTTTAGTGACCATTCAAAGTTACAACAGTGCTGAAAAAATGACCTACAACCAGTCCTGACTTACAATCATTGCTATCACAGTCACATGATTGTGATTTGGGCAGTTGGCAACCAAGTTGGGCAGTGGCAACCAGGTGCATTTATGATAGTCACAGTGTCCTGCAATCACCTGATTGCCATTTGCAACCTTCCTAGCAGGTAAAATTAATGGGGAAGCCAGCAGAGAAGGTTGCAAGTTGTGTTCGTGTGAAGTCTTGCTTAACAACCACACTACTCAAAAATGAGTTTTCCAGTCCCTCATTGCGGTTCCAGGTCGACTACTATTCTTAAGATTGAAAAGGAAGAGAAAGATTAATAGCAGCTATAAATGTCTATGGGTTCTAGGCAATGGCTAATTAGTGAGAAATCCTAAGGAAGCCAGCTGTTAGTTTTCACTTTTTGAAGCCTTAAGTCAAAAGAAATATTCAAACTCTTTATGCCCTGTTTACTGAGATGCTGTACAATTTATACTTCTATCTTTATTACATGTTGAACTCTTCATTTGACAAGACTGGCTTAGGAAGGAAGACAAGGAAATCTAGGTTGGACAGAGAAGGGAATTCATTTTAGGCACTCAGTCTTGGACGCTAGACAACGGTTACCATGACAGAAAATGCCTGAGTGTAAGAGAATGCAGAGTTCTGAGATCTTGCCCCCTCTGGTGGCATCACTTTGTATCCCAGCACCATTTTGAACAAAAAGCTGGCATCTTTATTATGCTACTAACTAAAATTAAAAAATTAAACTATTATCAAAAAAATGTAATCATTCAAAAGGAGGTGGAAACGGCTTGGAAAAGTATATTATAAATAAAATTCTTCCTTGCCTTGCCATTGCTTGAATTATTATTTTTGCTCATTTGTAGAGAAAAAAATAGTAGCGAAATGTTGACAGTCCCACATTGACAGTCCCTTTATTGCAAATCACCTACAAATTTCTCCTTCTGTGTGAAATAGTAATTCTTTTAACTAGCCCCAAATCTCCCCAAAGTTCACAATTCTTAATGACATAAATTTGGACTTGATAAAATCCAAACACTGATGATAAAGCAAAGAGCATATGATATCTACTGTTAACATCCAATTATATTAACAATTCTACCAATGTCAGCCTAAAACCCAGTAACAAAAATACAAATCTTGTGTGAATTCTGAGATGAAGTTGCTGAAAACTTGAACAAATTCAGTTTTTCTTACTCTGATGCCTAGCTGTTAAAGTGGTAGCTTTCATTTATGGGTTCTGACAGTATGCCAGAGCAAATCCCAAACCAGACACATTTTATTTTTATTTGGTAAATTTCTACACTGCCCATTTCACCTGTGACATTACACTATATTCTTTGATCTATATAATCCTTATCCAAAATGGTTTACAGAAATTCTAGTATGTTTTGAAACCTGCCCAGAAATATTTTTTATTAGTTACTGAAACAGTATTATATATTATGCTGTAGAGGCTAGTTGTTTCTATTTGGGAAAAAAGCAAATTAAACCATTTATCTGAGTAGTACAACTTCATGAACAAGTGGTTTTTCAATCACCAAATGGTTAACTCTATTCCTAAAAAGGCATGAAGGTTCCTGCACTGATAGCTAACATGAGCTTATAAACTGCACTGAGCCAGGAAACAAATTACATTATGCATGAGTCAGGTCTGCCTGAAAAACTAGGGCAATTATTTCTTGCAGATCCAGTTGATTTTGCACCTTGGAACTGAATGAAATGACAGAAAATGCAAACAATTGCATATTTTGCTATCCCAGAAAATATAGTGGACCCATGAGATCTGTGGCAGGCTACCAGAACCTATGCGTTAGTAGTGAAAGAGTTGAGGGGTTGAATGTCCAGCTTCATTTCTGGAACAGCATTTTCCAATCACGGTCATCTCAGAGGGAAAGACTTGAATACCTGGCAATTCCTAACCAGCACGGCCATGACTGAAAATCTGAGAATTTTAGAATGAAATCAATTACGGATCAAAATGTGCTGTGGTTTGTTTTTGCAAGATTACAACTTTCCTATACCAAGGACTTACAGTATTGAAATCCAGTGTTCACTCAAGTACAAATTTAAAGGACTTTGGATTCAATGGGCCTTTTTGTTTTGTTTAGATTTCACCTCCATTTAATGGATTAAGAAATGTTCATTAAATCTTTGGTCAATTGAAACATAGTTTTGCTGAAAAAGACACCACTATGCCAATTGCATAATTACACATATGAAATAATTACTCTTAAATGACACCATTTTGGATGCACCTTTAGATTTAATGGCAACCACCTCCCCTGTATGCTCTCTTCAATCAAGGTTTTAGGGATCCAAGATCTTGTCCATTCATTAATCATCACAACAAGCAACAGAATTTTGTATAACGTGAAAAATACATTGTATTTAAAATTGGCTAGTTGAAAGATGAAGCTCAAAATGACTTGTGTATCCCAGGCTAAGAAAATAGTGTAATTTGGTATGAGTCCCATTCTCCCTTGTTTTTCATTCTAATATCACAAAAGTAAATGGGTGGCAGTGAAGGATATTACCAGTGAACAAACTTGACAAAAATTAGCCAAAGATATCATTTTTGAAATATGTTAATGTTTTTTAAATCCTCCATAAGGTAGATCTGAAATGGTCAGAATTGGAATGCCAACACACCTTGGCATTCTTAGCAAAGAATCAAAGTTCAGCTAAACCCAAAGGAACTTCAGCAATAGAGAGAGAGGGAAACAAGAAAGAACTCTCAGATACTATTTTTGTACTAGTATCTATTTAGCAATGAACAGACTCTTAGCCATATAACAGCAGCAAGTACATTGAATTCTTGAGAAGAACAAAGGAAGCATGACAAGCCAATACAAATGATATTCTTCACCATGGGTTATTTTTGTTGTTTACAATTAAAAAAAATACTTGACTGTAGCCAAGAACTGCACTTAAATCATTATAAGGTAAACATTGCATCTTTACATAAGCAGAGTATGAAGGAAGGGGATAAAGAAAACTGACCTTAAGAAGCAGCCATACACATCTTGAAAGCTCACAACAGGAAAAGCAATCACAGACACTTTGAATCAGCAAAGGTTTGAATCAACTGAAGAACCCAAGATCAAAGCTCCCCATCAAATATGTAACAACATGGGTTTTCAAGTCTTGGTAATTCTAAAAGCACTCTGAACCCATCATTGGCTCAACACAACATACACCGAGTGCATATGCATGCCAGACCTCAACAAGCCAATACTTTAATAATAATAATAATTTATTTGACTTGTATGCCGCCCTTCTCCCTAAGGACTCAGGGCGGCTAACAATAAAACAGCAAATATTTACAAAAATTTACCTAAAAACAAATTAAATCTAAACAAGCCAAAATATACAATAAAACCAATAAAACCTTAAAATTAGAACAATTAAAAAAACCCCACCCGAGTCATTCCAGGCCAGCCTGTTGAAACAACCAAGTCTTCAGGTCCCAGCGGAAGGAGCGGAGATCAGGGGCCAGATAGAGATCCACGGGGAGCTGATTCCAAAGGGTGGGCGCTCCCACGGAGAAGGCCCTAGCCCTGGGAACCGCCAGCCTAACCGACGGTATCCCGAGGCCCCTCCTGTGGGAGCAAACAGGGCGATCGGAATGTGACGCTGGCAGGAGGCATTCCCGCAAGTATCCTGGACCCAAGCCATTTAGAGCTTTATAAGTTGTTACTAGCACCTTGAAACTAACCCAGAAGGCAACCGGCAACCAATGCAGGTCATGCAGGAGGGGTGTAACATGGGAGTATCGGGATACTCCCATCACAGCCCGCGGCTGCATTCTGCACCAGTTGTAACCTCCAGGTAGTTCACAAGGGCAGCCCCATGTAGAGAGCATTACAGTAGTCGATTCTAGAAGTGACGAGCGCATGAGTGACCGTTTGAAGGGCATCTCAGCTCAGGTAAGGGCAAAACTGGCGAACCAGCCAAACCTGGGCAAAAGCCCCCCTGGCCACAGCTCCCACCTGCTCCTCCAAACTGAGCTGTGGATCCAGGAGGACGCCCAGATTCCTCGCCCTATCCACAGGGGGCAACACCTCTCCCCCCATGGCCAAAGATGGAACATCACCAAAAACCGAGATGCCGGTAAGAACAGCCACTCTGTCTTGGTCGGGTTGAGTTGGAGCCTATTTCTCCCCATCCAGACCCGTACCGCCTCCAGGCACTGGGACATCACAGAGAGAGCATCACTGATCTGGCCTGGGGTGGAGATATAAAGCTGGGTATCATCTGCATATTGATGATACCTCACCCCAAAACCTCGGATGATCTCACCCAGCGGTTTCATGTAGATATTACAGGAGAGGCGAGAGAACCGACCCCTGTGGCACCCCACAAGTGAGGGGCCTTGGCGCCGATCTCTGCTCTCCTGCCAACACCGACTGCAAGCGGTCCGAGAGGTAGGAGGAGAACCACCGCAGAACGGTGCCCCCACCCCCAACCCGAGCCGCGCAGAAGGATACCATGGTCGATGGTATCGAAAGCTGCTGAGAGGTCTAATAGGACTAGGATAGAGGAAAAACCCCTGTCCAGAGCCCTCCAGAGATCATCCATCAGCACGACCAATGCTGTCTCCATTTATTTGCTGTCTCCGTTTATTTGCATTTACATAAATCTCTATAGCATTTGCTGTAAGTTGTGTGGGAAGCACAGTGCTACATTCACATATGTCTCTCTGCATATTAAAGCACAGCACAACCCATAAACAACAACCTACTCTTTCCATAGGCCTTACTAGGGAATTCTGTAGCTGCAAGCAATGTTCTTCTGTACAGTGGTGTGTTTAACTGCTGCTTCCTTCTTAATACTTTGCTGCACTTTGCTGCACACAAATTAAATTGGCCTTGATTGGACCTGCTGGTTTGTTTGAAAAGCTTGTAAATAGAAACCAGGCACTAAACAACAGCCCAATCATATGCTTTGAACAGCTAGAACAGTGGTTCTTAACCTGGGCGATATCACCCCCAAGGGGATTTTGTTTTCAGGGGGTGATGGAACGAAAAGGGGCATGGGGGCAAAGGAACGGAAGGAGAGGCGATAGTGAGATATATTGGGGAGAGAGAGAGAGAGAGAGAGAGAGATCTATATTGGTAGGTAGGTAGGTAGGTAGGTAGACAAAAAGACAGACAGGTAGGTAGATAGGCAGGAAGGCAGGCAGGAAAACAGACAGACCTTTTGGATGGATGGATGGATGGATGGACAGACAGAAAGAATGTGAGAGCGGCAGCACTTCAGGAAAGCGGTGGGGGCGGCTTTTCCCAACATGCTGCTGCATTGAGGCGCCGGTTCAGGTGAGGTATAACAGTCAATGGGGTGAGCCTGCAGGGCAGGCGCCTCGCATGCCTCCCTGCTGCCTCTTAGCGACCCCAAGGGGGCCGGCAGAGGGGCGCTAAGAGGTGACAGAGGGGCGTTCAAGGTGCCGGCTGGCCCTGCAGGTTCACCCATTGACTAGCACTGCTCCAGAGCCAGCGCCTCCAATGCGGAAGCAGTGGCATGTTATGTGGCGCCACGGCCACATTCAATGCGCCGCCCCCCTGCCACCTCTTAGCACCCCTCTGCTGGCCCCCTTGGGGACGCTAAGAGGTGGCAGGGGGGCGGTTATGTTGGGGGAGGGGGGCGATGACAACTTCCTCAATGGCTCAAGGGAGCGATTCTTTCAAAAAGGTTAAGAACCACTGAGCTAGAATACCATTCAAAATGGCCATTTTTATGCAGTCAGAATAAATTTTTGTTGTTCCAATCTCAACTCAGAGCCTTTGCTTGACTCTTGCATGTGCTTGAAGGCAAACTATCATTATGAATCAAACTGTTCAGAGGCTGAAATATTTTCCACATACCCAGTAAATAGACTCTATAAAATCATTTAAGGCTATCATCTTCAAAAGAAGAAGTGAACCATTTTTGTTTTCTTTTTTTGAATAAATTTTGGTGCAGCAATGGCAGGAGCCTTTAAAAGAAGAAAAGGTAACTGAAAATCTGTGGTCAGGTATGAAATGAAGAAAGTGAAAAGGCATTGCCTCCAATATATGCGTATGTTAATGTGGCGCTAGAGCAATATTTTTAAAAATAGTTTTCACCTTTTGAATTGTAATGATACTTTATCAGAAGAATAAATGAGCATTCCCCCAAAAAAACAACTGTGGAGGGAAATGGGAGAAAATACAGAGCAATCAGTTAGCAATCTGGCCTAGAGATTTACAAGATGAAAATTCCAGATAGAATAGAAACTATGGGAAAATCTATTTTTATTGTGTTTAGTGCTGTGGAAATTAACAGCATTAAATTTAAATATATGCCCAGTTAACATGATGAAATACTACCAGTAGGCTAGTATAATTTGATAGAGCTTTACTAGAATAAAATAAATAAAATATTTATGGCCAAAAACTTCTTTAGTGGCAACAGGTATAATAGTATGAATTACATCCAGGTGTCTCTCTATATCAAACAATAAAAAGAAAACTTCAATACTAAGGTCCACAAAGCTATTTAAACTTTATGAATGACTCTAATTAGAATTTAAAATATAGAACTGTAATAATTGTCAACAACTTTGAAGTTATGATGGTATAAGTTGATTTAAAAAATCTTAACTGTGAAAACAATGCAAGGAAATACAAAGGCAATCAGAAATCATAAAAATGAATTCATAAAATTAAGATCTGCAAACCCATACACCAGTTATATGATTATGCATTTAAATAAGCATAAGATTAAAACAGTACAGTTACATTTTAATGCCATAAACAATAAACTAATTACTAAAAGCCAGAAAAGGACTGCAACACACAAATGTAAATCTTAACACGGGAGTAAATTGTTGCTTGGTGTTTGATTGGGAATATGGAATGTCCAGCAAGTTTCAAACATATTTATTGGCCAAGATAGTACTATCATTATAAGTTATGAATTTAACATATATTCCTTAGACTTTTTTAAACTTTGCAGGAGCCAGTAAGTTGTTTCAGTGTATGATCAACACTTCTTCTGAGTTTTATAAATAACAGTAAATAAGATACAATGATTAATCAGCCTGTCTGTAGATAAATAGTCCTTCTATGAGTATCCATAGGTTGGAAAGCCCTTGCTTGACTACAAGCATACTCAACACCTATGAAGTAGTAGGTGGATAGCAATGACCAGGCCCTTTCAGTGTTGTCCGGCACTCTTCTTTTGAAATGTAGTCTTCACATTTTCCCCAAAAACTGCCCCAGATGTTTCCCCTCACCCCAGGTCTTTTTAATTGAAAGGGAGATTTTTGGACTTTGTTTTATGACATTTCTATAAGTTTCTCTCTTTTTTTTTTGTTCTTGGGGTTTATGTTGTGTTCAGATTTCTGATTTTTAGCTTTACGCTCAACTATCTTTCTACCATAAACTGCCCCTGACCATTTTAACTCTATTGTATGCAGTTCAATGTAGCTCTGACTGCCAAATTCTACTTCACAAGAATGTTAGCATTTATTGAAAAAATCAGATTATACAAAATTAAAAAGAATATGCAAATATGGTTTGAATTTTTTAACTGTAGTAATTCCAAAATTCCTCAAGAGAACCATGCTGAATGATCTTGCTGGAAATGGATTAAACATTCATACAATATAGGCTACTTGCCAAGATTTGTATTTGAACAGCTGGTTATACATGTGGCAAAACTCCCAGAAGCTGAGGTAAGCAGCCCAGCCCTTCTAAACTCCTCAACTTTCAGAAGAATTATCTTTACAGAAGCACATCTCATATGAGATCTTCTAACAAACCTCAATTATATTTTTGATAATTGAGCATCTCTATAATTTAACATCCTGCCTGTTCCCTCTCTGGTCATAAACTCACACACCAAACTTTCAGGAATTATTTTTATTGGGAAAATGCAGTTCACATACACAATGCAGAGTTGTTCAGAAGGAAGGGCCTCTAGACATATTTGCAACTATAGCAATCTTGGTTGGTAGCAGTCATGTAGTGCAAATATACCCTGGTGTGACCACAAATTTTAGTGTTCAGTTTAAGAAATTAAAACTATTTCAAGAAATGTTCCGTTGTGATATGCAATTAGCTCCGCTGTATATTTGGCCTACTATTATTGTAAAGTCAAAAGAAAAATACTATGCAAGGCCACTGATTCTTAAAGCATTGATTAAATTGTGTCTCTTTATGTCAGGTATATTCAATTGTCCTAATACAAACCAAGTTCACTTTCTCACATTCTCTGACTCCCCAATGGGCAATCTTTTTACTTCATCAACACGATTCTTGTGAATCTGAAGGCTGGAGTCACCCAATGACCACAGGAACACTGCTCACCGTGCCAGTGAAAAGAACCCAACTTTGATGTACATTTTGGGCACAGGAGCTATAAGAGAATCAAAGAGAAGGGACAATTGATATTCTGTCTGACTTTTCACCTTAAAAACAAACAAGCATGGAACATGTGGAACTCTTCACTTTGAAACTTTTTGTGAGTTAAGTCAAATCAATTGAAGCTTGGCCTTTTTTTACTGCCCAATTTCACAAACCCTGTACTCCTAGGTGTCTCTTCTTGTAAGTACACACATTAAAGTTTAACCCTTAGAAGACCATTTAAAAAAAACAATCCAGTATGCTTCTTTCCACAATTTGCTTTGGTTCCTGGTTTTAAAACATCCTATCCTAACCTCCTTGAAAGCATTCATCTTGTTCCCTGATACCACCCACCACTTCCTGGCCTCTTAAAAACTTCAGAAAAGGTGTCCTCCATCTGTCATTCTCTTGAAATCTGCTCTGATGCTCAGGGTCTCAGAATTCCCTTTTGTTCAATTTTTCTATCTCTCAGTTTCTCATTCACTACCCAATCTATATGGGCTTCATATCTTCTACCAATACTGCACTTCTTTCTAGGCCCATGTGTGACATGTGACTTTTCAACTTTTCATTTCTTTCAAAAGCCACATAGTTTGTTTCCTTGAGAAAAATGAATGTTTTTGATCTGATGTTTAAATACTGAAGGGTGCCATAGGATAATCCAAATTAAATACTATCCAGACAACCATCTAAACTTTATTTGCTCAAAACATATGTTTTCAAACATCAAGCTGGTATGTATGTATGTATGTATGTATGTATGTACACACACACCCAACATCTTAATATAATAAATGGGGTTACAGATAGATAGATAGATAGATAGATAGATAGATAGATAGATAGATAGATGGATGGATGGATGGATGGATAGATAGATAGATAGATAGATAGATAGATAGATAGATAGATAGATAGATAGATATCCATGTTTTGTGTGTGTGTATGTATGTATATATATACATATACATATACATATATATATTTGTTTTCTTATGTTTTTGCAGGTATTTATATGTATGGTATTTAGGTTTCTTTGGGTATTTTCCCATGTGTTAATAGTTGTGCTTTTATAGCGATGTTTCGGCAGAATCCCATCTGCCATCTTCAGGCTTGTGTATAGGGTTCTTTATTAATCATGTGTTTCAGGCTTGGCAACCTTTGACAGTTTGAATTTGGTTCTGGCCCTGTGTTTTATTTGAATGGTCCTCTTTTCATCCCTATTGGCTGGGAGTCTAGGTCTGTGTTCATTGGTGCTCAAGTTGCTGTGTTCTTGATTGGCTGGCAACATTGTGTTTTGTGTATTGGGGGCGTGTTTGGGTTGGAGGTATTGGGGGGTTTGTTTGTGTCCAGGTTTTTGTTTGTATTGTGGTATAGAGATACTTTTGTTTGTCAGTGCAGGCTTCCAGATGATGGATAGTCTGGTGGGGTCATCACTTTTATTCATACTATTAGGTCTTTTATCAATTTCTATTGCTTCTCTGATGATTCTGTGGCTGGGGTTTTCTATAGGGGTTATGGTTTTGGTGCTATTGAAGTCGATGCTATGGCCTGTGGCTTTTATATGTTGGATTAATGAGGAAGTGTGTTCCAGCTTTTTTATTGCATTCTTGTGTTCTTCAAGGCGGGTACTTATTTTTCTATTGGTTTGTCCTACGTATGTGGCAGGACATGATGCGCAGGGTACTTCATATATGCCTTGGTTTTCTAGGTCAATTTTGTCTTTGGGGTTTCTTAGTATGGCTGCTATTTTTTTGTCTGTTTTGAAGGCAGTTTTGATGTGATGTCTGCATAGTATTTTGCTGATTTTGTCTGTGGTACCTTTTATGTAGGGCAGGACAGCTGTTCCATAGGTCTGTTCATCTTTTGGGTCTCTATTGTGTTTTGGTGTGTTTTGGTGGATTAGGCTCGTGATTTTGTTTTTGTGGAAGCCGTTAGCTATCAGTATTTTGGTTAGGGTGCATAGTTCTGTTTTTATGTGTGTCTTGTCTGTCAGGCATTTGGTTCTGGTAATTAGTGTTTTGGCCACAGAGTTTATTTGTGCTGGGTGGTGGTGAAGAACCCAATACACAAGCCTGAAGATGGCAGATGGGATTCTGCCGAAACGTTGCTATAAAAGCACAACTATTACGTGGGAAAATACCCGAAGAAACCTATATATATATATATATATATATATATATATATATATATATATATATTTGTTTTTAGATTTTCACGGGTAAAGGTATGTAGGTCTAGGTGTATTGGTCTTGTCCATGTAAGATTGAGAATACCTTGCAGCGTTGATGAAATCTCATCCGTCATCTTCAGGCTGGTGTCTTCAGCTTCTCCGGAGAACGAAGCTGAAGACACCAGCCTGAAGATGACGGATGAGATTCATGCCAATATCTCAATCTTACACGGACAAGACCTATATATATATATATATATATATATATATATATATATATATATATATATATAATTACACATGCTTACAATACTCTGTCAGCTATAATGTAGTTGTCAGTGGAACTTTGTTCAGTAATACTTTTTGTTGTAGTTTTTAAAATAGATGCAACTCTATGATCCTATTGCTGAAATTCCTTTGTTCTGATAGTGTTTCATTTAATATTAATAGTCTAGGTATTTATTCTTTTAACAGGTTGTTCTAAAACAATCAAGGTGTTAATTTTTCAAAACCAAGAGTAATTTTCTTTCCAGTTGACCTTAAAGTATGGGAACTATGAAATTCTATTATGAAAAAGGTCTCTCCACCCTCCCCCAGCTAGATGATAGTACTGACTGAACTTTGCATCAATTATCTTTTTAAATAATTTTTATTGAAAGTTTTTATTACAATACTATTTTACTATTACAATAGTAAAAACAAGTGCAAACTAAACTCAAAGAAAGCAAAATAGGGAGAATATTGCTATGAAAAAAGAAAACATATAAGTCATCACAATAAGTATAAACAAATTTGATGTATCTTCATCCTCCCATAAGGTTACAAACAAATATCTCTTCTGACAACCCATCTGTATACAAATGTAGAAGTCACCAGCTTTTCAATCCTGATGTCAACAAAAGATCTATAAAGGGTTACCAGAGTTTTATAGAAACATGTTTTATTTTAACCTTCATCAAACAAACTTTACATTCATTCCTTTTACTTCTAACAATCTTGAATGTTAATTCATTCAGAAATTGTTGTAGGATTTGGTCTCTCTTCAATTTTTCTTTTTTCCATTTCAAAGCTTTCTTCCAAGACTTTAGCAAACCTCTTTTGTAAATATAGTAAAAAGTCATTATCTGGGTCATTGTCTTGGCTTATTATTTGTAATCCCACTTTGATTTTCAAAGTTTTAACCTACTTCTTTTGTGCTTAAGTAGAACGTCATTGTCAGAACCCTTCTATTGTCTCATGTTTCTGCTTTAACTACCTTTCCTATCTTATAATCTATCCTTTTCTGTTACCCAGTATTTCTGGTTATAAAATTTCTGCATGAGGTAAAATTTGTTTTGTAGCTTCCATCCCTTCATTAGCATCCATGGAAGCAGATATTATTGGTGACATTAATATAGCTACTAATTTCTGGCACCATATATCAATTATATCTCTGAAGGATTCACATTTTAAAGTTAAACAAAGGACAGCAAGAATAGAAAGCAAAATCTTTCCATCCGTTTATGTCATGCTGTAAATTACTGCCATAAAATGAATTGGAAATAATTTTACCTTGAGGAAATCTGCTGCAATGCTGCATCTTCTATACAATGTAGTGGGGGAAAAAATCTGGTGTTTTTACAACCTTTCACAATACCACAATGTCTCAAAACAGTTTGTGAGCAGATAATTCTCTTTGAATAGAATGAGTCCTCATTTATCAGCTACTCTACATCAGAGGTCTCCAAACTTGGCAACTTTAAGACTTGTGGACTACAATTCCCAGAATAACGATGCTGGCTGGAGAATTCTGGGAGTTGAAGTCCACAAGTCTTAAAGTTGCCAAGTTTTGGAACCCCTACTCTAGATGGTATCCAAGCTCTACTATATCAGATCGAATGAACTTTGGGGCCACAGCAATGCATGTGTGAGCAGCTTCAATTCTATTGTAGATCATGACTTGAGTTAGGGAAGATTCACTTCAACATGGCCCATAACATCTGCTGCCAAACTGATTAGAAAACTAAACAGAGAGAATGGACACATTAGGGAAGGATAGGTAATTCCTTTTCCTAACATAAGTCAACCTTTGGCAGACCTACCTGGATGACAGGTTGTAGAGGAGCATACTTCCCTCCATCTAGTATGCAAGCTACAGATGCTTTCCCCATTTTCTACGTATTTAATGTATATATCAACATTTAAATAGGTCACAGCCTGTGTCCAGCTTTCAGCAAAGCAGCAACTATTATTTTGAACCTTCTTCAAAATAAAAATAACAGATTCTTTTCCTCACCTGTCCTTCCAAGACTCCTAACAGTGCTGCCTCCATCCACTGCACTGGCTCAATAAAGTAAGAAGTACAATTTGTTTGACCTGCACGGCCTAAAGGTCCAGGTTCTGAAACTTTTTTGTGAGCAAATGCTGCAGGTCCTTTGCCTTCATCATGGGGCAAAATGCTTGAACTTCGGAACAGCAAACGCCTGTTTATCAGAAAGAAAAGAGCACAGTGTCATTTGAAAGGATACCGAAGCAGCATTGCTACCTGGCATCTGCAATATTTTCTTTACTTATTAGAACAAATGAGGTAGGAAAGAAACATATAAACTTAATCCTCGACTTACAACAGTTTGTTTAGTGACTGTTCGAAGTTACAACAGCACTGGAAAAAGTGACTTACGACTGATTTTCACCCTTATGACCACTGCAGCATCCCCATGGTCATGTGATTTACATTTGAATGCTTGACAACTAGTTCATATTTATGACCGCTGCAGTGTCCTGAGGTCACATGAATCACCTTTTGTGACCTTCGGACAAGCAAAGTCAATGGGGAGGCCAGATTCACTTATGAACGGTGTTGTTACTAATTTAACAACTGCAGTGAAAGTCGTAAACTGGGGCAAAACTCACTTAACAAATTTCTCACTTAGCAATATGGGTTCAATTGTTGTCATACATCAAGGACTACTTGTAGACATAACAATCCTGATCTAGAATCAAAAAAGACTAAGCAAAGTTTCGTTGTAAGAGTTCTACATTTCAAAACAAATATTTTCTCCATGTTTTTCTTTTAAGCATAATGGCACCATTTTCAAATGGCATGGAATTCCCACATGTATTTCTGGCAATGAGCTTCAGTCTCCACCCACCAGATGCACCCCCTACCACATCTTTTCCATCAATTACTATGACATTCAGCACTGATATAATACAGAGAACAAGCAGGACCTGATTAGAGAAGACCTGTCTCTTTTATAACCAGATCATTATTATTCTAACCAATCCAGTATGCAACATTTCAACCAATGCCCATTTAACAATGGGTTTCTTGCAAGGTAAACTACCTTTTTGGTAGCTATTGGATCTAACAGTATACAATACTTATCATGTATGATAAGAACATTCAGTTGCAAGCAAAAATGACATTTTTTTCAATAAATCTGTAAGTGAACAAAAGCTGGCACAACTCCACATGGTACAAATTTAAACATAACCTTTTGCAAAATTCTCTGCTAAAATTGCCCCAAACTGGTCAGATCTACAAAACAGAACCAATGGATCACTGTAAGTGACCTGCTGTAAACTACAGTCTCTTTTGGAGTAGCTGCCCATAGTACACCATGGGTTTATTTATTCATTTATTTGTATCTCACCTTTATTATTTTAATAAATAGCTCAAGGGGGCAGATGTACCTAATACTCCTTCCTCCTCCTTTTTTCCCCACAACAACCCTGTGAGTTGGGTTGGGTTGAAAGAGAGTGATTGATCAAACCTGATCAGACAATTCACCATCAAAAGCCAGCAAAAGAAAATCTAATAACATTTAGAAACAGTGATTTGGACTAAGGAAACAAACACTGAACTATTTGGCTACACAACAGTCCTTTGGGGAAAAGAACACCTTGCAAACTGTAGGTATCGGGGTGGCTCTACTATGCTTTGGGGTTGTATCATACCGTGTTTCCCCGAAAATAAGACACTGTCTTATATTTTTTTTGGCTCCCAAAAACACACTAGGTCTTATTTTCGGGGTAGGGCTTATATATTTATGGTGCCAAATAGTGGGTGTGAGTGTGTAGGGGGGGGTGTTTCGCGGGTGCACGGTTGCTCCCTGAAAAGTCTTCCTGGAACTGGAGATTTACACTAGGTCTTATTTTCGGGGTAGGTCTTATTTTCGGGGAAACACGGTAGCTAGTGGTAAAATATTGTACATATGAGGAAAAAAATGGATTCTACTAAGTATCAACATATTCTAGAAGTCAGAGACCAGCAGTCAATGAAAAAACTGAAGCAGAAAAGAGATTGGTTATTTTAAGCACTCAAACAGTCTGAAACATATCTAAATCAACCATGAAATACCCATAAAAAGAAAGCTAAAATTGGGGGGGGGGACACACATAAATAATGGCTTTTACAGTCCCCAGACTTGCATATCTATAGGGAGGTCTATTTGCAGAAGTATGTTTATATTATATAAGAGTTGGGTCAACTGCTATTCACCTAGGGATTCACTGAAACATACTCTGACCCAAATTTTTGCATGCAACCATATCAGCTGTTAAAGCTTTCTCAAAAAGTCCTTTTGCCTAGACTATGATTAATTCAATGTTTAGTCTGTTTAAATCCCCATGCAATTTAGCTGCATTTAGAGTTAGCCCCTTGGTTGCAAAAGAGTTAGTGCTCGGAAAATTGCTATAAACTGGTCTCACAGGATACTATTCAATAAATGCTTCTCTGCCACGTACCTGCACTTCCTGCACCTGTAAAGGGTGTCATGGTTTAGGATTTGATGTACTGTGTTTGGATCAATTGCAAAGACATGACCAGGCAAGCCTTCTGTCTCTGAAAACCAGAAACAATAAGGAGTTTATATACTTATAATGAAGCATTTCTGAAAGTTTAGAGCACTTCTTTATTGCAGGTATTTACATGTAGTCCTGTAGCAATATTCCCATAAAAGTGTACAATAAAACACATCTTAAAAGGATGGTTTAAACCTGCAACGATTTATCCCAAGAGGGCTTTAAAAGAACTAATATAGCTAAAATCTCCCAAGTAAGATTTTAGCCTTTATTAAAATAAGTCCACCAGGGTAACTATAACATTTCCAATTCAATATTCAGATACACATTTTATGAGGATGTTGGGAGGAAAAAATCACATAAAAATGTAATTAGCCATGTTTGCCCATGTAAAAAAAAATCAGAAACTGCAGCAACACTGTAATACTTATATTAGGTTCAAGAAAAGGTGACAAAACATTTTGCATTTGTACAAAAAAAATTACAGATGAATTAAAGAGAACATATTCTGCCATAGTGCAATAAGCTTTAGGTTGTCCTAGAGGCAATGACTATTCCATTGACAAGACCAACAATTCCTGGCAATTATTTAAGAATCTGCCTTTCTGGATCAATTTTGCTTCAATTCCAACCAGTTTAGAATCCTCAAAATTTTAATGCTTGTTAGTTCTTTCCTCGTGAAAAAAAGGTGATACTAATGCAGTGAATATGATTAGTTTGCTTCTTTTGTAACATTGCATAACATACAAGTTCAACATAAAAATATGGAAAAGTAATATATACATATTACTATAAAAACCTGCACATCTCGCTTGACAAAAAGGAAGAAGTCAAGCATAGTTTTACTTAATTCATGCCTAATCTGAGTACACAAGGAGGGAAGGTAGTCCTCGATTTAAGACCATTTGCTTAACAACCATTTGAAGTTATGACGGTACTGGAAAAAAGTAACTTACAACCGGTCTTCACACTGGGGATCACCACAGTATCCCAATGGCCATGTGATCAAAATTCGGGTGCCTGGCAACCGCATATATTTATGATGGGTGCAGAGTCCCAGGGTCATGTGATCTCCATTTGCGACCTTCCCAACTGGCTTCTGACAAGCAAAGTCAATGGGGTAAGCTGAATTTGCTTAACGACCATGTAATTCATGTAATGACTGATAATGCACTTAATCATGGCAAAAAGTCATAAAAGTGCACACAACTCACTTAATGACTGTCTTACTAAGTGATGAAAGCTCCAGTCTCAATTGTGGTCATAAGTCAAGGACTACCTATACATACATATCGAAGAGATACAAATTGAAGTCTAAAACCAAGACATTACATATCAACATTTCTGCATTTTTACTTTGTATTTTAATGAAAGAAATTAAATGTGGCGAGCCAAAACACTCTGCGTGCAACAAACAGAATACAAACAGAATATTATCCTCCAAAAGACAAGAATGAAAAACGTAAATCCTAGACAGGAAGAATGCTCAAGATGACAGGATGAAGGTACAGAGCAGAGGACTGTTCTCTAGGTGGTAAATTACCAGTCCTCACAATATTGAAGCTCAGTGTGGAAGTGTTAGTTGAAAAACATGATGGTAGAAAAATCAAGAATTTCTTCTGAAGAAGACAAGACTAGTAGAAGTGACAAAAATGCTATCATTGGGCTTAAAAATAACTATTGATTTATAGTTCAATCAAAGACAAATGCATTTTCGCATCCTGTGTAGTAATTCTCAGATACTGAGTTGCATCTCTGGATGCCTTCAGCTATCCTCTCAAATCCTTCAGTTTCTTAACACATGAGAGAAATTTAGCTAATCAGTAAAAGCAATGCCTGTTGAGAACTGAGCAGGCTCTGCCATCAAAAGCAAAAAGCTGGAGGAAAAAATGTATAAATAACAAAGGAGCCACTAGTGACCTTAACATAATTCTTTTTAATGCACTTGTCAGAGGCTAATTTTTTTTCTAAGATGGGTAGGAGCAAGAAAAATGAGACAACATATTGCACATTATTAGCTTTCTTACAGATATTGGGATGTTTCACAGAAGTAGTAAACACCATGTTAAATATCCTTTCAGAATTGAAGTTTCATCAGATAAGCTATCTATAATATAATTAACATACTGAAGAAAAAGGCTATTACAGCTCTGCTTACTGCCAATATTAAAAGGGTTGTAGCTAGCAAAATATAGCAATAAAAATACAGTTTAATGTAGATAGCACAACATCTAGGTAATGGAGTATGTATGTATGTATGTATGTATGTATGTATATATATCATAATTTCTGTTTGCCTTACCAGGACAGTTCTCTGTAATGTTTTTCAAACGATACTGCTTATAAATTGTACTGTTAACATCAAGCTTACAACCCATTTTTTCATAGAGTTGCAGTTGCCACTCAAAGCCTTCATTCATCCTAGAACAAATCAAAAGAAAACTGATAGATCAGAGAATGTGTATTTTAATCTTCATGAGAAAACACTTTTGCCAAAGAAAAAAATAAATCATACTTAGCATCAGGCTTGATGGCTTGAACAAAGGCATAGGCCTCTTGAAAAGTAAGGTGATTAGTTTTCATTAAATAGGCAGTCACAATAGCAACACTTCGACTAACTCCAGCATGACTGGAAAAAAGAACAGGAAGACGTAGTGAAGTATTGTTTCCCTCACATATACCACAAAATATCATTCCTGCTTTTATGCTGCTTTTTATAATGTATTTTTATTCAGGATCAGGAAGCAAAAGGCTGGGCACATATCTCTCATCTCATTTTTGACAGCTGCATTAATATAATGCTACAGAATCAGGGAATCTAATCTTGTTCCCGCTAGACTGCTTGGATGCAAAACAATTATCATGTATCCTGATTATCATGAAATCCCCCACTACTCAACCCTAGCACATTTTTGACATTACATGACAGGAAGTTTCAGGTTGGTCTTTACTGTAACGGTTGGATGATGACAATTCTACACTAACAATAGTTTATTCATACATTCTGAACAAAAAAATAAGCACCTTAGAGTGTAAACAGAAACAACTGTGTACCATTTAATCCTATGAAAATTGGGGCAACAACTTAGCATTTGTCATCAATCTATCAGTGAAACTAACCAAGGAAAAGAAAACTATATTTACATTCCATAAATACATTTTGTTGATCAGCAATTATATTAATCAGTGCTGGGCAGAACTTTTTAAAGCATTTTTTTTTCAGAACTGCAACTGACAAAAGCACCTGACCACAAGCTAATGTAATGTACAGTTTCTCTAAGATTTGACAAGGGAGAAGGCAAAAATGAAAATTCAGGAAAGAATGACAGCAATTTAAAAATCATCCTGTTGTCTGGGTTCACAAATCGCAATAAGCATGACTCGGATTTTTTTTTCTTTTTACCAAGAATGAAATACGGTGTCAATTACTGTGAATTTTATAGTATGGTTTGTTACACTCTGGGAGTGTTTGCCCACTTGGCAACAATTCTCTGCAAGAGCATTAAAGCATTTTTAAGCCCTCCTCACCCCCGTGCAACCTTTTAACTTGGGTTAGGCTTACAAATATCTCAAAAACTCTTTAACGCAGATATTACACCGCGTTAGGGAAAAAGAAACACAAAGGCGGCAGCTATTCTGAGCTCAAACACGGTGAACTCCAAAGCTCAAATAGAGTGAGCGGGGTTTTAATTGTGACGTAACAAAGACAATCTGGGAGGTTTCCTACGGAAGGCGCGGAAAGTGTCGGCTCTGTTAGCAAATAGTCACTAGTGGCTATATAAACGATCCAGGGAGAAGCGCAGTATTTGAACTCGTTAAGTATTTTTTTAAAAAAAACCTTAAATCCGATTGACACATTACACCCTAATGAGGGCAAACATTTTCTTCTACACCCTCAAGAAGGGTGCACTATAATCAAGGATTCCTCTATCCTGGTTTACTGCTCCGTTGCTCAAAGCTAGCAGGAGAACGTGGTTGGGATCTTTTGCCGGTCAGTCCCAGGCCACAGCCATCCCGCCTCCCAAGCAGCCTCCCTTAGGCCGGGGGCTCACCAGCGCACCAGGGCGCTTCCTCCGCCCTCCAGGACTTGGCTAAGAAAAGCCGCGCAGTCGTCCAAGCGACTCAGCAGATCGCTCTGCGGCCGGTCCAGCGCCTGGACGAACAGCGTGCTCTCGAAGCCCGCGAGCGCAGCGGCTCCGGGCGGCTCCGAGTCCACCTGCAGCAGCGCCGTGACGGCTGGCTTTCCGGAACCATCTGCCGGGCCAAGATCGGCGCCGCTCAGATACAGCCGCGGAAGCACCGACACCATGGCCTTCGCGCGGCTAGGAGGAAACGACGGAGGCTCCCGTTGCCCCGCCCTCGCAGCGCCCGTCCCTGCTGTACGTGCGGCCCTTGGCGGAGAATACAAAAGAGGAGGCCGGGGAAGTGGAGACTTCCAGTAGCGGAAAACGATTTCTGAATCCCTTTAAATTGTTTCTCAATTTGTTAAGATGTGTGGACTTCAGCTCCCAGAATTCCCCAGCCAACATGGCTGGCTCTGAAGGGTTCTGGGAGTTGAAGTCCACACGTCTTACTGTTGTCCAGTTTGAGAAACATTGCTTTTAGATCTTTTCTCTCTCGCCGACCTCCCATTTAAAAAAACCAAAAATATCTATTGTTTTCACTCGTATGGTGACCCGAGATAATCTCGGCCCTGGCTGCTAACTCTTCTTGAGGAAGGGGCCTTAGGAAAGGGGTAACATTAGGTGAATTGTATTTTTAAATAAACATGGTCGATAAGCGGAGAATCTTAAATGTCAAGCACGCAATTGCCTAATTTATGTGACTCCACTAGGGGTGCTGTTCTTTATCAATGTTTATTTTCGAAAATGGGCTCAAAGTGATGTTATTTTGTATTATTTTGAGGGTAAGCAATGTTACATGCAGTTCAGAAAAGGAGTGCAAAATTCTGAAGCAAATTAAGGAAAAGACAGCTAAAACTGGTTTACACAAACACCATTTACTATAGATCTGTACCTTTTTAACTTGGCGCACTCCTTCCACCATACATACATTGAATCATGCACTGCTTTTTGGATAAAGGGCTCTCTTAAAGCATCTCATCAACTCCATCCAATCACAGGTTTGTTTTTTGATGTGGTTCTTATTCTCTATGACCAAATCGCCTCAATATACAGTATTTGTTTTGTGCTAGTTATTTTTGTATTCAATCCACATTCATTCAGAATCTATTTTTATGTTATCTTTTTCCTAATACCCCATTCCTGCTGCATTCAACTTATTTTTGTGTTTCTCCTGATGTATTACTTCCATGTACAAAGAGGACAAACTACTACTACATCCGGCTATTTTTCTTTCTAAAATACTCTTCCCTTTGTTGGAAGAAATAAGGGGCGTACCGCATGCATAAGCGCACAATCGTGCCTACCGTCCCTGTCCTATTGTCCCCAATTATTAGTTTTCTTTTCTCCTTTTTGCAGCAATCGATCAGTATTTTTTTCTTCATCCACAGTTTCTTTCACTTGATCATCCCACAAAGCGACTTTTATTTATACAATTTTGTACAGTTCTGTGGCATCATGTAACAATTCTTTCACTCTCATTAATAGTCCCAATCATTCATCATAACAAATCTTTTATGATTTATATTAATTTCTTGGCATATACATGTAAGAACAGATTTATGCTTAAACCATGCATTCAAAACTAATCTGTTTAACCAGTCATTCCCATTGGTTCTCCTAATGCCAGAGTCACTTTTTGTGCACCATCTCATCAAGTTTTAGCAATAGCATCAGCAATAGCATTTAGGCTTATTTACAGCCCCATGGTGTTTTACAGTATTCTCTGGGCAGTTTACAAATAAGAATTATTTGCATATTGCCCCCAACAATCTTTTACTAACCTCAGAAGGATGGAAGACAGAGTTAACTTTGAGCCTCATCATGATCAAATTCCAGGCTGTGGGCAGAGTTTGCCTGCAATACTGCAGTTTAACCACTATGCCACCAGCCATTAATAGATCAATAGATTATCAATAGATCAACAATCAATAATTCATCAATAAACAATACCTTATTCAAGGAACTGCCAAGAAGAAAACCATACCTGTACCAACACTGGCAGAGAAAGCTATCCTATATAAACAAGCAAACTCACACTCACTGGCACTAATAAGATTACCGGTACCTAGTTACATAAGGAAACAAGCAAGCCTACTCATTAAGGCAGGGAGTCCAACCTTGGCAACTTTAAGCCTGGCTGACTTTAACTCTCAACTCAGAGAGCACAAGAAATCTATAGTTCAACCCTCAACTACATGTATTTTCTTCTATTATTTGATCTTCTTTGATCATCTTTGATCCCATCCACTTTCCTAGTATTGAGTCCATGACACATTATGCATTAGGAAATATGGTATTCAGCAGTTTAACCTAAGGCTAGTGAAAAAGTCAAGGCTTTTAAAACACCAGTCAACTTTCCAGAGTATTACTTGGACAGTGAATGAGAGAAAGAATAATCTTTAATTAAAACTGACATCATTATGTGCCAGTTTTAAGTAAGTGGAATGAGTTATAATCAAATATGACTGAAAGATCTTCAAGTAACTGGATTAGGGTTCCCAGTTTCAAAATGAACTAAGAATGGTTACATTACATTAAAACAAACTATGATTTACAAAGGACAATATTTTAATGTAAGCCAGAATTAAACAACGATGATAACTTAATACAGAATGAGCAACCTCCAGGCCACATGATATTTCAATAGCCCCTAGTGCAGCTAGGGCCAACAATTTTGAACTTTTTTTGCAGTATGGGATCTTGGAGAACTAAGGACCAAAAATACGCCACTTTTTAAAAGCTCTTGAAATGGGAGGATTAGGGAGCAAAATGGTTAACCATTTAAAAGTGTTCATGCATTAGAAGAGCCTTGAATCTTGGTCTAGCTGTGAGCAGAAATCTCCATTCTACTTTCAAAGGACAGAATTGATGATAAGTGGTTAATAGCCCATGCTGGTGATAAAGCCAACAGTCTTTTCACAGAAATATGCTTTCTGGTTTTATTTTGTTCAACACCTGTTCCAGCAACTAAGGGTTTGGTTTCATGATTTTGCTCAGAAACATCCAAAATAAACTTTTTTTCTCAGTTTCATCCACATGCCTCTGTACTTCTGTCATTTCTGTAAAATGATTTACATTTTAGTACTTTGTTCTGTTCTTGCTTCCATGCAAATATCTAAACATGTTTTCCCCATCCTTCTCATTTTCAGCTCAGGGCACTTTAATTAGCCTAGTTCAAAGCAGTGATAGAAGAATCTACTTCTTTTTCACCCCAGAAGCTTTCTGCCCATTAGATTTTTCATAGCCCCACTTTATAATCATTTCTCTAAAAGTGTACTGTTTAACATCAATCACCCTATTTTCCTAGGCCTAAATCTTTTTGCTGGACTACCCAAATGTACAGATTTTGCAGTATTAAATACACTTCTCAAAAACCAAGTAAACAGCAAAATCTCTTTAAGGCAAGAAGAAAACGGTTTGCCTGTTGACTCCCCTACTCTAGTTTTACTCTTCTTAAAAACCTTATCAAAGAGGCTCTAATCCTGAAATGTTCTGAAGAACTCAAATCTTCAGGAGCTTGCAGATTGTATTGAGATTGTATCTGAGATTGTATTGAGCTTATTCCAGAGTTCTTTATTTCTCCTCCCATCCATTTTTAAAAAGTCTCCAATTCTTTTATTTAGCCTTTGATGAATACAGGAATGATTTGTTTGTGGAAAAGCTGCTCCTTAAGCCTTGCTATTTTGTTTATTCCATGTACTATTTTGTGTTTCAATTCTTTAAATGATTCTGTGTTTCGTGAAATGAGCTTTTACTTATAAAAAATACTTGTAAAAGTATAAAGTATAAAAATAATTGTTTAATGAATGATCAAACTTCACTATCTTGAAATTACTTCCATTTACCTTTCCTGCACAATAAATTCCTGTTGAACTAGCCAAATCTGGGGGTTCCAAAGGGGCCTTTTATGAACTATTTTCAATTTTTATCTTTTTTTGACTCACTTCTCCCTTCCTGTGAAATGGGTTTCTGCTTTGAGGCAGTGAGCTGTGAATCTGAGAAAAGTTTGTTTACCGTGGGAATTTGACCTCTCAAAACAAAAATTTAACCTTGTAATCAATTAGCTCTTTCAGTAACGGATCACCCCCAGGATCAGAAAACTTGGACAGATTTATTACTGTATATGTTAGAGATGGTCCCCCTCAAAAACCTGCACACCACCACTGTAATTCATATCCCCCTATTATTAACTGCCTTACCCCATCTAGCTTTAAGTAGGGATTAGCACTCACCATTTAACTGGATCTATGTCCATTCTGATGTTTCTGGCCAGGCTGGACCCCTTACCAATCCAGAGGCACTTTTGTGCTTATTTCTCCCAGTGGAAAATTAGGAAGGTACATTTGGCTTTCTACATGTAGTACACTTTACAGTAAGTATAAGTACATTTTATACTTAGGACAATAAGAATGGAATGCAAACTTTAAAAAAAATACAAAGGACAGTTCCCAACTTTCAATAAGCCAAGTTTGGTGTAATCATGGTTTGTTAAATAAGCCACAATTGGGTATTTAAACAAGCCAAATTATGGTTTGCAAACCATTATGTATCAGATGTGAACTCAGCTGTGGTTTATTCAATGAGCTGCTATTCAATGACATACTTAGGGAAGACCCCAATAGGGAAGGTGTCTGGCCACATTGTTTGCTGTGGTGCGTTTGGTGTTGACTGTGGCACAGGGAGTTAAGTTTCTGAGGAAGTCCAATGCTGGGGAACAAAACTCAGCAGAGAACCTTTTAGGCCCTGAAAAAATGAGTGTGTGTCTTGGTTCACGAATGGATCCAGTTCTTGCAATATCACCGGGGCATAAGTTCTAAGACAGCAACTTATTTTTAAACAAGATGGGGCCTACTCATTAGGGCAGGGGTCTCCAACCTTGGCAACTTTAAGCCTGGCGGACTTCAACTCCCAACTCTGGGAGTTGAAATCCGCCAGGCTTAAAGTTGCCAAGGTTGGAGACCCCTGTATTAGGGAACGCGAAAATCTTTTCAGTGAGCTCTTGATTCCAACTTCCACGATTTTACTCATTCCCTCATTGCTCGCTAAACCTCGCTCCAACTCTCAGCGTCCTAGAAAAGCCTTTTCGCTGCCCCGCCTGAAGGGGCGTAGTCTGTCCGAGGGCGGGGTTTATAAATGAATCCGCGAGGGAGAGAAAAAAAATAATGCTGCAAGAGACCGGAACGGCCAAGCTCTACCGCAGGTGAAGGGTCCAGCGTCGCGGAGGCTCCTGCGCCCTCCCCGCTCACCGACTTAGCTGGAAAACGGAGGTTTGTGTGCAAAAGGCTGAGGGTTAGTTAGACCTGAGCCCCCAAAACCCTGGGAGCCGAAGGAAAAAACCTTAGGAACTTCTACGCGATAAAGTCCAGCCAGCAACAGTGGCAGCACGAAAAGCATTTGCTCTCGCAGCGACATTGGGGGAACCAGACAAAAGGGCTCCTCCTTGGCCGACCTGGTTCTGACTCCCCTAAAGCCGCTTTAGGCTTCGTCCCCTTTCGAGCTCGACCTCTGGGCCAGCGAGTCGCGTCTTCCCCCGTCCGTAGTGGGTCTTGGTGCCCCCGGAAGGTAGCGTGCATCTCCCCGACGCGTTTCAGCATGAACTGCCTGGGTTGAGCGGCGTTAATAGCGCAGATGCAGGCTCCGGTGTGATTTGGGGATGTGGGTTAAGTTGCAATGCGTCTTTCACCTGCGTGATTTCTCTCTCTCTCTCTCTCTCTCTCTCTCTCTCTCTCTCTCATACATACATACATACATACATACATACATACATACATACATACAAAAAAAAGGGCAGCAGTTCTTATTAATTGGTAGACCTTTCCAAGGAGAAAGGTTTTGAACGATTTTTCCTTAGCTTCTTAGTAGAAGAGAGAGAGCCGGGAAAATGACTGTTTACGCCAATTTCCCTGAGGAGAACTGAGGCAGCTGGATGTTTCTGTCAGAAAGCAGTTACTAAGTGGGTGTTAACAGTCACACCTGTTGCTGAAATAACATGGGCTTCAGTGATAAGTTAACTTTTGTTTTTGTTCACTTATTTGGTTGTTTCCTACTCTTCTTGATCTGATGAGTGTTATTTTCTCAAGTTGGTTTATGAGAAACAACTACTTTTCAGTCCTTTCAAGCTAGTGATAAGAGTCTAGTCCAGGGGTTCCCAAACTTGGCAACTTGAAGACTTGTGGACTTCAACTCCCAGAATTCTCCAGCCAGTTGAAGTCCAGTTTCAAGTCCAAGTTTGGACCCTGGTCTAGTCACTTACCTTCACTTGGCTGCTTTTAAATAGCCTTCCATTTTCCAAGAGTCAGAGTTATTCCAAAGAGCTCTTCTGTCCATATTGTACCCTGCACAAGATTCTGGCCTTGTGAAACAAGAACCCATTAAACAGAAGTCTTCTGCAGCAGCCTTTTGTAATCTGGGCACCCCCTAATATGTGAGCTTCGGTTTTCCAGCCAATGCCAGATGTCTGTAATGAAGGGTGCTTTGAGAAGGACAGCTCCTAAACTCCTGCCACTGTTCAATTGTATCATGCAACTATTTTATTTTTCCTTTTGTATATGTAGTAGCTTAAAAACTAGATGGTAGTAGTTACCCTTGCCTTGCTTGCAGGGCACCTTTAACATTCTGTGAATGAGGCAGGATGACTCCTGCATGAAAAATGCCTTGTAATTAGGCTGCTTCAGATGAATGGGTTGGATTCAAATTGAGCATTCTGTAAATAGAAAGCAGAAGGATCCAGCAGAGGCTCCTCTCTGAAATAAAGAATGTGCAGGCCATCTTTATCGCATTTGTTCTGTCTGCATTGCCTTGACATCTCAGCATTTCAGATCAGCTTTCTAGGAAAGCTGCATAGCAAAATGACTCCACTAAGTATCAATGCCAGTTCAACCTTTTTCCGGGAAAGTGTGCTCTACAAAATAAACACATGTCTTTTATGTGAACGGCTCCAGTGATTTTTGTAAGTCCGGATTAAAGCAATCTTGTTTAGCAGTTTTGGGAAAGACTTCAGTGTAAGTCTCTGTGGAAATACTACCATCTAGTAATGTAATAGTAGCCTTGACGGATATACGTACAGCCTAAAAATAGGTTTGTATATTGAAGTGATGTCTCGGCATTGCTGCTGAGCATAGAGATTCCTGAAAAATACTTCATAATATCGATCTATTTTATAGTAATTCTTTGAATTATATAGTATATCATTGATGTGCTTCTTGTCTAAAGATAAATACCATGAAATAAGAGCTATTAGAATATTTCCTATGCAACTCCAAATTATTTAATTCCTTTTCTATTGCTGCTTTCCATGTTTAGTTTTCTAATGCTGCCTTGAATACATTAAGATGATTTTCCTGTATGATTTTTGAGGGGCAACATGTCTAGTGTTTCAGTGGGACCCATTGGAAGTCTGTTACTTGACATTCTAAGTTATTTGGCCTCCTTAGGCCATACATAATGGGGAATATAATTGCACTTTCATTTTTAATCTAAGCAGTTCTGCTACGGAGGTACTAGATGTTTGGATTTTGTCCAGTCTTCTAAATAAGAAAATATCTCCGATAAGATGCTGTGTTCAATGTTTCTTTCCTAAGGGAACTGCATACAAATAGCACCTTTCCTGATATATTGCTTTTCACTTAGCCAAGTTTTGTTGCTGGAATTTGTCCTTCTTGCCACTAGCCAGCTGATACCCACCTTGAGAATTGCTGTGACTAGTAAGTAGAGAGAAGACAAGGGTCACATATAGGCAGCATGACTTTAGTGAATACCATATGTGCTGCATTCCTCTGCTACTGGTGCTGAAGTAATGCGGCAGAAGAGCAGACACGGGACAAATTTCTCTCAGTCTCAACAGAAAGTGGGTCTTTTGTCTACGTACTTGATTCATACGGAAATTAGCTGGCTCTGCCCTGGGATTTGCAGACCAGCAAGAGTCTGGGATTCTCAATATTCTAACAGTAATAGCAAAATTCTTTCTCCTCCAGGGATAGTCTTCTGAAAACAAAGGTGAAGGTAGAGGGGTGGGATACAAAGATATTTGGGTGCAGGGCTCATTTCTATTGAAATCAAGTTGTCTAATCATACATATCAGGTGAGGGAGAAGAAGAAAGTTGTTCTTTCTGTCTAGAGCAATCCAGTTTACTTCTTATGATTCCCTTTGTGCATTAGTGTTTTGGTTGAGACCTTCGCTTGTAAGAACTTTTCTGTGCCATTCTGTAACTCTAAAACAAGGCAACCAGTACATTTCTACCCACCTAAATTCAAATAATTAAACTTGGAGTATGTGGGTCTAGGTGGGTAAGTGTGAAATTGTAATTGTGTCCAGCATTCACTACTGAAGCTTGTAAAGACTGTTTGAAAATGCTTGTCAACAGCTATTTTTGTAATGTGTATCTGTTTTTTAATTGTCCTAGAGAGGACTATGTCCTATAAGCTAGCCTAGAAATACTTTAAAAGAAAGGCTAAATGGTTTGCATCCGGTTTCTTATAAGTGGATTTCTCTATTTCTTTCACATGAAATCCTTGTCAAATCCCATTAAAATGATTATACCACGTGGGAGGAAAGTGGTAAGTAAGGAAACTGGTATACAGATAAAGGGGGTAATCAAACTAACAGAGGCAATTTGTCATGAACTTAATTCTGTTCATGAAAGGGTCTGATATACCCTTTCCCAGCCATTCCTTGTATCAAGGTAGGATAAGAGGTCCCCAGACTAATATTTTTAGGGGCAAAATGTCTGCCATGAATAGGAAGAGCTGGAAAAATAGTTTTTAATATATTCATATAAATTTTGATCTAACAAATAAGAACAAATGTATCTCAGGTGCAAAATTTTCTCTTGAGGGTTTATTTCCTCACAACAAAAATGATGTGTGAGAATTTCAGGCATTCTGAGAAATAGCGAAGTTGCTGGAGAAACTAATGTGCAAAGAGAACCACAATTGTAATGAACTGAGTGTAAAGAATCAGTGAACCAGCTTAGACTCTAGCAAATACAAAATGCTTACAATATTTCATCCAGATTCTTATTCCTTTCCATGAAGAACACTCCCAATCACTCGTAAGATCTCAGATTTGCTTAATTGTACTAAGAGGATGTATCTTATTTCAATATTCTCTTCCCTTCTAGTTTAAACATCAATCTACAATGGCAGACAAGAGACCAAAGGCTGATGCCACATCTTGCAGTGTACTAAGTTGGGAACAGGTCAGCCGCTTGCATGAGATCCTATCAGAAGTCGTGTTAATTCATGGACGGGGCAATTTTCCAACGCTGAAGATAACTTTGAAGAAGATCATACAAACTGTTCGGAGCAGGCTGGAAGAAGCCAGCATTCTAGTGCACGATGTTCGTTTGAATGGTTCTGCAGCTGGTCATGTCTTGGTTAAAGATAACGGGCTGGGTTGTAAAGATCTAGACCTTGTTTTTCAGGTGTCCCTTCCAAGTGAGACTGAGTTCCAGTTGGTCAAAGAAGTGGTGCTGCAGTCCCTTTTAAATTTTTTGCCTGAAGGTGTGAACAAACTCAAGATTACTCCCATGACTCTTAAGGAAGTATATATTGAAAAGTTGGTGAAGGTATCCACTGAAATTGACCGATGGAGCTTAATATCTCTTTCTAACAGGCATGGCAGAAATGTAGAACTCAAGTTTGTGGATCGTATACGGCGGCAATTTGAGTTCAGTGTGGATTCTTTTCAAATAATATTAGACTCCCTGCTTTTTTATTACAAGTGCTCAGCGAACCCAATGTCGGAGCACTTCCATCCAACTGTCATCGGGGAAAGTATGTACGGCGATTTTGAGGCTGCCTTTCTTCATCTTAAGAACAGACTGATAACTACCAAGAATCCTGAGGAAATTAGGGGAGGCGGGCTCCTCAAATACAGCAACCTTCTTGTGAGGGATTTCAAGCCTATGGACAAAGAGGAAATCAAAACCTTAGAGCGCTACATGTGCTCCAGGTTCTTCATAGACTTCCCAGATATTCTGGAACAGCAGCGCAAATTGGAAACCTACCTGCAGAATCACTTTGCGGAAGAGGACAGAAGCAAATACGACTACCTTATGACCTTGCGGAAAGTGGTGAACAAGAGCACAGTATGCCTCATGGGGCATGAACGTAGACAGACCCTGGACTTGATCTCCCTTTTGGCCCTCAGAGTTCTTGTGGAGCAAAACATCATCCCTAATGCTAATAATGTCACTTGCTATTACCAGCCAGCACCCTATGTTAGTGATGCAAATTTCAGCAGCTACTATGTTGCAGATACTTACTGCCAGGTATGTCCCACCTGGTTGCCTTGCAATTGATTTCTTGTCTTCGGGTGCCTCTATTCAGCCAGAATGGAGTGTTTCCTATATTTCTCTTAGCTGCTTAAATAGGACTAATGTTACCAAGCTTTAGTCAGGTCATAACATAGTACTGCCTTTCATAAAAGAAAATCTCTTTTCCATCTCTCCTAATGTGTGTCTGCGATTTTTAAAGCTGAAGTCTGAAAGATGATGTCCAGCGACACCAGAACAATAATAGATGCTTAATTGCTTTCATGCTATCTTTTTGACGTTTCATTGTCTGCAAGTTCTGTTCCCAATTTAATGGAAGTAATGAAGACTAATCTGGTATTCTTGTGCAGGAAAAATAGCTATATTGTAGCACACAATTAGCTGATCAAAACCCCACTAAAAGGAATGGAATTGAAGCAGTTTAATGTAGATAGCATGAGAGCTATTTTCCTGAAAGTCTTAATCAGTTTCCTTCTAGCACTATAGCGGTAATAATGAAATCGTCTTTAAAAAGGAAAATCCTTACATTCTATTTGGTGCATTTTAGTTTAAAGAAATTGGATACTGGCAACTTCGTGCTGGCAGACATGACTTCCAGAATACATAGCTTTCATGATCTCTTCTTCTCACAAGCTTCATCAGAAATATTTTGAGACCTTCCTTGAAGAAGGAAGGTGGCAGCAATGGAGGCAAAGAAAGTCTAAATATTTTTAGGAGGGCAGCATTGGCAGTGGAGAGTTCTTGATTTATAGCAGTCCCAAAGCAGAAGGCCTGTTCCATGATTCCTTCTAGCCTGTTTGGAAGATGCAAAGCAAAGGAGGAAACAGGAAAGTACTCTTGCAAGGGTAATATTGGATATTTGCCTTTTCTTAATAGTACAATCCAAACATTCTGTAGAAAACTTCTTAGATAGCAAAACAATTACTGGAAAACAGAGGTTTATGAATCTGCAGTTTGGAATTCTATTTTCCCCTGAAACTGGGCATATACAGAATATGGAGTTAGTATTTTTCTAAAATTATATTGAAACTATAGATTTTTTAAAAAAAATATTTTCAATCAAGATGAAAATCTCAAGAAATGAATGCAAACCAGAAGAAAATACAAATATATGGAACCAGATTTTGGGCGGGTAGTAAGGATAGGAATTTATGCTATTGATGATGTGAGAAGCAATAACTGCAGTGAGAAATGATGGTTTCAATTGTTACTTGAGAATAAAATACTTCAGTTATAGCACTCCGTTAACACTCCCAAGTTCTTGAAAAAAGTTCTTAAAAATGAGTTCAGTTTAAAACAGTTATAAATTTCTAACTCTTGCTATTCAGGGTTTATTGATACTTGTAGATTTTTAGGAAGCCTCTTAAAGTTCAAAGGTATAGAAAGAAAAGAAGGGCCCTCAGTCACAGCTGGTGAATAAATGAAGGTTTTGTGAGAAGGAAATCTGTCAAGCATGCTTCGACAGTTCCACTGTCTTTTTCATAAAGAAGAGGGCTCAAAACACTCATGCAGGATTCTTTCTCAATTGCACTTTCTTGGCAGCAAAGCTAATACCCATAAGGAATACTTTGCTACATTATTGAAGAAATTCATGGTTGATTAGCGTAGATTTACCAAATCCAGATCTCAGCAGAACACCTGAAATTCCTAAATTGTCTATTAAATACAGAAAGAAGATAGATCATTTTCAACCTATAGGTTTTTACAGGTTTTCTATTGCAAAAAGGATATTTATTAAACTGGTATATTTGTCTTATAGTATAAGCATAACATTTCCAAGGAAAGGAAAAAAGGGTAAGAATAGAACAGGATAATGACAAAGAAAAACATGTTTGGAAATGTTCATTACTGAGTAATAGAAATCCTTAAGTTTCTCTCAATAAAAGTTCAAAATAGGATAGCTTTTGTAAAAGTAGCATTTCTTCTGTAACTTAGAGATAAATTCTTATCTGTGGAAAGGTGGATGACCTTGGCAGTGCTAAAGTGGCACCACCTTGTTGAATTCCTTCTTGAATCAAACAGATAAGCAGAAAAACATTGAGCCTATTTCAGTTGCTGTAGTTAAGCTACATGTTTTGCTTGACCATATCAAATTGCCTGAATATTGCTGAAATTAATTGCACTGGATTATTCAAAAACAAACAAAGCTAAACAGTAAAAATTACAATTTGATGTTCATGAAAAGATTTATTCTGCTTCCTGTTGTAGAACTGCACCTTGGGGTGAGAGGGGAATATAAATAGAATTGTATCAAAAAAAGGGCACAACAAGCTGAAGTTTAGACCTTTGTTTAATATTTAATTTGAAGCTGAAATGCATATAAGTCTAAATGTTTTTTACACTGGTAGAAACTTATTTTGTGTGCATTTCTGGCAAGTATGTTTTTCTTTAAATTGCAAAATTATTGTCAGTTGCTAGATAAGTATGATAGCTTTGGAGAGGGCTGTTGACATGCCCCTGATTTTGGTTTCCTTAAACTTGAAAGCTTGAAGTAAAATATTTTGGTCAACTGAATGGTGTATGTCCTTTTTTATTTCTTCTGCACCTCCATAAAATAAGGAGACTTTCAAAGAACTTCCCGGTTTGTTCCTAATTTCCCAACTAGCCATTGTAACTCTGTATTCTCTCCAGTGTTTGGGATCCTGCGAGACCTGAAAGTTATCACAGTACCAGTTTCTTGCCAATAGAGCCCATGAAACCATCTCATTTCAATCAGGGAAGATACATATTGGAGTATGCGTTTGGGCAATATCTCTTGGAAGATCTAGGCTCAAATGCACTTTCAGTTGTAGAGATTCACAGGGACTGTCCTCTGTTCAATCTTCTGTACTTTGAAACAATCTTCTGAGGGACAGCAATAAGAAGAGAATGCTATGGACATCTCTTGGGGGTAATCTGAGTAAATCACATGGTTTCTTGGTCTTTGTTTTCTACCATACGTTGGAGAGACCATTAACTTCAGATGAAACCTGTGTTATGACTTAAGTCTGCTTTAAGACTATAGACAAAACTTGCCTTGCCAATTCTCTCTCCTTCAAAATAACCAGGCACCATTTATTTGCTTTCCTTTTATATGCTTATGACTAGTCTATAATGATATTTCTGAAATTTGGCATTTCTTATTAACAGATTTTTGAGAGTGGGTTGAAGACATTTTTTGAACCCTTTAGTGGCCTAGATTTGAATTTCTAACTCACTGAGAATAAGAATGTCTTAAAACCATGCTTTTGTCTTTTTAAAGCACTGACCATATTTCAGGTTATTTTCTATTTTGACTACATAGATGCTAGAAGATTAAATTGGGATCTTTCAGAATAACTTGTTCTCAAGGCTTCAAAGTAAACAACCTTTTGGTTTCTGACAGCTGTTAGTTTCAGTCTGTAGATTCCATAAAATTACTTCGAAAACCTTAAGAGAAATGTAGATTTTATTTCAAATCAGAATGGTAATGATTTTAAATGTCACTTCCCAGGGACTCCTTAAAAATCATGTAGCATAACCTACTTATGCAGAAAATGTGTTCTGAAAAAGTGGATAGTAGTGTTTTCCAATTCTGAAAAGAAAAGATATAAAAATATATAAGTACTAGTGCTAGTGTAAGTTAATTTAATCATAGAATTGGAAAGACAATTTAAGCAGTTGAACTTAACCCCATACTCAGTGAAAAAAATCCAAGTTAAAGATAAATGGCTGTTTAATTTTTGCTGCAACATACCCAATGAAATGGAATCTACAGTTGCTCCGGATAATAGAATCTAGTAACACAGCCCCTTACTAAGAGGAATTTGAAAAAGTTAATTGCAAACTCTCTTTCTCTAACTTAAATCTATTGTTTCTATGCCCTACACTCTAAAATGATAGAGAGTATCATTACTGATCTTTTTCAATGTTCCATCCTTTCAGGTATTTGAAGAGTACTATCATATTCCCATTCCTTTCAAAGCCATACCTGTCCAGTTCCTTCAATCTGTATGCATACTTTCCTCTAATTGTTAAGATCTACTCTGATTATGTGACACCTATGAATCAGACTGAAGGGCCTGATCCACTGGATTGCCACCTTCAAGGAGTTGGCAGGCAGTTGGCCTTATGAGGCTATTAATCAAAATAAGCAGGTGAAGGTAGACTTGGGTGATGATGCCTAGAACCTGTTTGGGTTTTTAGGCCTATGATGCATTGGTAGTAGGACAGAGGTGATCTACTTGGCTCTTCGAGAAGCAAGGATACCAACATCCCTAACTGAACCACATCTGCAGCTAGGTATACTTCAGAACAGCCATTAGCCTGAAAATTCCCCGCTATTGTCCGACCTGTGCTCCTGCTCCATGACTCTTAGCTTTATGAACCAGACCAGCTTGTAGAAGTATGTGGTGATTGACCCCTGGACTGTTCATATTTTGATGGGGTTGCCTACAAAATATGAATTTTGTAAAGAGATTCTATTGCTACAATGATGGATATAAGTTTCCTAGAAATGTTATACTAGGGTTTTCTCATTAAGGGTTATTTTATTTCATTTTTCCTCTGGACTTTTTCCCTAGGCCCCCTTCTGTAGTAAAGCATTTCAATTTTGCAACAGGATGAAGGAAGGATAAATTAGGTTTCCGTGAGGTCTCTGGTTAAATGTGATTGTATGACATGAAGGGAAAATCTCAACTGGAGTGAGTTTTTACTCTTCGTGTTACAGTAGAATTGCCATTTGGCAAACATTTAGGTTAAAAAGGTTTGGTTAGCTATGTAATTATGTTAGAGTCTGGATAGTGATTCCTGGATGTCCATTGTTCAGTTTGGAGTCGGGATTAGTTTTAGAGATCAGTATGAATTGTATGTAGGAATTTCTGTCACTAAATATGGTGATAAACAGCTTCTCTTGCTGTAAGGGTTATGGTTAAGAATTAGGCTTTAGAGTTAGGCTTTCTGGTAGAATCTGAGATTAGCCTTGAAGTATTTTTATGATTTGAGCTACATTCACAATACAGTAGGATTACCCTCTAAGAAAACATTTAGGTTGAGCAGTTTTGGATTCACCATGGGTGAAAATTAGAGTAAGGGGACATAGGCTAAGTTAAATAATTTTCCAGTAGTTGAATTTCTTATATCAGTGAGATTTAGAATGAGTTTCTATGGGTTGTGGTTGTCCGGTTTTATATCTTCTTGTCAAAATTGTTTTTTAGAGTAATTTGGGGGATAACAAATCTTTATGGGCAGGAATAAGGTTAGGTTTAGGCTTCCTTGAGGACAGTGGTAAAATTTAACTGTAATGTTAGCTCTGCTGTTCTGGTGTGATTTTTATGCAATGGTACATTTGTGATATGAGAAAATTTATGTCTAGGTAAACTGTTAGATTAAAAACTATGGATATGCTATAGCATGAAGTTAGAATTAGGTTCAATTTGATGTGACAATTAACTTCAAGGTAAATTTGTATTAATTGTTGCCTTAGATTTGTTTTACAAAGTAAATATTCTTACATTGCTGCAACAAGAGATATTTTCTACCAGGGAAACATTTAGCTTGAAAATTTCTTTGGGGTTTATATCATTATTGGGTGTCTTTTATGTTATGGTAGGGAATAAATCTTTGTGCATGAAAAAGTGCTGTGGATGAATTGAGATTAGAATGAAATTTACACTTCTTTGAAGGGTTGTTCAATTTGATTGTGAGGACCAGCATTTAGTGAAAATTTTCCATTTAATTACCTAACCTTAAATTTTTAAAATGAAATGTTTGGAAGTTCTGCAATTTTTTTGTGAAGACTTATACTTCTGGAAAGGAAACACACACAGTGTTAGTTTGAAAAAGTGACAGAAGTAAACAAACACTGCTATCTGTAGAGAAGTCCTATCATTATTAGCTGCACCCTGACCTAATTATCAGGAACCAATGGTTGTAGGGACAAACAGCCTGTGGTGCTTTGCTAGCACTGGAAACTGTTGGCAGACAGAATGTCAGGCTGTTTAAGGATGGAAGTGGCATTGAGACTGCAGCAGTAGAATGCAGGTTAGGTGACACATAATCAACATAATTAAAACAGACTTATTAAAATACAGTTAAAGAGTTACAAATATCATAATAGAATATTACTGTGTTCAGGGGAGAATGCATTATAATTTTACACTCTCTGCAATCATTAAACAGGCTCCACATTACCATGGGGTTGCTAGGCTTAATAGCAGAACTAAGTTTTAAAGACCTTCTGGAAGACCAATAGTGTTGGATCCAATTTCACCCAGGGGGAGGAAGATGTGGTAGAGGGTGGGTGCCATGCAGTGGTGGGCTGCAACCAGTTTAACATCTGGTTCGGTGAGTGTGTGCTTTGCGTGCACACAGCATTCAGAAACCACCCATTTTAAGCTTAAAAACTTACCTTCTATGTCAGTGCTGGTGAGTAAAACAGCTGAGGCGCAGCAATCTGCTTTGCTGCATGAATCAGCTGAGCTAAAAAGCAGGGAAATATAGGACAGGAAAGGGCAGGTGGACTGCTCACCTGAACTGCCGGTTCGCTAGAACCGGTCTAAACCTGTAGCAGCCCACCACTGGTGCCATGGGAGAAAAGGCTTTCCTGGGTCCCACCGGACAAAGTTTCTTGGCCAATGGGATCTGCAACATGGCCCTCCTGCTAGGCCTGATTGGTTGGATAAATGTAACTGAGGTGACCCCTCAACCTGTCTGTATGCCATGTGAAGGTTTAAAGCTGGTAACTAGCACTTTGAATTGCATCCAGAAGCACGTTGGCCACCAATGCAGCTCACAGAGTCAAGATGGGTCATGCAGTTCTAGAAGAACACATAACTGCGTTTTGCACCAGCTGAAGCTTCTGGATATCCTTCAAGGGCAGCCTCATGTAAAGTGCATTGCAGCAATCCATCCAACAAATGATGAAGACTTGAGTGACTGATAGTACAACCTCTGGATCCAGGAATGGGTGCAACTAGTTCACAACATAAAGTTTTGGCCCTTCTAACCAAAACTACCATCTGCTTCTTAAGCAGGAGGTTTAAGTCCAGAAGGAACCTCAGATGTTGCACCAAGTCTGTATGGAGCAGTTTACCCCATCCAGCATCAAAGGTAAATTCTCAGATCCATTAGGCTCCCAACCCCAAAGCTACTCACTCTTGCCAAGTTTAAAATAAGGCCTGTTGTTTCCATACAAAGTCCTACAGTGTCCCAGCACTAAGCAAGGATATTTATTTATTTATTATTTATTATTTGGACTTGTATGCCCCCCATCTCCGAAGACTCCGAAGATTTACAGCATTGCTTAGTTTTCCATGGGTGGGGATGTCCAGCTGGGTATCGTCAGTATACTGATAATATAGATGATGATGGACGACTCCACTCAGCAGCTTCAACTTAAGGCTTGGGTCACCCTAAACAGGGCCACCGGTACAGCTATCAGTGGACAACATAAGGGTGCTCAGTGAAGTGTGTTCCTCATTGACCTCTAGTAACATCCTAGACATCTCTTAACCTATCAGTTCTTCCATAAACCATGGAAAGTGGAGGGATCCACAGGAGAGAGATTGCATATGTATGTATGTATGTATGTATGTATGTATGTATGTATGTATGTGTTTTTAAGTTCCACATATCTTCCAATTCTTTTCCTATTGGATTCTCCTAATATGGAGAATCTATTTTGACAGCATTCAGTTTTAGCTTCCCTTAAAATCAAGAACTTCAGCATCACACTATTTCTTCTCTCAGTGTTACTGCTACATCCTTTTAATTAAATCTTCCCTGTTGTTTTCTATTAAGTCATGGATAATTGAGCTATTTGAGCTTTCCTCCATTCTCTTAAGCAGAAAATTGTCAGCAACACAAATGCAAAATTTCCTGGAAGGGCCATGCTGGGCAGAATGTGTCTCTTAACCAATGTTGAGATAATTAAAAGTCCTCATACTATTGCATAATGTCTCTTAGAAAGATCTTCAATTTGGTTTTGGGAAGCCTTATCCAAATTGGTGGATAGTGCATAAAGGATCATCTAATGCAGTGGGGCTTAACCTTTTTGAAAGAATCGCCCCCTTGAGCCATTGAGGAAGTTGTCATCGCCCCCCTCCCCCAACATAACTGCCCCCCTGCCACCTCTTAGCGTCCCCAATGGGGCCAGCAGAGGGGCGCTAAGAGGTGGCAGGGGGGCGGCGCATCGAATGCAGCCGTGGCGCCACATAATGTGCCACTGCTTCCGCATTTGAGGCACTGGCTCTGGAGCAGTGCTAGTCAATGGGTGAACCTGCAGGGCCAGCCGGCACCTCGAATGCCCCTCTGTCACCTCTTAGCGCCCCTCTGCCGGCCCCCTTGGGGTTGCTAAGAGGCAGCAGGGAGGCATGCGAGGCGCCGGCCCTGCAGGCTCACCCCATTGACTGTTATACCGCACCTGAACCGGCGCCTTGAATGTGGCAGCATGTTGGGAAAAGCCGCACCACTTTCCCGAAGTGCTGCCGCTCTCAACATTCTTTCTGTCTGTCCATCCATCCATCCATCTAAAAGGTCTGTCTGTTTTCCTGCCTGCCTTCCTGCCTATCTACCTACCTGTCTGTCTTTTGTCTGTCTACCTACCTACCTACCTACCTACCAATATAGATATCTCTCTCTCTCTCTCTCCCCCAATATATCTCACTCTATCGCCCTCATATCGCCCTCCTTCCATTCCTTCGCCCCATCGCCCCCTTTTCATTCCATCACCCCCTGAAAAATAAAATCGCCCCTTAGCGGGTGATATCGCCCAGGTTAAGAACCACTGATCTAATGGGCCTCCTATTCTAGAATAGGCACAATTGATGCACCAGTTGGATGTGAGAGAAGACCTTCTTAGTCACAGAGCCACAGGCTCCTGCACAAGAACAATTAGTCCCTTGTCCCTTGTCACTTTACAAGTCCCAAGCTGACTAAAGACGAGAGAGAGAGAGGTTTTTCACTTTTTTTTCTTTTTCCTTCTACCTTGAATTTTTAGTCCCTTCCTGTGCTCAGTTTCTTAAATCATAAAGTCTCAAGGAGGTTTTCATTGTTCAGTCACCAAGTCGTGTCCAACTCTGTAACCCCATGGACCATAGCACCCCAGGTCCTCTGTCCTCCACTGTCTCCCTGAGTCTGCCCAAACTCATACTCAGTGCATCGTTTACACTATCTAACCACCTCATCCTCTGCCATCCCCTTTTCCTTTTGACTTCCATCTTTCCCAACTTCAGGGTCTTCTCATTAGGTGGCCAAAGTATTTTAGTTTCAGCTTCAGTATCTGTCCTTTCAAAGAACAATCAGAGTTTTTTCCCTTTAGAATTGACTGATTTAATCTCGTTGCAGTCTTAAGGAGCTCTCAAGAGTTTTTTTCCAATACCACAGTTCTAAACCATTAATTCCTCGGTACTCAGCCTTCCTTATGATCCAAATCTCACGATCATATGCTACTATTGGGAAAGCCATAGCTAGTTTTGACCATACAGACCTTCCTTGGAAAGCTTGAAATTTCTTGAGGGGACATTCTTGAACTATATGTGTTATAGTTTGCTCTGCAGCACCATAGTCACATTGTGGGCATTCAACCTTTGCAAGCTCTCAACCATTCCCCACTTCAAGGATCTCAACATGAGATTCCGACAATGTTCAAGAATTGAATGTTGTTCAAGAATTGAACATTGGGCCCTATCTAACAAAATGAAATTCAATAGTGAGAAAAGGCAAGAAAAACCAAATGTTCAGGTATAGAATAGGTGGAATCTGACTCAATAGCAGCAACTGTGAGAGGGACCTTAGAGAGTCCTAGTAGATAACCACTTAAATATAATAACAGAGTTGGAAGGGACCTTGGAGGTTTTTCAGGCCTACCCCCTGCTCAGGCAGGAAACCCTATAACTATTTCAGACAAATGATTATCCGATCTCTTTTTAAAAGCTTCCACTGAGCCAGCAGTGTGCTACAGCTGCCAAAAAAGCCAATGTGATCCTAGGTTGCCTTAACACAGGGATAGAATCAAGATTACATGAAGTGTTAGCACTGCTTTATAATGCCTTGCTAAGACCACACTTTGAATACTGCATCCAGTTTTGGTCACCACAAAATAAAAAAGATGTTGAGACTCTAGAAAGAGTGCAAAAATGAGCGACAAAGATGATTAAAGATCTGGAGGCTAAAACAGATAAAGAACGGTTGCAGGAATTTTGTAACGTCTAGTCTAAAGAAAAGAAAGACTAGGGGTGATAGTGATCCAATATTTGAGGGACTGTCACAAAGAAGAGGGGGTCAAACTATTTTCCAAAGCACCAGAAGGCAAGATAAGAAACTAATCAAAGGGAAGAAGCAATCTAAAACTAAGGAGAACTTTCTTGACAATGAGAACAATTAACTAGTGGAATGAGTTGCCTTCAGACGTTGTGGGTGCTTCATCACTGGGATTTTTTAATAAGAGATTGGACAGCCATTTGTCCAGAATAGTATAGGTTCTCCTGTTCGAACAGTGGGTTGGACTAAAAGAACCTGAAACAGGGGTGGGATTCTACCAGTTCAGACCAGTTCTATAGAACCGGTTGTTACGATTCTGTGCAGTTTGTCGAACCGGAAAAAAGCACCACTGGCTGGCCCCTCCCCTCCCCACCCACCCCGCTCAGGAGGCTTCCCTGAGGCCTAGTCAGGGGTGGTATTCAGGGGGTTGGGGTGGGGGAAGAAGTGGCCTGAGAGCAGAGCTGAACCTTCCTTAGGATTGAAGCTTCTATTTTTCAGTGCAGACTCAGGCAGCAGATTGCTGAGAGGTAGATTTGGGAGTGAAGCTGTGATTCTGTAAGCAGCTTAATCTGCCTGCCTGCTTTGCCTGATTTGGGGTAAAAGTTGCTCTTGTTTTTAAATGAAAAATTCAATCTTTACATATATATTTACAATATTTACATATAAGCCACGCCCAGCCAGTCACATGACCACCAAGCCACACCCACAAATTAGGCCGTGCCCACAGAACCAGTTAAGAAATTTGAATCCCACCCCTGCCCTGAAGGTCCCTTCCAAGTCTGTTATTCTGTGATCTGTAACTCTGCTACCAGAGTCTTATTAATTTTCCACCATTTGCTTGGTCAATTTGCTTACTCTCTGGAAGATTAAATATCAAAGAAACAACCTTCAGAAATATGTCAAAAGATATGTCTTCTTATATGTCTATATTGAAAGTTGTTTCTGATGCAAAGGACTGTAAGAAGATTTTTAAAAGCAACCCATTTTAATTCTGCTTTATAATGAAACGTTGATGGGGCAGGAAAAGAGAAATAAAGGTTTAACTTCTGGTATGGAGGAAATACTTCTCAAAGCTGTATGTTATTTAATACTGTTGTTGAGACTACCCTCTTCCTCTGGCTGGAAATAGTGCAAACAATCTGTTCATAGGAACAGCTACTGAAGAATCTGTGGATATCTGATAGCGAGCTGATGCCTTCATGGACGATGGATTGGAAGGTGTCTCTGTGAGTGTAAAGACATTTCTGCTCATGCAAGACAAGCCTATTTCTCATTTTGCTTTTTTGCATCCATTTTCTTTTATATTTTCTTGAGCCTCGGAGGATAAAAAACACATATTGCAGAAGTTAATTTTGTTTGAATTTCTAAGGATCCATCCAGCGGTGTCCACAGGGTGGGATGGAGGTTTGTGTGTGTCGCAGATTTTAAAAAGGCAGTGTTTCAGTCACATGACAAAAAATGTTTTATAACACCCCATGCTCAAAAGCTCCTGGTTCCAACCCACAATCCACTTTTCTATACAAAGTGAATGCCATCCAAAATCCTGCAGAAATATTCTCATCCTTGAAGAGGGTACTGCTTTAAGAAAAGAATTAAATGCAGAGTTATTGTTACATTGGCCTTTTTCCCCCTCACATGGCTTAAGGAAAATTAATATGATTACCATAAGGTCCTGGCACTGGTATTTCCCAGCAATACTTGTGTCGATTCCGCCCCTGTGGTTGTATGTATCAATTCATAAAATATTATTTCTATCTAAAACTAGCTGCAAAAATTTATTAACATATATGTATAGTTTATAATTCTTCTGTGCTAGTTAATAAATCCAATGTAAAATGCAATAATAAAAGAGAGGACCTCTGAGTTACACTTTTCTACATTTTCTGTTTTTAATGTGTTCTCAGAGCCTGAGAAAGATAGTGCTTTGCAAAATATAAAATGTATAGAATACAGGCATGTAGTTGCTTTAATAGGAAGATGAGAAGTCACCTCTTCAGTGGTTAAAAAGTGGTTCATAAGAAACTTTTACCTCAATAAGTTTAAAGGTGATCTGGGTTCTAAAATAAACATATCCAAGATTTCAAGATTTTCAAGATTTCCACAGACAAACTTCTTCTCACCCGGCCAGACACATTTATTTATTTATTTATTTATTTATTTATTTCACATTCATATGCTGCCCTTCTCCGGAGACTCAGGGCGGCTTACAATCTTTGGAGCACAACCCAATGCGCTCAGCAATAGCCTTCCTTCCATTGTATATGCCTGCTTATTACTAAGCGGTATTTTTACAAAGTCAGCTTATTGCCCCCAACAATCTTGGGTCCTCAATTTACCTACCCCGAGAGGATGGAAGGCTGAGTCAACCTTGAGCCTGGTGGGATTCGAGCCTGCAATAATTGCAGGCAGCTGGAGCTAAGTGCTAGGTGTTTAACAGCCCGCACCACCAAGGCATATGACACTGGTGACTGGAACAATATTCCTAATGTAATTATGTTACAGGCTTGTAGGAGATGATTGCAATATTGGTGGGGTTTTTTTTTTATTCTCAGTCTGCAGTTGTCTTCTTTTTATCTGTTGCTCAATGAATGAGTTGTTTACAGGATAATATCAAGGAGACCAAGATTCCTTCCCTGGACAGCTAATGCATGGTAATACACCACCTGCATTCTCCACCTCATCTACATCCTATAAGGATGAAGGGGTCAGCCTATTTGCCAAATATCCAGAAGGCAGGACAAGAAGCAATGGATGGAAACTAACCAAGGAGAGAAGCAACCTAGAACTAAGAAATTTCCTGACAGTGAGAGCAATTAACCAGAGGAACAGCAGTGCCTTCAGAAGTTGTGAATGCTTCTACACTGGAGGCTTCCCAAAAGAACCCTTTGTCTGAAATGATACAGGGTTTTCTGCTTGAGTACAGGGTGAGACTAGAAGACTTCTGAGGTCCCTTCCGACTCTATGTTCTAGGCACATAAATTTGGGGTTTATTTCTTTTCAAATGTATCACTTTATAGTTCTTGTAAATGCCAATCTAATGCTCAGTTCCCTCTAGCTTGGAAAGATTCTTTTGCACATTTTCACTGTCTCTTTTTATTTTAATCACTTTCTGGGAGCAGTAAGCCCAATCCTATTTTTCAGAGCGAAATGTGAACCCATGCTTTACATTACATAATAAAAAAAAATAGCCTTTGCTTGGAGCAAGGTGAGGTAGATTTGCAAAGGAATCCTTGTAGACTCACCGATACCTGGAGCCCTAATACCAGCCCAATCCTTAAAATTCATGAAAACAACCAATTGACCTGAGATGTAACTCCGCCACTCAGCAAGGCAGCACCGCAAGCTACCTGGCCTATGTCAGCAGGTTAATTGTACATTAAAGGAGCCAATGCTTGAATGGCAGTGCTAGAAGCTGTCTGTGTTGACAGCAGGCAAGATGACAAGAGTCAAGTTGCCAGATAAAAAGAGCCCAAGATACAATTTCCTCTCTCCTCGTTTATTTGTACTCTGCCTTTGCTTGGAGGAAAAATGAGAATGACATTATACAAAAATGAACAGAGATCAGCCCAGGAGCATTCATTCTGATGCAGCACGCTCCGGGGATCTTCATTTTCAGCGTTGAAGTAAAATTTATAGTCCAATTTGGTCATTGGTTAGACATGGAATGGGAGAGGGCATCATTTTGTCCTTATGTCTCTGGGGCTGCACAGTGACTTGAACTTGCCCAGTACAGCTGAGTGAGAGCAATAAAAAAGCCATTCAGCTAATTGCCTGGATGTCACAAAACCTGCTCATGCTTTTTTAAACTTGATTTGCTGTGTCTACTGATGTTCATCCTAGCAGATGCATACTTTAATCTCATTAGCTGTAACCAGGGCAGTTGTGAGTTATGAACTATTTATCCTCTGCAGGAAAGCTAGCCCCTGTGTGCAATAGAAGAGTCCCTGTCAAGACAACAGAATATAATTGCAATTCTGAGAGGCCACCCTAAACTGGAATCTTTTCTCAGATTTGTCTGAAGATGGATTTTGGATGTAAGGTTTAATAGTCGCCATATTTTTTGCAGGATCACTCTGTCTCAGAAACTGAGTAACAGTGATAGAAAACCGCTCTTTACATCCCTTTGTAAAAAGCAAAATTCAAAAGCGGCTTGCAAAGGGTTTCTTTCCTGAAAAGGGTATCCAGAAACAGAGGCAGGGACACTAATTGTAGTAATCACATGTATTTTAGGTAAGGCTTACATAGTTGATATACTGGATCAAAGGATCAATTCTGTCACATAAGAATGCTCTCTGAACTATAATCAGTGATGATTCATAATTGCTGTACCTTTTTGCAAGTGAGTAAATTGTCCCCTTAAATATCTGAGTTTATTTCTCCCCACTGCAATTTCTTATTCTATGAAATAATTCTAAAACTCAAAAGGGAGAGGAATTTGATCCATTTTCCTTTCTGATAGTAGAATCGTTTCCATCAATAGAACGTGGGTTCTAGACTAGGCAGGTGATTGGGACTAGGAGATATGATTAAATGGGTGTAAGAGAAATCTGGAATGACTGGAATATAGCAAATAAAGAATGCAATTTCTTCAAAAGGAACAGGAGAGAGAGAATATGTTAGAAGCACTTGTTCCTGCCGAGAAAGCCAAAGTAATAAACTTGGCAATGCTGTAGGGAGTAACTGGGTTAAAGTAAGTAAAGGTACAAGTAGCAACAATATTGCTGTTGGTGTGTACTATCACCTTTCCAGCCAAGGAGAAGATGTGAATCATGCAAATTACACTCTTTCAAAGAGGCATGAAGTCAGTTGATGAGAAACCTAATTAACTGGACATCAGTTGGGAGACAAACGCTGCCAAGCGTAGTTCTTCCAGCAAATTCCTGACTTGTCTTTGACAGCTTTATCCTTCACAGGGTGAGTGAGAAAAGGCACAAGAAGTTCTCAATTTGATTCTAATCAATAGGGAAGATTTAGTTGAGGAAATGGAAAGAGGAGGGACAGTATAATGCTGGAGCAGATTTTAAAGAGATTAAAATATGGAGTGTAATCAAACCTGCATCTTGGATTTCCAAAAGTGGATTTAGAACAATGGTAAGTAGGATTCTGTGGGCAGAAGAAGCTAATGGAAAAAGGACCTTAAGAAATTTGGATGTTTCTAAAGAAAAAGGAGCTCAATGGGCAATTGTAAACAACTTAAATAAGAAGGGAAAAAATGGAGAGAGCATTTATGTGACTACATAAAGAAAATCTGAAAACTGCAGCAGAAAAGGGCATAGATATGAAATGCAAAGACTATCAGGTCACAAAGGATATTCAGAACAGGTATCAAGAAATCCAAACAGGTATCAAGAAATCAAAAGCTCGGGATAAGCTGAAGTTAGAAAAACATGAAAAAACAACCAAAGAAGCTGTTTTGCATATGCCCCAAATAAAAAAAAAATCTATGTGCAGTCTGCTTAATCCATCTCTGCATCAGAGATCTCCAAACTTAAGACTTGTGGACTTCAGCTCCCAGAATTTCCCAACCAGCATGTCTGGCTGGAGAATTCTGGGAGTTATAGTGCACAAGTCTTAAAACTTGCCAAGTTTGGAGACCTTTGAACTGCTGTATGCTTCGATGATTGTTCCTTGATTTGGGGGTTGAGGGAACTGTTTTACAACAGTTTTCTTCTTTTCTTTGGAGCCAGGTGGATAGGTGGACAGAGATCTTCCCCTGGCCCCTTCTTTGTGGGGTGCCTCAGGGTTCTATTCTCCCCTTCTTTTCTTCATCTAGAGGAAACCCCTAGGAGAGGTTATCCACCAGTTTGGGGTTTGGTATCATAGGATGCTGATGACACCCAATTATATCTTTTCATTCCAGGCCAGCCAAGTGTTGCAGTTCTGCCATGGTGCCTGGAGGTGTGGATGGGGAGGAGCTGAACAGCTTTATCTAAGGTTTCAGTTGCACCCTTTTCTAGATGGGGGAGAGGGGACTTCAGATAGGCACTCATGGTCTGGTCACCTCACAGCAAGATACCGTAACACTGTACATGGAACTGCCCTTGAAGAGCCACCTGGAAGCTTCATCTAGTCCAGAAAGCAGCTGTGTGAGAGGTGATGGGAATGCCTCAGTGTGATTCAGTATACTTTGTGGGCTGCATTGGTTAACAGTTTGCTTCCAAATCAGAGTCAGGATGAAAGGGAGCTTGGAGGTGTTGTGGTCCAACCACCTGCCCAGGGCAGAAGTATTTATTCTGTCTGGGACAAATGGTTGTCCAATCTTTTTTTAAAAAACCCTCCCATGATGGAACACCCACAACTTCCAGAGGCAAAATGTTCTATTGATTAATTGTTCTCACTGACAGGAAGTTTCTCCTTGGTTCCAGGTTGGATTTGTTGTTAACAAGCTTCCATTCATCGTTTCTTGTTTGCGTTATGATGCTTTGGAAATAGGCCTTAGGGCCTTAGGCCTTAGGGCCTTGGTGGTGCAGGCTGTTAAATGCCTAGCACTTAAGTTCCAGCTGCCTGCAATTACTGCAGGCTCGAATCCCACCAGGCTCAAGGTTGACTCAGCCTTCCATCCTCTCGGGGTAGGTAAACTGAGGACCCAAGATTGTTGGGGGCAATAAGCTGACTTTGTAAAAATGCCGCTTAGTAATAATAAGCAGGCATATACAATGGAATGAAGGCTATTGCTGAGCGCATTGGGTTGTATCCCAAAAATTGTAAGCCGCCCTGAGTCTTTGGAGAAGGGCAGCATATAAATGTAATTAAAAATAAATAAATAAATAAATAAACCCACTCTTCCCTGTGAAACCCAAGTATTGGAAGATGGCTAACATGTTACCCCTAAGCTTTTTCTTCATTAGGCTAAACTAGAGGTCTTCAAACTTGGCAACTTTAAGACTTGTGCACTTCAATTCCCAGAATTCTCCAGCCAGCTATGAGTTGAAGTCCACAAGTCTTAAAGTTGCCAAGGTTGGGGACCCCTGGGCTAAACATACCTAGTTCCCATAACTATTCATCATATAGTTTAGCCTCAAGACTTTTCTTTTTCGTTGCTCTTCTCTGCACTCTTTCTAGGGCCTCAGCATCTTTTTTGTATCATAGTGACCAGAACTAGAGAAAATATTCCAAGTGTGGTGTTACTAGTGCAATATAGAGTAGTGCTATTCACATGTTCCTGATTCTATCCCTCTATGGTTGCAGCCCAAGTGCATTGGCTTTATTGGCAGCTGCAGCACTTTGCTGGTTTATAGTTAAGCACTGGTCCCATCAGTACACCTAAATCCCTTTCACAGGTACTACTGTTGATCCAGATACTGCCTATTTGGAACCTGTGGCATTTGTTTTTTTTCTGGCTTACTTTTCTCACTATTCAACTGCATCTTATTGGATAGGGTCCAATGCTGAAGTCTGTCAAGGTTCTCCTGAATGTTGAGTCTATCTTCCAAAATGTTAGCAATCCCTCCCATCCATTTCCTGGCTTGGTGACATCTGCCAATTTGATGAGCTCCCCTTTCTATCCCTTCATCTGGGTCATTTATGAAGATGTTGAAGAGCACTGGGCCCAAGGAAAAACCTTTAGGTACTCCACTGCATGTTTCCTTCCACATAGATGTAGTTCTGTTGAGGAGCACATAGAGTATAGTTGGTAAGCCAACTGAAAATCCATCTGGTGATGGTACTATCCCACATTTTACTATCTTACTAGAACTAGGTTTGGTCTATCAAATACCTTACTGAAGACTAAATGTAGTATGTCCACAGCATTTTCCTGATCCACTAATTTAGTCACTTTCAAAGAAGGCAAGGTTTATTTTGCATGACCTGTAGTAGCACCTGCTCTATAGAACAAGATTTTCTTCAGAGATTTTAACAACCTCCTATGTATTTGTGTTTTGAAGGCCTCTGAAAACTTGGCTGTTCACCCTGATCTTTAGCAAGTGTGGCTGAATCCTGCTTTTCTTCTTTTTCTTTATTCCCATCTGATTTTTGTTATGTATGCCCTCTTTGTTCCTTTTTGCTTTGTGTGGTTTTCTTTTTTTAAAAGTTTTTAACAATTTGTAAAATGCCCTGAATCACTGGAACTCAGGCTGCATATACATTTAACCAATCGTTATTTTACTGTTGTTAATAATGGGACCAAACAGTAACTAAAAAGGCAAAGCTACTCAAATCCTATTTTGGTTCAATCTTCTCCAGCAAAATGATGAGGGATGCACTTGGAAATTGAGGGACAGGATGAAAGGCAAGATTAAAATTTAAGATTGATAGAACCGGTCAGAGAATATCTAATTAAATGAGTTAAAGTCTTTAGGACCAGATGAAACACATCCCTGGAAATCAGTTAAGTGTTTGACAGGGAACTCATTACCCAGAGAAGTGGCTCCCCTTCACTGACTAGGATTAATCAGAACCTGGCCGACAATTTGTCTAGCATGCTGTATGGTGTTCCTGAACTGAGCAGACTTGGAATCAGTTGCCTAAATGGCCCTCTCCAACTCTGATTTAGGCTCTTACACTTTTCTTCAATATACAGGATATACCTTTTTTCTGCCTTTGCCTGTTTGTTGGGTCCTTGCTAGCAACTTTTGTCCCATCCCTGCCACATCTTAGCAAATTGGATATTATACTTGGAAACAATTCACCATTATTTTATATGGGAAAATTCAGTAAGATCAGAGAAGGAACAGTAAAGGGCAAGTATGCAGGTGATTGCCAGGGTAGGTTTAACCAGAAAACAACAAAAATCTCTCTCAGGATTTACATGTGGCGTTTTAAAGAAGTGCACTATGGTTTTTTGCCTTCTTACTGAAGAGATAAACCACAACTCAGTGGCAGAGCATGTATATTCAGCATACAGAAAAGACCCAAGAATTTTCAAGTCTGGCATCTCAAATGAAAGGGTTTTGAGTGGCAGGGCTGGTAAAAGAATTGAAGAGACAATCAGTTCTCTTCGGAGTTACATCTGGATTTTGAGAAAATGACAAGGTTATCAGATCGGAAAGCTCCTACCATGCACACAGTGCCCATTCACAAGATGACTGTTGCCATAATGTTAGTTTTGGTCAATCATTAAGTGCTTATTACACAGTTGAAGAGGTGGTGAATGGTGATACTATGTGACTACTTTTCTCAAGGTAACACACAAATCAATTATTTTTATTTTAAGGATTTTTTTCCCATTCAAGACACATCTAGGTGTCCTAGTGAACAACCACTTAAGCATGAGCCAGTAGTGTCCTGCAGCTGCCAAAAAATGTCAATGGATTCTAGACTGCATCAATAGAGGCATAGCATCAAGATAATGAGAAATGATAGTATCACTCTGTACTATGCTGGTGAGAAAAGATTTTCTTTTCAAGAAAAGATTGGACACCCATTTGCCTGTGATGGAATAAAGTCTCCTGCCCTGGGCGGAGGTTTGGGCTAGAAGACCTGAAGTCCCTTCCAGCCCTATGTTTCTACAACTAGTTTACTAGCCTTTTCTAGACCAAAGATGCTTGAACTGTCCAAACATCTAAATTTGCTTTGGATTAGATATTTTAGATTTCACAGAAGCAAACTGATTAACCTCAAGATTTAACAACCCAGTAGTGAAACTTGTGGCAAGGCCTGCTGAAAGCATGAAAACATCCTTACGATTTATATCGACTGTTTCCTAGTATGATTTGATTGCTTATTGTACCCTATGACTATCATTAAGTGTTCTACCTTATGATTCTTGACTCTTGATGTATTTTTTCTTTATGTATACTGAGAGCATTTGCACCAAGACAAATTCCTTGCGTGTCCCACCACACTTGGCCAACGAAGAATTCTATTCTATTCTATCTATGAAACCCATGTCACAGAAGGCAAACTAAGTCACGGGGAGATAAATTTGATCTGAACTAGGGAAAATCTCCCATGTCCATATCCTCACAACAGAAAATACGCATACTGCCAAAACGAAATAAATATCCCCATCTGTGTCTTGCACACAAAATAGGCTACTTATAGTTGAACAAAATAATTAACTCTTCCTGTCTGGTGGACTGAGCTTGCCCGAACTTAGCTCCCACTTACATTACCTGGGATCAGTTGTAAACAAAGCAGTTGGCTGCAGCCAATTCATCTGTTTTGTTTTTGAAGAATGCCTCCAAAGCCCATATTAGCACCAAAGCATTTGGGAAAATAAGATGTGTCCCTGGAGACGTGTCTTTGCATTGCAGCTCACCATCTTCCAGTTGTTTTAAAGTGGATTTCATGTTTTGAAATGTGAGAATGGTATGGGATCTTGGGTACACATTGTTTAATTTCTTAATTCAGACACTCTATTGCTCTTGATGTTGGAATGATATACAAGCACTCCTTTTCCCAATCCAGAAGTCTTCTTATTCCTACGCTAACACCCAGAATACTAACTCCCAACCATGTACTTTGCAAATGAAACATTTCCACAGGCACAGCTGTGAGTGGGCTTCCTCTGCATTATCATTTAGGAACAGGACAGCCACTCCAGTTCCACACTGCCTGGCAGACATTGCTTCTCACAGAATACAAAATCAAACCTTCCAATTCTAGGCCTGAAGAGGGATAATAGCGCTGCAGAATTCTTCCTAGCTGTATTGTACCCCTGCTATTATTTATCTTCCAATTTAAATAAACTGGTCTCAAACACAACGGTTATATATATTCGGTAGTTCTCATTAATGGAGACTTTTACTGCTGCTTTTTAAAATTCTATTTGAAATGAATACTTTTAATGGTCAGTAGTATGCATCACATTCAATTTGGTTTGCTCATCCGCTAGCATGGATTACAATAGCAGCTACTCTAAGCCAATCAATTCTATTTTCCTCATTGATTTCTGTCCCAATCTATGCCATTCAACCATCACTATAGGAGGAGCATGTGGTTCTTCAGCGTCACTGCACGGTTCTCAGCAGCAGAGCCAATGGTGTGCAGCTGGAATCGTATTTCAACCTGTGAGGGGGCCTGAGGCTCACCAATGCTATCGCAGGAGTTGCAGACAACTCTGTACCTCAATCAACTTATAGGCAGCCCTCCGCTTAGTGGTCACTTAGTGGCCAAAGTTATGATGGACCCAAAAAGAGCACACATGATAGGATTCTAAATGGTTATCCCCCTATCCAGCAGTCATATGAATGCACTTTGGGTGCTTGGCAACACAGCTGCTTTGCAGCTGTCTGCAGCATCTTGTAATCACACAACCACATTTTATGTCAATTTTGCCCCATTTGCTTTATGGCCAATGCAAAAAAAAAAGGGTTGCAAAATTGGGTCATTCATGTGACTGACCTGTTTTAGGACTTTCTGATTTAGAATTTTAACAGGCAGCCTCCATTATGGTCATAACTCAAGAACTACCTGTACAGATGAATTGTCCATTGTGACACTGAAGTCACACATAAAGTATTGGCATCTGCTGACGTCATGATTTTGTTTCTGTTACAATAGTTGCATAGTAAAAATGTTCAATTAACATTGTTGATTTCACAATCTGGAAAACAAGCCAAGCAACTGCGACAGCTAACCTTCGTGAGACATTATAACCTTAATTCTCAAAGATGTGTACAAATAAATTTATTTTCAAAACAAAAAGTGAATGGCTGAATTTCTTCAATGACATAAATTAATTTTCCAACTTGCAATCAACACATTGTATTATTCCCCAAATGACTGTGAAACGCACCAGGCAATACTGACATGCCCTTGAATTTTACTGGACAAGGGGTGTGCAGGTGGCCACAGCAGCACATCCTTTACATCTCGCATCATTTGGCAAGACAGAAAACAGATGAGAGATCCTTTAGCTTAGGTATTTTGTGGTAACTCTACAATTTACAAATAGTTCTTCTGCCACTCTCAGACATTTCTAAAGGTAATTCTGTAAATATAACTGTCTTAATGGTGGATTAAATATACAAAGGCCACAGAACACAATGGATACTGCATCTCCCCCCTCCATGCCCTCCCCCAAAAGAGTATCTGCAGATTGTGCCAAAAGGTGGCCACTGATGTCTCGGGAAAATACAACGGTAGTAACAACGGAATCATCTTGACATCTTGTAAAAGAAAAAAGAATGTTCCCACACGGAAAATCCATTTTCTCCTTGATCCTTAGATCTGAAATACAGTTCATTACCCTGTAGTTTTCTGATTGCTTGTGTCCTTGCAACTATCTCATTGTAAAAAAATAGCAGAGGAGGGGAAGAAAGCCCTATCTCTGAACTCTGTAAATAACTTAGATTGACTTGATATGGTAATGGCAAGCAGCATGTGGAAGATTGTTGAGCAATCAGAAACAATGGCAGAGCTGAAGAGTCAGAGGTCTGGAGAAGAAGGGTAAGAATAGTATGATCCATTTTCCTGCAGAAAGGGGGGAAAATATTAACATCAAGAACATATGTATATAAAGAAATCACATTCAGGTCTTGTTAAATGAAGAGCTGTGGAACTTCTATGTGCTTAATTTCACAGACAGCACTGTGGGCTAAGTCCCTGCCATTTATTGTAGGGGGAAGAACCCCTGTCATCTGAATTGCATCCTAAACACTAGATTGGAGAACTAGAAAAGTTTAGATATTATGGGCCAGACTAGATTGCATTGCTTTACCCAGCACATGACAAATAGAATACTGTACAAATGACTGTCCATTCTTTTCATCTGCATTCAGGTTTCCTTCTTTTCCCAATTGCAGGGAACCTCCATTTTTTTTAAAGTATTAACCTGTCTAGCCACAGGAGAATATATATGAAAAATGGGTCAGGTAGTGGTGTATCCATGCTAAAAACAATAGCTGCAAGTTCTTTCCAATGAAAAGAAAGAAACGTGCCAGAGCAGAGAAACGAAAATAAGCCACAACACACTGGGAATGCATCAGGGGAAGGTGGGTCACAGGCAATAATTTCTTTCCCTTTGCTTTCTTTAAAAGGTAAAACTAGTAAAGTGCTTTCACTTGCATCTTTCCACACTGCTACAAGAAAAATCATTGTGCTTTTAGAGTAATCTGTATAAAAAACATGTGCCGCGATGTACACTGTAAGATTTCAAAAAATAAAACACCCAATAAACTACACTGTAAATGAAGTCCAGAAACTTAATTTAGAAATGAATTGGGGGTGGGGGCGGAAACAGATGAAGTAGAAAGGACAGGAGGCATAATGTCATTTTGGGATAAAGAACAGCTTGTTAAAATCCACTTTATATTAGATAACGGTTATCTACTCCATACTATTGTGTTTTATGCCCTTCTTTCCTTCTATGCACTTATTAGCTTTTGTAATGGAGATCATTCAAGATGACAAGAGCTATAGAATTCAACATTTTCTAGGTTATAACAGCCTCCTATGAAGGCCAGTTTTGTGCTCTAAACATGAACGCTCATCTATTCCCTAGATAATGCGTTCTTACACCAATACAATGTGTATTTTCAGCAATGTACAAAAGTGTTCTGCAGCACATTCTTTTAAAGGCCCAAGCAATCCAACATGGCCTTCAAGACTTAGCTGTTTCTAAAGCAAAACACCAGGCAACATTGTAAACTAAGAGAAAGAAATGTTTCTTTACCTCCCACTCTGCTTCATGAAATCTAAAGACATGGAAGAGTGCCAAATTAATGCATCTTCACCTACCCTGATGTCATATTCAAGAACAAATGGAGGAAAGTCAATTTGTTCAGGGGGTATTGCTGTGAACAACTGCTGGAGGTTTTCCACATGGTGAACTTTGTCCTTTAGACCTGAGACAGTAAAGGTTGTGAAGAACCACGTTGAAACCTAAAGGGAAAAATAGGGAAATTAATGCTGCTTCCACAAATTATATGACTACAAATGATTCAATCATCTTGAAGTTATGAGATGTGCAACAGACACTTATTTAAAACAATGCCATAAGTGCACCCTGCAAGTTTTTAAAGCAAATAAGTCAAGTTTTCCTTCCCAAAGCAACTGCTTTTTAAGGTAGACATTACAGAGAACACGTCAAAGGAGAGAACAGCATGCTATAAATGTAAATAAACAGGTTTGAATGGGTAATTTGTTTCACAACAGCCTTTAATCTAGGCTGGTTAGGCTTATATCCCATGACTCCTCCAAGAGTCTGTGGTAGCCAAAGCGGTCCTCCATGCCAGGGTCCGTAACCTCAGTAATATTGTGCAATACTTTGTGGCAACCTTATTTATGATTGCATGCAAAAATGTAAATTTTCCACCTGGAGATGACACACTTCACCTTCGAACGAAATGTTGGATGGACAAAATACAACGCCTTCAGATTTCTTTTGTACCTGGTTAAATAACAAAAGAAGTTTCTTAAATCTTAAAACATTTAACTAATGACATGTGTTTATTGATACTACTCAGCCCATTCACAGAATTGGCATACAAGACGAGATTGACCTTTTGGGGTATCAGGAAACAAGACTTCTGATTCTGCAAAGAAGTCTTATCTCAGTTTTCACAATAAAGTCCTACACCCACCCTCATCCTACTTTGGTCCTTATTAAGTTTATGTCCCCTTCCCCACCCCCATTACCATATATGCTTGTGCATAAGCTCCTCTGTGGATAAGCCGATCCTCAAAAATCAAAACACCATCAAAACTGCACCACCTGCAGATAAGTCAACCTACATTTTTCATGGTATTTTGGTTAAAAATTAAAGACTTGGCTTATCCGTGGATGGACTTATACATAAAAATATATGAGAAATATGGGTAGTTTAAAATAGTATATATACTCTCATATAAGCCCATCTGATTTTGGGGTGCATTTTGGCATCTAAAATTCTCAGCTTACTCATGAGTATGTACAGTACATTCTTTAAAGCAAATTTTCTTGTGCTTTTTAATCACAGACACCAATGCAGAGAGACGGCTTCAAGACCTTTGAGTATAAAACTTACCTCACATCGATAATGTCAGAGAGCTTCTTCAAGAAATCGGAGTCCAAATGATTGTAGACATTAGTGAGCGTATGGAAATAAACAATAATATATTCCTTCCCTACAATATGGTCCATTACATGGATAAAGTACAGGAGAGCCTGAAAAAAACAACACACATATATTTTATCAGAGACAAAATGTGGCATCCTCTCTTTTTTGTAATTTTACAAAAACAGTACTGGAAAAAATAATTTCCTCAACAGAAAGAAAATAGTATGTTTTGTTCAGCTAAATGGCTGTCCTCTGTCGTCAAGAATAGCAATGATTAAGACACGGTGCATTTAAAACAAAAGGTATTAGACCCTCTTCTCAGCTATGAGACTGATTTGATAGCCTTGCCTATGCTTCAGCCTAATCCGTCTTGAAGGAATTATTAGAATTTTATCCCATCCTTTTTATATATAACTCAAGATAGCAAACATAATCCCATAACTATCCTATTTCCCCACAACAACAATCCTGCAAGGTGGGCTGGGCCAAGAAGTACAACTGGCCCAAAGCCCCCAGTTTTATGACAAAAGAGGGCTAGAACTCACCCTCTCTGGGTTCCTAGCCCAGCACCTTCAGCAATGCTTCAAACTGGATCCTGATAAAATAACACTTCATTTCTGCGGACATTTGCGGGAGTTCTCCTTCCTTTTATGTGTGGAAGGGAATTCCTACCCTGGACTGGAGAAATGAAGTGGGAATTTTCGCAAACCTCTCTTTGTTTTTCCAGCCCGGCACAAGAATTCCTCTCCCCTCTATGTGCTGGGCTGGAGAATCAAAGCAGGGACCCTGAAGATCCAAACTTAGTTTCTGCAGCCCAAAGAAGGGTTTTGTGAATGGAAATGAGTGGAAAATTTTTGGTAGCCAGCAGTAGACTGCAACCTTCCCTGCCAGCTTCCCCTTTGACTCTCTTGGGAAGCCAGTAGAGAAGACTGCAAATGATGATCACATGATTGGAAGCACTTGGCAACTGGTCGTAAGTATGAACAAGTTGAGGAATAGCTGTAACTGCATTCCTCCTTGCAGATGATTAAAGCACTGTTCATATAAGTATAGCATCTATGATATGAAGTACACAAAGTTTACACCAACTGCAATTTGTCCAGGTCACAGATCCATAGTCTTAGCAAAATCCTTTTATGATTTTTGTAATGTGTTGTTTGCAAAGTTGAGTTTGGAAATGGTTCAAAGCTTCATTTGATGAGCAATGAATGGAAACTAAATTGCAGACTAATAATGGGAATTCAGATGAAACTGCTTTGGTTTCTGGTCAGCTTTGGGAATAATTAAAAAAAAGTTTCACCTACAATAGTCTGTGTCGCTATGGTTCAGTAGACCTCAAAGTACATTCAGCTGACGCAAAACTGTTTCCATTATAGAAGTATCTTCTGAGGCAGTTGTGTATGCTCTTCAAATCTTGGAATGTCTACTGTCAGTTGTGTCCAGAGGGGTTTTTTATTTTCAGTCTCAAATGAAAACCTTTAAAAATGTCATTTTAAGGATAAAGAAGGAATCTGGATGTACAGATATGATTTCTTAAAGTTCTAAAATAATAACTGTTATCACTATTGAAATATTTCTCAGGATCTTACCTTCTCCATGTCTATAAGGGTTACGGGAATATTCCTTCCAACAACTGCCATCACGGTACGACCACAGTTGTCAACTCCTGTGAACAGAATGAACATCAGGCCCATATTTCAGATTCCAGAACTGAGAATACACATACACACATCCCAAGTCAAATCCAGCTTAAAAATCATTGTTTGAATATTATCAGCATTGTTTGGGGTTGCACAGGAATCAAATGCTACCTATTGTATCACATTATGTCCTCTTTCAGGAGAATGGCTAACTTTTCTCTAAACCTAAAAAATATAAGTAGAACAGTATTTTTAACTATTGAAATCCTTGAACTATCTTATCAGCTACATCAGTTAATGTAATGTTCACCAGGAGCTCTGATGGTGCAGTGGTTAGAATGCAGTATTGTAGGCTAACTCTGCCCACAACCTGGAGCTCGATCCTGACTGGCTCAAGGTTGACTCAATATTCCATCCTTCTGAGGTCAGTAAAATGAGGACCCAGATTGTTGGGGGCAATATGCTGACACTGTAAACTATCCAAAGAGTGCTGTAAAGCACTATAAAGCGGTATATAAGTCTAAGTGCTATTGCTAGTGCTATTTTCCACTAAATATGTAAATAGTTAAAACTATTACAATTTTCATTATGTAACTACTGTAACTCTCAAGGAAAATCAACCATAAGTAAACTCTTATAGGCTAAATTTCTCATTGGTAGCATTAAGATGCAACATTCACTGCTTTTTCTTTACACACTCATCATCCAGGAGTCACAGGCATTTTGGTTAATTTGACCGTAATCATACCTGTCTGGTACAATGCTTTAAGTGAAGCAATATCTGACAGGTCCTCAGCTCTTGCTCGACAAAGCCAACGGTTGTAACTAGAAGGCAACCACACAGAATCACAAAATAGTTTTCTAGTAGCACAATTAGCATAATCACCAAACCTGATACTATGTATACTCTGCCAAATATTCTAATGCATTTTTTACTTAACCTAAATAGGAAACTAATTACGAAAGAATTTTACTGGAAACAACCAAACCAAGCCATCTTCTGCATGCCAACCTTAAAAGGTCTGTCAAACCCACTAGCAGCTCACTATTTCCCCTTTGAAAGAAGAAACAAAAATCTACTACAGCAGAATACTATGTTGTGATCAGAATAAGAACACTGCTCTCAAGCACCCACAACCCCAGAGAGTGAAAACTAATGACCTGCAAACAGGAGAGGGACTTTGGTAAAAGAGCCTTACTTTCTCTGATGCTGTTTCTGAAGTGCTGCCTCAGACAATTGTCCTTGAAGGATAAGACGCCTCTGTTTATCAACATCTCCCTCCATTCGAGCAAAAGCATGAGAACCAATAAATGAGAAGTCAGCTTCTAGCTCCTCTTCATCAGAATTATCTGCAGAAGATATTCCAGGATAATGAAGGGTCTGTCCCTGAGAATGTCATAGTACACATCCAATAAAGGAAAACGAGGGGCCACTTGAGTGAAAACAAATTGCAGTTAGAATAGATTCTATGGCAAAATTTCAGAGGTTAGTAGCAGTTCTTTTTCTGGCGCAATCTGAACTGATGAAATTTTACCACTTACAGTTTATAACATTGCAAGTTTTGAACAGGTCAAGTGGAGAGCAAAAAGCAGCAGTAGTGCTGAACACTGGAGAGCCCGTGAAGGGTGACTCTTGCATTAAGCCTGTCTGAATTTCTCTCTCAGCCTGGTTGCAGTGAGAGATATCCTCAGTTGAAGACTGCATTTAACTGAACTTGCATAAATGGCGAAACTGACCAGATTGGTCAGAAAAGAAATGAAAATAAAACCTTTTTGAAAGACTGGGGACTTATATGGACTTTTTGTTGAAAGAAGAAAGTATCAAATTGATGATTTCAGGATTTAAAGATGAAAAAGGGATAAAGATGGTAGGGGGGAAATTACGATGATAATTATTCAATTTTTTTAAAAAGGGCAGAAGTGTAATAACTTTTTTTGTTACTTTCTAACTTTTTATTTTATTTGTTAAACTCACAGTTTTAAAATCAAACATACATAAACTAACTTTGAAAAATGGGTCAGGATTAAATTAATATGGAAATATAATTTATATCAATAATAATGTCAAATGTAAAACTCACAGCCCTTTAAGGGTGGTTGCCTGGTTTAAGTCTTCTGCAAGTTACTTTGGCACAAATGCAGACTCACCCTCTGGAGCACCTGGCTTTTTACAAATTCTAATCTGACGTTCCGGCACAACGGGCTCCCCTTCTGCATTGCCTATATCTTCAGGAAGAAAAGGCAGGGACTCTCTCTCCTCTGCCAGTGATCTTGGAAAATACAGAGGCAGCATCTTCCGATAAGTAGGCTATAGAAAAGAGAATTTGGAAACTGTCTCATCTTGCATTTCACTTTTCAGGGCAAGATTGAAATCAGCACGCGCACGCACATACACACACACAAAGCGATATAAACTTCCAAGATATCCCAATGTGACTCCCATTTTCAGTTTGAAGCTAGAAAGGAAGCGCCTAGCTCTTTCCAAATCACTTTGTGTGCCTCTGAAGACAATCTAACCAACATGTAAAAAGCTGCAACAGTGACCTAAACTTAGTACTGTATTGGCATTCCTTCCTTCAACATTCATTTTATGTGGATGTATTTTTTAACTGAGGAAGCATTCTTAAGCCAGTACATTCAGAAACATGGATTTATCTAAAAGCCTTTTCATTCTATTTTCACCACATCTTATCATAATGAGAAACAGGCAGCTTTAATATGTTTGGATGCAGAGAAAGTGTTTGGCAACTTAAATTGAGACTTTATAAGTAAAGTACTGGAAGATATGGATTTTGAGCAAAGAAAATTGGAGTAGGATTCATAATTTGGTACAGAAGATTCTTAGTGGATATAAAGATAAAACCAGAGACTTTTCAGCTTAATGGACAAAGAACTTAAGAAATTTTTGGAACTTGGATTGTTATACATGTTGATGGCAGCAATATTACTTTAGGCACAAGCATGGAAGGAAACTTGATTTCCAAAATGGATGATGGCTGCAAAAGTTGATAGGAGTTAGCAGAGATGGCTAAATTGACTGCTTTGATTAAAGAAAAGAATGCAATCAATTTTATCTCTGCTTGGAAACCGCTTTTGGAATTTGTGCTTGAGGTGGAAATGAAACTTCTGAGTTTTGCTGATTAGATAGGTTTGGTATTTTAGAAATGGCTAGTATATATCATTATATAAAAGTACGAAGTTTAGGTTTTGTGTATTACCTTATTCTACTGCATCAAAAGAAGTTGGAAGTCAATGTTTTCTTTTCTTTTCTCCCCTCTATCCTACACTTTTCTCTCTTCCCTTTTTCACCTTTATTTTCATTTTTCTTTATATTTTGTATTTTATGCTTTGAATAAACTGATAAAATTTTTGAACTACAAGCCATTCTATTTTCATCACATCTTGCTTAAGAATCTCTGAACATTAAATATATTATTTGATATTAAGCTCTTGTGCAGTTCTGCAGTAACATGTTTGCTCACATTTTTTCATGCTTTCTTCAGTCATAAATTATTCTCCATTTACCACTCACTCAATAGTCACTTAAGAGAAGCGGCCCCCAATCTTTCGGGCACCAGGGACCATTTCCATGTAGATAAGTTTTTCCGTGGACTGGAGGGGGCATGGTTTCACATGCATCCTGCATCCCACGGATAGGGCTTCACTTGTTTGCATGGCCCAGTTGCTGGTATGCCACAGACCAGTGTTGGCCATGGACCAGGGTTTGGGTACCCCTGCTTAAGAGAACACTTGGAATTCAGGGTTTAAGAAATGTGGATCTGTATCCCCTGTCTCTACAGTGGTACCTCGGAACTCATTAATTCCAGAAGGCACGACAAGTATTAAAAATGATGAGTACCAAACAAACCATGTGACTAATACGTGACCCTTTGTATTGGCTGGAAAGAGTAGCGAGTCACAAGGCAGCCAACACTGATATGTCCTAGCCTGCATGTCAAATAACAAACAAATGATGGGTACTGGGACAAAATTTTCATGTCAAAATGTGTCAAGTACCAATCTGCCAAATTTCAAAGCAGTTGAGTACTGAGGTTAAACTGTATACTAATATTTTCTCCATTATGCCATATTTCATAAAAGAAATCAGCATCACTTGAATCAGTATCACTTGATTAGTGAGTTACATTTTCAATGTATTTTAGAAATAAAACATAAATCTACTTCTTCACTTTACTTAAGATCAACAAATGAAAGTGCTAATTTTTTTTATCTACAATCCAAAATATAGCCACTTTTGAATCAGAATGTATGGAGTCTGAAGCAAAAACCAGGAGCTTATGAATTAATGAAAATGAGAGTTCCTTAGATTAAGTTTATTATACGTTTCAAAAGAAAGCTATCAGGAAAAACAAGTAACATAACTGCACAGCTAATGCTTGGAAACAAGTTATTTTACATACCTCCTCAAGATCAGAAACAGCAAACACGACTTTTTCAAGGGTTTCCCCATGAATCTCTAAAAATCGTCGGACTGTACCTATGGGTAGAGAAAATGTCAAGAAAAACAAGTCAGAAAAATGAGAGGGAGCCAACATTTAAGCCTTATCATATATGAGGGATAATAATTAAAGGTCATGCTCATAACAAATGAAATAATGTGAAATAGCAGAAATACCTAAAGTACTTGCAGGAATCATTGTCTAGCTTTTCCATATACTCTACCTAGCACCACAGGGTAAAAGCAAATCCCTTCTTGCTGTATGGAGTTGCTGGTTCTCTAATAACCCCACAGATGTTGATGATAACACTGTGCAGGACCAACATCCCACCCCCCAGTGATGGAATGTAGTGGGAGGAAAGCGGTGCATTCCAAAGAACTAAGGTACAACTCAGTTCAGATAGCATGAGAAAAAGAGGTGCAGACAACCCCGCCCTAATAGTTCCCAAAGTACATGCTTCATGTAAATAGTAGTCTGCTTCAGTTTAGTAAGATTCTGCCTATAGATGTAAAATAATAAAGATATCTGCTTCGAAGAATCACTACATGTCCTTATTGGTTTTTGGTGTCTCATATGTACCCATTATCTTTTTGCACTTGGGGCTGATTTTTGAGGAGTGAAATTGACATTTAGAGTCTGAGTTACAGACGAGTCAGCATTTTACTGTATTTATATTCTACCTATCCTCCAAAAGCTGAAATCAGCATAGAGTTGCCTTTCTTGCCTAAAATGGTTCATAGAGAAACGTAAGATGGGCTGAGAAAGATAGGGTGACCAAAGTCATTAAGAGCACTCAATGACTGAATGCTGGGGCCCCCGCCCCTCTCCTCCACATTTAAGACCTTAACTACTACACTATATTGGCTGTCACACCTCATATCCATTTCTCATTTACTTAGCCCCTTAATTTCTCCAAATAAAACAGCACCCACTGTGGAATCCATGAAAGGGATGCTAACCTGTGCCTCAAGAGTTTACCCACACCTCTATTATTTTATCAAGGATAAAAGGCAGCATTTCAGGAATTGTTGTAATCTTACTCTCATGCTAATTCTTTTTAATCAAAACAAAAACCACACAAGAGATCTGTAGATAATAGAACTACACAACAAATAGAGAAGTCAATGGACAGAAACATCTGCAGAATCCAGATGTTTTTATCAGAATGCTCAAACAACATTTACATTTATACATGTGATGATATTGCAACACATGTATAAAAGGGGTAATCTTGTTGTGACGTTATTCATCACTGACCCTCCTGCATAATTACTTGTTTATATCCCATCTTTATTATTTTTTAATAAACAACTCAAGGTGGCGAACATATCCATTATTCCTATTGGAATATTGAGTGAGAGTGGCTGTCCCAAAGTCTCAACCTGGGAACTCACAATCTCTCAATTTCTATCCTGGTGCCTGAACCAGTGGTGGGATTCAATTTTTTTTTACTACTGGTTCTGTGGGCGTGGCTTGGTAGGTGTGGCAGGAGAAGGATACTGTAAAATCTCCAGTCAGGGGTGGTATTGGCCAGTTCTCCAAATTACTACTCAAAATTTCCGCTACCAGTTCTCCAGAACTGGTCAGAACCTGCTGAATACCACCACTGCACTGGACCAAACTGTAGAATGTTTTTCCCATCATCAGAAGTTTTTACAAAGGTGGATAAGACCCAGTTCTGCATTGTTCAATGCATTTTGTATTAGTTAATTATCATTTTCCTTTCTTTTCTTCTTGTATGCTGTCTAGAGGCACATGATCTGGCCACAGATATCTTAATTAATAAATAAGGCAAGTCTGGGTATGTATTTGTATTTAAAAACACTTTATTTTTAACTTAGTTTTGTAACATAAATGACCCATCTGAGTGCCAAATTCTACAATAAGAATACAACTGCGTTATTATATATTTTGCACTATTTGCATTTTATAAAATACAATAAATAACAATGTCTAGCCATGCTGGCTAGGGCAAAACTTTTGAAGGTCAACCTGATCTAACTTAAATAGATTATGTGGGTCCAAATATTAATACAGAAGCTTGTGTGTTCCTTGAAATGAAATAGAGAAGATTCAACAACCATGCAATTATTACTTGTACTAATTGATATTTTTTATATCTTTATGACTCAAATACAATGCATACGTTTCTACAGATTTTTTGGTGTATACTTTTAAATGAGACCTGGCATCTCATAATCTACACATTTACTTTGCCCGTCATTTTGTGGAGAAATGGGAAACAAGGGAAGGAGCAAAAATCAATGCAAAGTAAACATGTGTGAATTTTTAAAGAGGTAGAAATAATACCCCATAGTGTGGTGATTATATATGGAATAGAATATCTCATTAAATAACTCAAAATAAGTAAAAATTCAACCTCATTTACTCCAGTGATATAATTCAATCACTTGTACTTGTGACCAGACCCCTGGAAAAATAAACATCAAAATTTACCTCTTCTGGCCATAAAAGATTGCTCACCTACTCTTGATCTACCATTCTGTAACACTTACTCATTGGTATTATCACATATTCTTTCCTTGCCTCCATTATTTTTTTCTCCTTCTGCAGTCTAATTTTGCTCTACAAATAGATTGTAGGGTGCTTCAAGGCAGAGAGATCTGATGTCTGAAGTACCAGTTATATAAAACAGATAGTGTCAATAGCCACCCATTCAAGGATACTTACGCAATGCTATATGAGTTGCATCCACTAAAGGATAACCACGTTTCACAGTGTTTATCGTGCAGAATCCCACTGAGGACATTGCTTGTTCCCTAAAATAACATCAATAAAGAATAATTTCAGCAAGGCGTAATGAAGTCAATTCCACTAAGTCAAAGCGTATGCATATTAGTTTTCCTGTATGTATTTATTTAGGACAGAACAGCTATAGAACATTAAGAGTTGGTCCTATAACTGTTAAGGATAGAACGCTAAATGGTGATTAAGATCAATTAAAGTTGGTGGCTTACTCCTAATTTTGGAGTGGAAAGCAGGTCCTTTGGCCTACTTACAGAATTAAAAATGGAAAACATTCAAAGATGATTTAAAAATGTGTATTGTGGATAGAGAAAATTGTTGTTCTGAAAAGTGTAGGGAAATTACAAGAACTGAAATTACACAAACATCATCTTAGCCCTTAAAGTATAGTGAGTGAGAAAGAAATATAAGATGATACCATGTTGATTCTCTGTGATAAAATAAAGAAAAGCAGTAGCTTTCACATTTGTTTTTATACCTTGCAGCAACAGACTTCTAATCTGTTTCCTGAACTGCACTACCTCAAAAGAGCTGGCAAAAAAGGGCCATTTGGATTCCTTCCTCCTTCATGTGATAGGGAGATAGGGAGAGACAGTATTACAATATGAAGGGAAAACACACACACAAATATCCATGATAACCATCCTTTGTTTAACAGTTCACCGCTTTGTGTTTTTTGTAAAAAAAACAATAAAGGCAGGATATAAATAAATACTAATATAGCAAAAGGTAGAATTTGGATCAAAGTCTAAAAATGTGGCAAAACTGAACAGATAAAAAATAAAATTACATGCAAATTCCTCAAATGAGGAAAGTACAAGCAAAAAGCATTAAACATTACAGGATTTAAAAAGAATAAAAGGAAAATAAATGTTCAATTATTCTGAATGGATAAAATGGCAGTAATGATGTAATTATCTGGACAATTACTAATTTCATAAACTAAATTCAAATACACTTATAATGAATTAATTTCAATTTAATATGAATTCTGTGAATCTTTCTAATTTAGATCCCCTGGGCAATCTACTCCCATCCCATCCCATCCCATCCCAAAACAATGTCCAGTGATTCAATACTGGCCTAAAGGAATAAATACTGTAAAAACAAAAGGAATTTGAAAGAAATTGGAAAAAATTATACACTATGAATATTCAAATAAGCCTAGTTTAGCAGTAGTGAATCAGTCTAGGTAGGAAAACCAGAACGGTGACTGACTCACTAAACCTATTATTATTATTCAGTCCTAGATCTAAGATCAGGAATATTACTGAAACATCTCTTATATTTAAAAAAATGTGGAAAAATGTGTAAATCAGAAAAAGTTTGCATATCATATTCTGAGGAATGAAAAACAGGTTTTACTTATCATGGTAAGCCATAATGTGGTTAATTGATTTTGGCTTAGAAAGTTTGAACCAAGCTGTGATTTATAAACCACAATTCATGGCTTAATATTACAAGTAACTAAACAACAAAGTGTAAGCGATGTGATCTGGGAGGGGTCAGAGACGTTGACTGGAACTGATATTTAGTTCTCATCAGCCCTAAATTAAAACTTAATGGGCTCCAGGTTCCGCATCACTGGGCAGATTTCTGGTGATTTCTCTTTATTTCAGGAAAGGAAGGAAGGGTTAACCAGGTGAAGTACTAAATATTCTAGTGATATGAACAGCTCCTTCCCTTTCCTGTCCTCCACATCACACTTAATACTTTCCTTTCATTCCTATCTTTTATTATATTCTGTTGCTCAGAGGAATATGCATACTTTTTGTAGTCTACTCCTAATATTGGACAACTAGTATTTGGGGTGGATGGGGAGAACAATTAAAATTACAGAAGTACATAAGAAGAGGAAGGTGGTGGCACGGTCTGTAAAAGTCATTTCACAATCTGCTACATTGAAAGATACAGGATGTAACAGCTGCGGTTTCTGAGCTATTTGCAGGTGTGAGCCCATCTAGGTCACACTATTTTTTTCAAGAAATAATCGTTTAAATTGGCAGCTGGGCCAAAAATACATATTAAAAAGCCAGATTCATGCAATGATCCCAGAAGTATTTTCCCCAAATATGGAAATCAGCTACATCCTGATCAAGTCAGGAAAAAAAAATAGATTGTTGCCATCTTGTGAATTTCAGGAGTGTAGAAGGATTGCTAGATCTCACTGAGGAATCATTGTGTGGAAAAATGATATAAGATTAATTTTGAATTAATGTGAATCTGTGCATTTGGTGCTTTACATCCTTTTCCTTGAGTCGTTGGGCAACTTCTTTGCATCTTCTTCAGTGTTTTGTTGCTTGCTGTATCTATCACCATTTTGTTAACAGGCAGATCCTTCAGAGCAGCCATTTTTGATACCATCCATGATACTTTTGCAACATTGTAGATAGACTGCCCTTTTTAAAGGCGTATTTCAAAACCTCTGTTTTTACACTGGTTGCAGGCTACATGAACTCCATAGAATGACTGCATGCAGTGTATGTTTTTGGGTGTGTAGAGAAGGTACTTGCCTGTCAAAGTAGAGAATGCTTACTTTGCAAATTGAAGGATGTTGCGGTAGCAGCTGTACAAGGAACTCTCTGCTGCTGTTCGGTATCGGCTTTTATATTTGGGTCCCACAGTGTGAATGATGAAACGGGCAGCAAGATTAAACCCCTTGGTCATCTTTGCTTCCCCTGTCCGACAACCTAACAAGAAACCAGAACAAGACAAGCAATATCAAACCAATGGTTACCCAAGCATTTTATTTTCAATTTAGAACCCTGTATTCTAAATCCTTTATACTCCTAGATGGGCTTGGGCCCAGGAACTTTACACAGGGGTGGGCAATTAATTTTCCCAAGGAAAATTAATTGCCCACCCCTGAGGAACTGGGAGTGTTATGGAGGACAGAGAAAGTCAAAGCTCCCACCCTCAACCCTAGGTGGGCCCAACTGGGACAGCCCGTGGGCTGGATATGGCCTGTGGCCTGTAAAATGCGCAGGTCTGTTATACACTATAGCCACTTTGTTGTTGTTGTCAAACCCAGTGTCATCCTGCTATAATCATTTGTTAGCTGACTGGGATTTATGGAAATTATAAGCCAACACTTGATAGATGGAAACTGTCTAGAAAAGTCTAGTTTAGGATTACAATTCTTCTAATGCCAGGTCAACTGTTGATAAAATATCTTGAATGAAAATACTGACCTGGCATTTATTACAAGACGAAGGAAAGAGGAAACAGAGTTATTCCTAGCACTGTCTGCCAGGTTACACCAGATGCAGTCAGTAAGCATAGTGTCATTGTAATAACAAGAATCTACAAGTCCATCTCACTGACCAAAAATTCCATCAAGTAGTGGGATAGGTCTGAGAGCTTGCTATTGAATTTGGATGGCTCTGGAACATAATGTTTGTCTACTTTTCATGAACTGCACAAGCCTCTTTGCCTGAATTAGAAGGAATAATCTCTGACCCTGCAGTGCAATACTCTGGTCTAGACTGTTTATTCCAAGAGGCTTAAATGACCACTGTGAGGTCACTCGTTAGTGGTTCAGATTTTCTGTCTATCAGACATCATAGATCTTTTCCAGCTAAAAATTGCATTTCTTGCTTCGGCATCCATTCTTTTCTTTAAAACTTGAAACATGTCCCTGGAATCAAGTTTCTATTCTACAAAATGGCTGTTCCAACTTGGCTACCTGGACTGATGGGGGGAGGTTTTAGTTGTATTTTTAAATTTAAATGGTTTATCAGATTTTTGGTTTAATAGTCTTTTAATATTTGTATAGTTCTGTTTTTAGTATTGTAAGCCGCCCTGAGTCCCTCAGGGAGGTAGGGCGGCATATAAATCTGATAAATGAAATAAATAAATAAATAAAATAAAATGAAGAAAACTAAACACCTCTTCCAATACTTTCATTCCCATTTCTTTCACACATTACCTAGGTGATAATGAATTTCTTGCATAAAGATGGCCATTTAGTTTTTAATAATGCAATTGTGGCTAAGTAATTTGTGACAAATGTTGTGGCTCTTGGCATCCCTGACCTCTGCAGCCACTTATCCTGAAGTACTTAACAAGCGGTGGGAGGGGGGTAGAATCACTGAAGCAAAGCTCATTTTATGAAAATTGACATATTATTATTCTGACCTTTAAGTTTCTGTAGTTCAACTTTTAAATCATGTCCTGCATGCATGGAGATACTTTCAGAGACTGGATTCTTATCCGTGAGGGATTCATTGCTGGTGTTTACTATAGCTGTGCAGTTCAGCAATGCTACGTCGCCTCTCCTTTGAAAAGATTACAATTCATTACCAACGTAGAAGAAATAAAAGTAGAATCAGAAAGGAAGTTCTCCATCTAGTTATCAGTTTCCCATAGCAGAACTGATTAACCAGGTAGACAGCAATGGAACACAGCCAAGAACTGCACATTTTAACTTCTGACTATTCTCAGAAAATACCACCAGTTTTAATTCCTTTCTCCTTTTAGTCTTTTTATAGAACAGTATACTGCCTTTTATAAATAGAAAAATAGCCATCATATCCAAAACATGTACTTTCATTGCCCTAAAATGTATTAAGACAATGGAGGTCCTCAAAAGAGAATGTACACTTTTAAAATGAAAACTGAATTGAAAGAGGCCAATCAATATGTTCACGTTTATAAATGAGAAGGGTTAAGAAGATTCAGAGCATAACTCCTGGAATTCTTTCCAACACCCTTACCTGCAGAGGTTATAAAAAGCTCTGTTTTCTTTTGGAAAACAAAGCACCTGTTTGTGTATGCCTCTGCTTTTCTGACATTTTGCATCTGCATTTGGATGCTAAGCAACTGTCTTGCAAAGCTGTAGTCACATAATCACCATTTCAGCTTCCAACGAACAAAATCAATGGGGAAGAGTTCAGGAGGTTGCAAATTATTGGTTGTACTTTAAATGGTCAATGACCCAAATAAAATTCTGTCTGTCTCTAAATGGTGATCATGTGACCATAGTAATGGTGATCATGCGATGACCCTGTGGGTTCACCTAATGATGGCAACTGGAATTGCTGGAACTGCCATTGGATTTTGGCATAGTCATATGATGTCATGCCTTATGACTGCATCACTTAGCAACAGAGTTCCCATTCCCAATATCCATTGGTAAGAAAGTCTATTTCATGCAGAGTCACATGATCAGGAGGGAGAAGAGTGAGAAGCCAATAGGCTTCCAAGTGACTGCCCAAATGCCTCTTCCAATTTTTTTCTCCACAGTGCCTGCTTGGTCCAGCCATTTTTCAAATTTCATTTCTTTTTTGCCAGATTCTCCTATCATACCAAATTTGTTCCCATTCTGGACTATTTTTAGAATCTTGGAAAGCAGCAAGCATTATGATAGCAGCCTATCAATAAATCCCAAATGTCTCTTTCATTCTATTTTAAATACATAAAATACGTCACCAAACTGTCCTCAGTGTAATGAATCACAACTCCTTTCAACCCTTCCAATTTGTTTTGTGGTAAGGAATAATAAAAAGGAACACAGGATATTCTGGAGGAATCCTCTACATGAGGAATTTTATATAATTCTTTTATAAATTTCACATAAAATTGTGAGGATTTCTTCTTACACAGTCAGTAAAATAAGTAAACATAATCAAAACATTTTCTTTTTAAAATAGTGAAGTTCCAGATTTTTTTGTGAGCTTGTAAATGTAACTCATTCTTGCTAGTGTGATGAATCTGACAGAAATCTAAATGTTTGATATTGGTTAATGTTTATTTAAGATAATGAGATGCAAACTTACCATAATATTATCTTTGCATTGATGTCTTCCCTATATGGGAAGGGTGATCGAACATCAACTTTTCCCCCTTTGATTGGTAAATGAGAGCTGTTTGATTGGTCCTCATTGTGGTAGTTAGACCATCCTGGCAAAGTATTAATATCCACAAAATGGGAAGGAGCTCCCAAAGGATCCATGGAATCACTTATTTCAGTTCACTTCATAAGCACTTCACTGCTTATTGAAATATTGCTGTTGTTTCACATTAAAATATACAACAAAATAAAAATTCAGTGTGTTTAATACACTCTTATTATTCATCTTTAAATCAGTAACTCCATTCATTTTAAATAATGATTTAGTACTACATACCTAAAATAAAATCATACAAATGTTGAGTTTGTGTGCCTGGAATATCAATATCATCTGGAATATCAATTTGTGATTTCCATTGCCTAGTTTTAAAGAAGCCAACATCAAATCTTTCTATAACTGTTTTAGTTGAAGTAAAACAAAATGTGGATTAAAAACAACTCTCAAGCCCTGCTTATGTCAAAAGGGGGGAAGACACACAAAATTTTCATTTTTTCTCCATACTACATGACAGGAAGTTTAAGTCTTAGACATGTGAGTCTAAGGTCTTGCCCAGCTTCTGTATACCATACAAGAGACCATTGTTTCATTAGATCAGAATCTGCCTTCAGGGCTCTCTGGATTTTTTTTAATTGCTGGAACTCTATCAGGAGAATTAATGAAAAATATAAACTCAGGTAAGGGTCATACAGTAAGAATTAATGAAGAAAGAGGCTATGAGCACACATTTAGCTCAAATATCAAAGTGAAGATCACCAAATATTTCACACACAAAAAAAATCCTAGTCTTTTTGGTTCTACCACAACAGAAATGCAGATCAGAGGTATGCATTGTCGTGATTTTCATTGGAGTTCAGCCTGAAATAATTAAAGATGTGACTCTTATAGTGGAAATATTGAACGCTATATGATCAAAATTATTGTTTAAAAATTAGTTCCTATACATTTGGTATCTTTTATATTTTTAAGCAAATCACAGAGCAATCTGCATTAATATGAACAAAAGCAATAAAAAATCTGGTGATTTTAAGTGTCACAACAGAGGCACTAAAACTTCTTCAGATCTGTAACTGTTGTGATTAATTTTGTGCAGGTGGAAGCAATATACCATATCGTTTGTGGCTTCAGGTGGATCACATGATAAAAATACAGGTAAACCTATAGCGGCATCAAGTCTTATACTGCTAATATGGTTCATTTAATAAAGCTGTATATGATCCGTGTTTTGACAGTGGGTTCAATAGTATTGCATATGAAAATCCACAGGTATCTATACCCCAAATCTCATGTTTGGGCAACAAGACAGAGTACATTTGTTGGAGCCATGAGAGTTATGGTTCAACATGCACACAGATTGGAATGAGCTTCAAAGTCTCTACAAAACGATGAGGATTTTTTAAAACATTTAATGGGTTCAATTTTTATCCAGAATCCATCTTAAATAATCTAGAAACATATTACATACATGTGTGTGTATGTATATAGCACGCACGCACACATATATATATAAACTATAGCAATACTATAATTATATTACATTTATATTTATATAATCATAAGCGTATCAATATTTATACTTATTCAAATTATTTAGCCGCCCAACTCCAACGGAATACCGCCAGAAGAAGTCGTCCCTGAGAAGTTTAGCTGAAATTGGAGATTTCTCCGGACAGTATTCAGGGTTCCAGCCTTTTAACAGCAAAACTCATGCACCCCAAAAACAATGAGTGCATCGAAAACAACCCCACCCCGGACTGCAGAGGAACCACCTAGAAGTAACTAAAGTAGCCCGGTGAGCGCGCCTAGCCTCCTCCTCTTCCCCGGGAGTTTCAGTTCCTCTCTTCTCTTGAGGCGAGAATAATTCTCTTCCATCACCAGCGAACGACTGTGAGGAATCACGCGCCATTCCCCCACTTCCCCCCCCCCGCTCCGCCACTTCCACATTGGCCGGCGAGAGGCCGCGAGCCAAAGGCGAACCCGGGGACAGAAAGGCACGCGCCGCGCGGGCTCCGCGCGCCAAAGGCAAGGCGGCCGAGCCTCCCCCTCACCCCCCGGGGACGCCAACGACACCCACCTCGCTGCACTCACGGATGCATGGCTGCTACCACCCCCGGCGCGCAGGGCTTCTCCTTTGCCAGGGGCTGCGCGGAACCATATTATACCCGAGCGGAATCGCGGAAGGTGACGACCACCCGCGTCCTGCTCGTAGGTCCCTCTTCCGGTGAACGCCCCAATCCGCCAAGCGCCGCCTTCTTGCTTTCCGCCCCGTCGTATCCGAGTCCCCAAACCCAGGTTGCGCCGCAGATGCGAGGAAAGAGCGAGAACAGGAGAGGCTGCTGCGATCGGGGTCTCCAATCGCTATCCAGCCTGGGCAGATGCCCCGCCCCCCTCAAGACGCCAGAACAGCCAGCTGAGCTTTGTACCACATGGGCGGCGGGTCAGCTTCTTGGCCGAGAAACACGCGCCGTTGCTACCTGCGCACCTTGTGGGTTTCGAGGAGGTGTCATTTGGAAGGCGGCGGGGGGGGCGTGTTAACAATTGCCGAGGCCTCCCTGGTCCCTAAAGTAAACTGGGAAGAAGGCTAGAAGTTGGAGCGTCTGTGAGAGTTAAACCAGAGGTCTCCAAACTTGGCAACTTTAAGACTTGTGGACTTCAACTCCCAGAATTCTCCAGCCAGCTATGCTGGCTGAGGAATTCTGAGAGTTGAAGTCCACAAGTCTTAAAGTTGCCAAGTTTGGGGACCCCTGAGTTAGACGGTAGATCGCTTTGAAGGCTTGGCTGTTGCAAAAGTGTCCCGTTCACTGCGGATATCGCTATATAACAGTGCCTATAGGATCAGGATTTCTCAGACGTGACAACTTTAAGAAGGTTGGACTGCAACTCCCAGAATTCCCCTGCATGCATTCTGGCCCTTCTTAAAATTGACCCTTCTTAAAATTGGCAAAGAGAAATACTGATATGGGTAGTATTAACTGCCGTTTAATTTTTGGGTTGTTTCTTTTGTTTGCTTTTATTGTGGATAGATCCCATAGGAAGGAGTATGCTATAAATAGCAACTTTGTTTCCACCCCCCACTGCTTGCTTACATAATCTTTTATCTACTAGTCATTTTGTAATTGGTTTGAAATCGGCATTAAGAGGGAGAGCTGTAGGGGGCGTGCATAAGCGCACCAACGTCCCTATCGTCCCTGTCCTATTGATTCTTTTTGTTTTTCTTATATGTATCCATTTCATGTATTCATAACTATGTTTATACTTATACCTATTATCTTGTAAGCAATTGACAAATCAAATAAATAAATAAATATATCGTTCTTGTCCTAAAGGGGCACTGAGAAATGGCACCTGGGCGGTCCCGCTTGACTGATCCCCACCTTAGGCTTCTTAAAAGTCTGTCCCAGCCCAATCCCTAAGTGCGTTTTGCACGCAACACCCTTGTTTGACGAGGCGTTTACACTTTCTGCGCTTACAATTGGAACTGGACAGAGTTGTTCGTAGTGCTTTAAGCGAGCTACGAAACTCGGGAGTGCAATCCCGTATTGAGATGAGTCTCTCTAAATTTCCATAGCTCCATGTTCTGTGTATCCTCGTCCCGCCTCTTCCGGTTCCTGTGCCTAAGCATGCTGGGAATGGTAGGTTAGTCTTCCAGACCCGCTACACGTGCAACGGCTGTGCGGGGATAGTCCGGCTGCTTGGCTGACTGACGTTCGCAGAGGAAACGGGAGATAAGCTGGGACTTGGCCGCAGTACATTTAATTTTTCTGGCGCGATCGGGAGTCCCTTTCCTCCCGTTGCTTATACAGTGATACCGGTCCTCCTCCTCCTGCACTACTGCACATTTTGTTTTCGGAGTTGACCGGCGAGAAACTGAGCCGGGCTGCCCAGCCAGTCTCAGTGGCTGAGTCGAGCCTGCAATTCGGTCCTTCCTGATAAAAATCCAACAACTGCAGAGCCCAAAAGGGTTCTGCAGAAGTGTAGTCTGCAAAATGCCAGAAATTGCGGTGTAGAGTAATAATGGCTGGCTAAAAAGGTAACATTTTTTTTATGTCTAGCATTGCTTCAGAAATAATGTTCAACTAGTAGCCTCATTTGGACTTTGCAAAAAAAAAAAATCTGAAGCCTCCCCATGGGCCTCACCAAGCAGTATTTGCGGTACGCGGACACCGCCCTCTTTGGAGTGATTGCCAGCCAGAAAGGCAACATTGCCTATGTGACCCTGCGTGGTGAGAAAGGTCGCTATGTTGCAGTGCCAGCCTGTGAACATGTTTTTCTCTGGGATACAAGGAAAGGAGAAAAGGTAAGCATAACGCCATGCTCCTTATGTAGTATTATAGTGCGATTTCGTCCTTGATGTTTTTGGTTTAAATTTTAAAAGGTTAAACGAAGGTGCTGGATGTTAATGAAAATTTAAAATTATTGCCATGATCATACTGATGTTTGAGGGAGTCATAGAAAAACATTGTAGGTAGCCCTCTTTTAGTAATTACCTGATTTAGGAACTGTGATAGTGATGAAGAAATAACCATCCTCACATTTACAACATTCACAGAACTGTAAATCCCCCCCCCAAAAAAAGCTGAAATAAGGTATAGGTATATATTATAGATACAGTCTTAGTTTCCCTTAGGGACTGCTTCACTTAACCAAGTAATCAGTCCCAATTGTGATTGCTAAATGAGGACTATCTGTTTATTGTTTGTTGTTGTTTACACGCACACACACTCTCTTCCCTCCTGTTTTCCTTACATCAACAACCCCGCAGGTTGGCTGAAAGAGAGTGATTGGCCCAAAGTTACCCAGATGGCTTTTGTGCTTAAGGGAGGCCTCACAATCTTTTCTAGGCCGCCACCTTAATCATAAATAATATGCATTATTTTAAAAAGTCACCATTCCACATTTTTTTTGCTAAAAGTTAAATAAGTGAAATAGTCAGTTGTAATTATTGTTAGCAATTACTTCTCTTTGTATGCATAGTTCTCCAAGTATGCAGCTTTAGTCTAATGAAAACAGTCTGTTTATAAGAGAAGAATATTGTCAACTTAAGGGAACTTGGTTTGCACAACTATAAAATCTTTAGAAAAAAACTATCCTTATATTAGAGAGAGAGAAAGAGAGAAACTGAGACTCCATGTTAATGGGAAAAGATGGAACAAAATAAGAGGGAGAATAAAAAAGTAGAATTCTGATAAATTGTACATGTTCATTTTTTAAAATTCAAAAGGTTGCAATTGTCCCTTTTTCCCTATTAAAAGGATCCAAAGTTTCAGCATTGAAATAATAGGGCAATGGTTCTATGCCAGATTCCATTTGTCATTACTGTGTATTTTTTTAAAGTGTCTTGGTTATAATGAATGATGGGAGACAATAGAAATGTATAAAATAACTTATTTCCTCAGAGCAACCATATACTGATTGCTGCTTTCTTCTAAATCTTTTACTATTCCAAAGTGTAAAGTTCTCCTATTTTGCTTTGCAGATTCTCATTTTTCAGGGCCCCAAGCAAGAAGTTACTGCCCTCTGCCCATCTCCAGATGGTTTGCATTTGGTTGTTGGATATGAGGATGGTTCAGTCTGTTTGTTCAACCTCTTAAGTGCTGAAAAAATTGTCACATTCAATGGCCATAAAGCTGCTGTTACTGTCTTGAAATTTGATGAGCTGGGAGGATGTTTGGCATCAGGATCAAAGGTGCGAATTTTTTTTAGTTGCTGATTTTTAATAGATGTAAATGAAACTTATGATTGAGGCTCAGTGCAAAGTAATTGGAGATATATGGAATGAATTTGTGTGAGATAGATTTTAGGTCCCTATTTTTAGGGGTTTAGGAAAAGAGAGAAATAAGGGGGATGGCAAAAACAGGTGGGTATAATAGAAGAATGGAATATATGATATTTCTTTCTATCACTGATCAACTGTTTTTGGTTGTTCCCAAGTAGAATATGTAGGCTAATGAACTTCCCCCAAATTAACATAGAAATTAAAGCTCCTTGAAAAGGGTTCTACTTCACTGTATTTATTAGTTTTCCAAATATTTAGTATTTATATTGAGAGTAGTAGCACGTCAACACATGCCAAAGTGTTTGTTGACTTTTTGTGCTTGTCACCTATCTTTCTATTTTATTCTGTTCATTTTGGGACACATGATTTTCTGAATCTAGATTACCTTCCTAGAGGAAACAGAGGGAAAGACAAGGGAAGCTGAATGTCTTTGCTTGCTTATCCACTAATACTAAAATTAAACAAATATGCTTGAGTTTGGAGAGAATAGCAAGGTGAAAAATCTGCATTATTTGGGAGAAAATCAGTGAGGAATAGGGAAAAATGTAGACAGTGAAAATAAATGTTATACATATGGTAACTAGGCACAAAAAGAAAAATGAAAATACCATCCATATTTATTGAGGAAGCATTCCTTTCAGAGTAGCTAATTGGAAGTGTGCAGGACATTTTTAGAATTGCAAATGTCCTTTCAGTTTTTGAGACCTGATTTTTTTTACCCCAAAGGAAGAATAAGCTTTCATAAATTTCTGTACCGTGCAATGAAATCGTTCCAAATACAGTGTGAAATCATAACTACTTACATCTCTTCCAGTCTTATAACTAGATTTCCAGTTCAAAGATTCTTCTGAAATCCTTGGTACATGTAGGTTTATCTACATTGCAATATGTAGTCACTTGATTGGCTTTGATTAACTAGGATTTGTTTGTTTTTTGTCTATCACCTTCAGATCCTTTTTAGTTTTGTTTTGGATTTTCAAGTCAATCTTGGCTCCTGGTGTCTTCCTGGACAGGTTCTGGCAGTTTTCTTGACAAGCTTTTTGGATGTGGTTTGCCGCCACCTTCTGGAGCTGAAAGAGATTGACTAGCTTAAAATCACCCAAGTGACTTCATACCTAAGACAACCTAGAACTCATTCTAGCTTGGTGCCCTTAATTACTACGCGAAGCTGCATATAAGTATTAAAGAATCAGGCAAGCAAAGCTTGATAGTAAATGCACCTTCAAGGAAGTAGTAGCAAATCATGGGTATGAAGAAACATCAGTATACTGACTCTCCTATGAATAACATGAGTGGCAGAAAAAAATGAATACAGAAACTTTTTAGGCTCTATACCAGGTTTAGAAAACTTGTAATGGTCCAGACTCTGTATAAATACATCTCTTAATCTTGGCTGAGAATTGGGAAGCCACTGCTCTTAAGTCTTGTGAAGGACATTTTATTGTCAGATTTTCTTATCATTTTATTATCAAATAGTTTAAGAAGACATTTCTGAAGGATAGGCAGAACATGTTGTAAAAGATGTAAGCAACAAAAAAATATTGAACACATTGCCTTTTGCTGTTTTGATCTTTTAACAAATCAGAAATGACATTTTAAATTTTATATTTTTGAGATCATATGGAAACAGGAAATATATTTGACACTTGGGTAAAGGGGTGAGATTACCCTGTTCATTGCCAGGAAAATAACATGTTGAGCCATTTGATTTGTTTTTGTTTCCCCTCCAGGACACAGATATCATAATTTGGGATGTGATCAACGAGAGTGGTTTATATCGGTTGAAAGGCCACAAGGATGCAATTACACAGCTAATGTTCTTGAAAGCAAAAAATATATTGATTTCTAGGTAATTGTTTTCTACATGTACATATAACTATCTCCCCACTCCAAATCACATACTAAGTACTGCAGCTTTACTTAAGTTCAAAAAACTTGCTAGGAATTAAGGAGAAAAGTTAATCTTGAAAATTAATTATTATTTATTGGGTCAGTTGTATTACTTGCATCGTAGACAGTTGGCTTAGTGTTAATACCTCAAATAAGATGTTCTGGCATTAATTCACCAAATCTTTGAATAAATTAAAGGAAACTTTAATTTTTTTTCTTATTCTATTGAGAAGATTAACCTGTAATTTATCCTGCATGAAATATGCATAGGTGCTCCCTTTTAGAAAATTAAGGGCATTTGTAAAGAACAGTCTACACATTCAAAAAGACTGTTAGTGTTAGAATAAAAATTGGCTTCTTGTAAGTTTCATGGTTAAGCTAATTCTGACTAATTTTTTTTAGCTTTGTCACTTGAAATAATGCATTGTCTGGAGAATTTAACAATCTATGGGTTTTAATTTATTCTGTACTGTGTATATGTTATACGTGCTACAGAATAGGGTAACTTTCTGATGTAATGTTGTAATGGTGGTAATATGTTCAGTACCATTTATGAGGCAACATTTTCTTGCAGTGGAAAAGATACTGTAGTAAAATGGTGGGACCTGGATTCTCAGCACTGTTTTAAAACATTGGTTGGGCACCGCTCTGAAGTAAGTAGAATGAAGATTTACAGGTGAGAATAGTACAAAGAAAAAAACAATGCCTTTTCAAAGTAAAGGTAGTCTTTGACAAGTGTAAGTCATGATGCCTACAAAATGGATTGGTCACGTGACCAGTCTGTGACTTTTTGTAGCAGTCTTTGAACCAACACCAGTCATTAGGTCAGGGATCCCCAAACTTGTGGACTGGAGAATTCTGGCTGGAGAATTCTAGGAGTTGAAGTCCACAAGTCTTAAAGTTGCCAAGTTTGGAGACCTCTGCATTAGGTGAACCCATTGTTCACTATGGCACAGTTTTTCCAAAACCTGAAAGTGCCAATTTTCAGCAAAACTCATAAAATGCAGTCACATGACTGCAGGATGCTGCAAATGTAGCCTTGTTGCTGAGCGCCCAAAGTTCAGTCACGCAACCATGGAAAAACTTCAGCCATCAAAACTTTGAATCTAGGTTATCAGTAGGCCAGTGGTAGATCCATTGTAACATTGATTGCTAAGGGACCGGTAATAAGTTGAGGGCTATCTGTGTCAGGGTTCCAGAAATTGTCAGTTTCAATCAGTAATTCCGAGACAAACTTATTCTCAAAGTGCCTTATTAAAAACAGAAACTTGGCATGTCTGTGAGATTCCGAAACTAAAGTTTCCTCCCAGACTTCCCACAATACTCAATCAACACCCACCCCTTTTCTCTCACATCATAAATCACGTGAACCAATCACCCTTCAGCTACAATTCTTGCTGCGCCATAGAGAATGACCTTGACAGTCTTACGTATCTATTATGTCTACTGAAAATTACTCAAATAACAACAACACCCCTTCCATTCTCCGTAGCTGTGTGGCAGCTTTTAATAGGGATTCCAAAGCTGACAGGCATCCCCTATTAAAAGCTGCCAATCTGTATATAGGTAGCCCTCACTTATTGACTACTCATTTAGTGAGATTATCACAGGGATTTTTTTCCTCCACTTTATGTGCATTTTTAAGGGACTATATTTATACAAACTAAGGGAGAATTTGTAGAATGTTATTCTGAATTGCCTATTATAATGGGTAAGAAGAGTATCCTATATGGAAATAACTTTCATTGATGAAAGTAAAATAGCATATCATGGTAAGCCCAAATCTTATATTATTAAATATATCATTAAATATTTTGGGGTTTTCTGGCAGCAAAACGAAAAATCAATCTTACAGAAATGAGGGACGTATATTTAGTTTTCAGTCTTGTCTGAAGAACGAACTACAGTATTAAAAGAAGAAATGCCTTTGGCTTGCTCTTCCTTAGGTGTGGGGGTTAGCTTTGGCTTCTGAAGAAAGACTTCTTATTACTGGGTCTGCTGACAGTGAACTGAGAGCATGGAACATCGCGTATTCCCAGGAGGTAATAACCAGTAATCAGTAGATATTTCTACTGCTTGACCTGATTTGCATCATTATTCACATTAAAGCTATTGTACATTATTTTTAATGCCTTCAGTATTGAATGTAAAATCAAAATATAAATGCAAATGGAATGAAATATTCCCTTGCACTGGTATTGTGTTCTGTGCTTGGGGCAATTTATGTTATACAGTAGTCCTCGACGTACAACCATAATTGACAGCCCAAAATTTCTGTTGCTAAGTGAAATGTTTGTTAAATGCATTTTGACTCATTTTACGACCTTTCATGCCACAGTTAAGTGAATTGCTACAGTTGTTAAAAGTATCTGACTTGGCTTGACAGAAGGGTGTGAAAGGTGATTACATGACCCCCAAGACACTGCAACCGTCATAAACACGAGTCAGTTGCCAAGGGTCTGAATTTTGATCATGTGTCTGTGGGGATGCTGCAATGGTTGTAAAGTGTGAAAAATGGTCATAAGTTTTCAAAACTTTTTTCATTGCCGTTGTAACTTTGAATGGTCACTAAACAAACCCTTGTAAGTCGAGGGCTACCTGTACTTCTGGTGATTTTGGGCACAGAGAAGCCTAATGTTGGGCCAGGGAGAAAAAGAGTCATTCACTTATCCTTGGTTAGGTACTGCTTTTGTAATGTTACCTGTTGGGGCATCCTTTCAGAGAAATTTCCTTATCTAAACAGAAACAGAATGACCACAATTGGGCAAAAAAAGCAGCGGGAACGACTTCTGACTTTCTGTCTGCTTCCCCATTGACTTCGTTTGTGGGAAACTGGCATGGAGCATTAGAAATCACAATTAAGTGACCGAAGCAGCATTGTAACTATGTGTAGATCCTTGAAATTTCAATTTCCACAGGAGTAATGGGTCCCAGATTTTGCATGCATTCTTTTAAGTTTGGAGATTTGAGGTCCTAGATTCAAAAAAAAATTGCACTATGACATACTGTTTGGGCTAATAGAAGTCTACAAAGTTTTAGTAGTATATAGATGGAACTGAACTCTCTTCTTTGACTGTATGTTTTGATTACAAGGGATCAATCCCTTGAATTATGAAGCCATACAGGAGATACTTTAGCTGTTTCATATCACGTGGTTCCCTTAATTAAAAATAAATTAAGCAGTATTTTAATAGAGACCCACTTTCATTGAATGTCATCTATTTTTTAATTTTTGTAGTCTCTGGCTCTAATATACAGCTTTGATGGACATGTTATTTTATGTACAAAGCAGTTGCTTTTACTTTGGCTTTGTGTCTAAACATGCTACGTACTTGAGATATTTAATAAAGAAAGAAATGATTTGTCTGCAGAAAGAAAAGGCTTTATTTTAGCCAAAGTCTATTATTCTTTTGGTACACTACATAGGACCAAGACTCCAATGAGCCTGAAAACAAGAGAAGTAAAGGGCATGTTCAGAGCTTGGAAGAATCTTCTGAAGATGATAAAGCAGATGCTCAAGATGAGGTCCAAAATGAGGTATCTTTTTGTAATGTGTAGTCATAGTAATACTTGATTTACCACATTGACCATGCATAAAATACTTCCATCTGAAGCAAATAGACAGGGTAGGTGTTTCTAATTTAAGTAGGTTTTCCATGTTAGTGCTTTAATTTAATAATGCTAAAATATTAACTGATTAATATTTTAAAGCAGGGGTCTCCAACCTTGGCCACTTTAAGCCTGGCGGACTTCAACTTTGAGTTGAAGTCCGTCAGGCTTAAAGTGGCCAAGGTTGGAGACCCCTGTTTTAAAGGGCACAAAATCATGATACCTTTGCAATCTTACTGGATGCACATAATGCTGAGCCATAATGTGGGTTATTGGTGGTGAAGAAGTCACTGTGCTGTTCATCTCTTAGTGGAGGGTTGGGAACCTGAATCTTGGGGGGGTGAGGGGGAGACGGGTGCATTCAGCGTCCAACATCTCTCACCCACATCTTGGTCTTTGGGTCTCTGCCTGTATTCTCCATTAGATCTTTCCAGCTTTGTGATTCTATAGGATCCTTCACTGAATGAAAAGTGAACTGGAATAGAAGAGAATGACTAGGAAGAAAGGAAATCAGCTACCACATGCAGATCCATTATCAGATTGGAAAGAGTGCCCTGTGGCTTGGAAAGAAACTCAGTGCCTGCACAATCACCTTTGACCATTGCAAACAAATACAACCAAGCAATTTCTGCCTGAGATCAATTCCCCTTCCCTGCCATTATAACATTTGAAAAAGAGAGAAAGCTTTGGAGAGAACAGATATCCTCTCCTTTTCATGATGCAAAAGCAAGGTGGGAAAGAATGCCAGTTCAGCTTTTCAGGCAGCTCTGTTACTTAGCCAAGTTCTTTTTTTCCCCTATCTTCCTTGTATTATGCCATTTTGGCTGAGCTAACCCATTTTTCTGTGCTGTCCACCTTCTGTTAATTTTCTTTGATGATAACCATGGTTTTCTTTTGAGCCATTCACTGCTTTGTTTTCCTTCATGTATGTCTGTGGCTTTTTTCCAAGAAGGGCACTGAGAAATGTAAAATGACCGGACACATTTGTTGGTCTAAAGCCACAGATGAACTGTCAAAGCAATATTGTCATTTTCAGTTGCTTGAATGGTAATAAATTATTGCTATTTAGTAGTTGTGTTGCATGCATTTTATTGACTTCCTTGAAATTTTCAGACCACAATTGTTTAGTCCTCTTTTAATGAATTTTTTTAGGACACTGTAAGATGTGAGAAAGCTGGTTCCATCATGAGGGAAGGAAGGAATCGTGTTGTTGGTCTTGCTACTGATCGATCAGGGAGAATCCTTGCTTGCCATGTGAGTGGGTAGCTTTTGGACTGCGTGGGAGTGCTGCCAGACCTCTGGCCTTATAGCTATGGAAAGAGATTTCTAGGCCAGCAAGTTTCTGATTTATTTTGTTTTTTCTTTGTTCAAGGGAACAGACTCTGTTCTGGAAATATTCTATATCCTCAGCAAAGAAGAAGTTCAGAAGAAATTAGAGAAGAAAATGAGGAAAGCAAGGAAAAAAGCCAAGTGAATGCAATACATTTGCTATACTTGTCATGTTTATATTTTTCTGATACATAGAAAAACTACATTATATATTATTTTAAAACAATTATCTATAAAATGGTCACATTAAAATGGCAACACTTTAAGATTCAAGGTACAACCTACTTATGTTAATATTTCTTATTCATACAGAGGTTGTGTTTTTTGTTCTAGACAAAAGTCAAATGTGGAAGAGGAAGAACTTGATATCAGTATAGAGTGCAGTCTACAGGAAAAGATTCAGCGTCTTGTTAACATCAAAGCTTCTGCTAAAATCAAGTGGGTTTCAAGCACTAAGGAGGATAAATATATTTATTGTTTGTTTAAAAAGCAAGTGCTAAAAAAGCAGTAATATTGTACAACAACTCAACTTTTTTATAATGTACTTAACCTATACAAAAAGTTACTGATTGTTTCTAATATTGTGCTTTTTCATGACAGCGCAGCAAATTGATTCATGGGTCACTGAATACTACCAAGGGGTTGGATAGTCTCTGCTTCTCATATAATAGAAACCCAAATCTAGGACCAAGTTTACTTTAAATATTTTTTAAAGTAAAGAGAGAACAAGAAAAGGAAAGCTTTTGTGTAATACAAAATGAACATAATCAACCACAACCACAATCTTTCTCCTCTGCCAAACTACTTCTGGTGAAGTGGGATTTGATGTAGCTTAAGAGACATTCTAAAAAATAGCAATGCACAGAGGATTGGGCCATGTAATTAAATGCTAATTTGGCTGCTAAATGCCGGAAATATTTGAAGAAAGCCAAAAGCAGAGACATTGCTTATCCATAGGAAAAACAGACTGGGAGAACGCCATAGAGGACTGTAGGTAGAGACTGAACTTTGTTCGAAACAAAGACTCCAACATTCTGTGGTTGTTCTCTGTCTTCATGATAGGATGGATGTCATTTTTCCTGTGATTGTTTTCAATAATGGCTTTTTTGAAGTCGTGCATCCTTTTGCTCATGTAACTAGGAATACGTGTATTTATTAAACAGACTTATATTTTTATGAAATATTCCTTTACATTTCAACTCATAGTGACTCCAGGTGGCATACAACGTAAAAAACCCACAGTTTAACACACACAAGCACACACACCTCAGCCATCTTCTCTTCTAGTGGCCAATTTTTCTAAAGTTCAGAGTTTTTTTCAATGGTTCTTACACTTCCAAAGTATTTAACTTGAGCTTCATTGTAGTATTTTCGCTAAGCAGCCATTATTACTATTCATCATTAGTGTTTCTACTACTATTGAATAATTTGTTCTTTGGCTCAAGATTTTTTTCAAATATTGTCTCCAGTACCGCACTTCAAAATGTTTCTTTGTTCAGTCATATAATATTTCAGTGGGCAAATTAAGCAGCCTTATACATCCATGTTTTTAAACACTGTCCTCAGTTTTGGGGGATCTACGCAGTTGTGAAAACCTTAGTATAAGTAAAGCAAAAAATAAATATCTCCATTATCCTTTGGATATTAACAGTATGACTTTTGATTTTAGCATGTATGTCTGCTAGTTTTCATTTCATGTATTATTGAAGTCTGGATTGCAAATGAAGTTTATATTCATCTTTGTTGGCTTCTTTTACATAGTATTGCTCTTAATTCATTTAGCACTTAACATAGCAGTTACTGTTTTTTTAAGCAATAGATATTTTATTGAAACAGATCTTTTGACTTGATGCTGAATCCAAAAGGAGAACTGAAAGCCACTTTAATGCTCCAGAACAACAACATTGAATGCTACAGCCTGAAGTCGTCAGAACAATCTCCCCAAGTTGTGCAGACATCGAAGATAAACATTGGAGGTCACCGTACTGATGTCAGAACGCTGTCATTTAGCTCTGATAACATCGCCATTCTCTCTGCTGCTGCAGAATCCATTAAGATATGGAACAGGTAAGAATCCTCTATGAACGTTGAAGGAAAATGCGAGTTGTAATCCATGTTTACAAGGACATTTTGTAAATGTCTTCAGGTGTTAATCTGAACTCTTAATATGGAATCCAGGAAAATGCATAATATCTCATTGTAGGCAGGAAGGTGGATTATATATCAAATAGTATACTTTTAGAATAGAGTCAGATTTACGGAGAATTCATCAGTGGGGTTAGATATCTTTGTATTGTTGGACCTTTCCTATGGTGAGTTGTCCTACATTTGATGTAAAAATTCTGGGTCACTGCAGTGCTTTGTACAATGTGTAGTCAAATTGGTTATTATTATGCTCAAGATATTATAGTTGTCAGATTGGACAACTTTAGATGAGATTGTTCAGATTCTGGGATGAGATTTTTAGTGGCTGTTAGTCCTAATTTGCATGTTCCTCCTGAATCCGAGATTTCATGACACTCAAATTCAGTTCCTGGAGGGCCCTTGAAAATTGTTAGCTACTTTGTGAGGCATCTGGTTGTTCACTGTGGAAAACTGAAACTACTGTGCTCTGTTCAATCTCAGAGCCAATTCACTGGAATACTTCCTGAATGATAAAAAAATTTTCTCAAAGCATTCATCTAATTTATCTTGCCTATTCTGCTTAATTTTGGAGGTAATTTTAAAGCTGAGGAAAGCTGAAGTTGGTCAGTATTTGCTGACAGTTTTTGGAAAGAACAGAAGATTTTCAGTGGTTGCTAATCCTAGTTGTTTCTCTGCAAATAGAGTGTGCTAACATTCTAAAGTAATTATGATACACCCCAAATTGCTTCACTACTATTGTAGTGTACATTTTTTTATGTTTTGTCTGTTTTGGCTAAAACAGTTTTTTGAAGAGAAATCTGGGGTCAAATATTGTGGTAATCTACAGGGACAGCTTTTTTCCTGCCATTTGTGAATTCTTGTTTTTCCCAGGTCTACCTTGCAGTGTATCCGGACCATGGAGTGTAATTATGCACTTTGCTCCCTGTTTGTCCCAGGAGACAGGCAGGTCATCATTGGGACAAAGGTAAATTACTCATCCTATCTGAAGCATTAACAGATCTTGCTAATAATGTCATATTTTAAAATAAAAAAATAACATCTAGCCAACACAGAGCCATTGCAACTTCTTTTGCAGAAGTTTTGCTACTGGTACAGACTGGTCTCTTACCGAAGTCCCGTCTTTTTTCTTCCAAGTTTCCTTTATGCATGGTTTACAGTTGTCCTGATCAGGCATTGCTTTAACCCAAGGGTCTTCAAACTTGGCAAGTTTAAGACTTGTGGACTTCAACTCCCAGAATTCCTATTACTGGAGGAGGAATTCTGGGAGTTGAAGTCCACAAGTCTTAAAGCTGTCAAGTTTGAAGACCCCTGCTTTAACCCATCTCAGTTGTTCTTGGCTTTTGATAGGGCAGACAAAACTTGTCTTGTTCTCCATCCTATTGATTAATTATTCTTTTCAAACTAATTCACAGCCCTCTCTAGTTCCTCTCCTTTAAAAAAAAACAAACCTATAACAGTTCCAAAAGAGAGGCAAGTATATTTAATGAAATTCTTTCTCTTCTCCTGATTCTGTTCTCATAGAGGAAGAGAGATATCAATTTAACCACAAACACAAGTATTCTCTTCTCCTAGCTCAAAAAGCAAATGACATTAATAAGTGCTGCCTCTGCAAGGAAGCTGCAGAAACAATGGGCCACCGTTAGTTACTGCAAGAAGATTGCATAGACTACAAAGAACAGCATGACAAAGTAGCAACAATGATGTATTGGAATATCTGCAAGGAATGCCATTTGCCTGCAAACTAGAACTACAAAATAGACAAAGTAATAGAAAATGTAGAAACTAACTTGCTCTGGGATTTTAGAATTCTAATAAAATTGGCCTTGGTGGCTCAGGCTGTTAATTGCCTGCACTTAAGTTCCAGCTGCCTACAATTGCTGTAGGCTCGAATCCCACCAGGCTCAAGGTGGACTCAGCCTTCCATCCTCGGGGTAGGTAAATTGAGGACCCAAGATTGTTGGGGGCAATAAGCTGACTTTGTAAAAATGCTGCTTAGTAATAAGCAGGCATATACAATGGAATGAAGGCTATTGCTGAGCACACTGGGTTGTATCCCAAAAATTGTAAGCCGCCCTGAGTCTTCGGAGAAGGGCGGCATATAAATGTAATTTAAAAAAAAAAAAAATAGACAAGTAGTTGCCACATAAGAACCAGATATAATTGTCGATAAGAAAGATGAAAAAGTCTATAGTGGGGGGTTGATCTGGAGACAGCAGTATAGAAAGGAAAGTACTGGAGTAAATCAGTATATACAAAGACCTGCAATAGAAGTAGAGCAACAGTGGCAAAAGAAAACAAAGATAGTGATAGGTACCTTGGTTGTAATCCCCAAATATCTGGAGCACCACCTGAACACCATCAGCATTGACAAAATCACCAGTCAATTGCAAATGGCAGCTTTACTTGGAACAGTTTACATCCTCTGACAATGTCTTTAACACCATCAGACAATAACATCTGCCTATCCCAGGTCCTTGGAAAAGATGCGATAGGTGGTTTAAAATGCCAAATCCAGTCTAAACATCGGTGCAATGAACTGTAATAATGAAATTTTTAAAAAGGCTTTTGTCAGAAAACGCTCCCAAGTCCTTCACAACCTTAACTTTGAAGTACAAGCAAAAAATACAGAGAAACCTTCCTTGCTTTATTCTCTGCCATCCCCAGCTGGGGTTATAGTAACACAGTTTTGATTCCATGGAATGTTTTTTGTTTGTGGGTTCCTTTCATTGTCACTTTCTTCTGATGTAATCTTTGAAAAAATGCTGGTATTGATAGCTGGCATACATCTGTACAAATGATAATTCATAATTTTTATTAGATTGGAAAGCTGCAGCTCTTTGATCTGGCTTCCGGGTGTTTATTGGAAACGGTTGATGCTCATGAGGGGGCTCTGTGGTCCATATCTCTTTCTTCAGATCAGGTAGGTCAAGTTTAAGTTTGTTCCTTTTTATTTGATGGTCTTGATAGAGTTGTGTTCAAGGTGACCTAATAGTTTGTAATAAGTAGACTTCGTAGAGATGGAAATGGGCATAATAGTTGGCTTCTCTTATCTACTGTAAAGACTGTTACTGTCTTCCAGCATTCCATGGAGTGCTGTTGTGTGAATAATCCATTTTTCTATGCCAGTTGGTAGATCCCGGAATGCTTCTGATGCTGCCTGATTCCTGTTTGCTTTCTGTGATGCTTTGCAGACCTTGTGTTTAATGAAAGTAATTACTTAAAAATAAGTTACGATGACTTTTCAGGTATAATGTCAGAGTGAGTGGTTTTCCCCCCCACATTAACAGTGTGAAATAGTAATAGTAGTTGATAAGGCAAAAAGGAGGGTAATCATCTATAGGTACAGAGTCCAATTTAGAATTTGGATTGGTGATGCTTTTAGCTTTTGTTGTAAAACTATTATTATGGTAATAAGCTACCAATTGATTTCCCACTCCAGGAAAACAAACTGACTGGGATCCAAAAATCTTTTAATGCTGCTTCTCTTCTAAATAATCTTCAGTGTGATTAGTCAAGGGGAAAGAAGATGGTAGATCATTGTAGATGATTTAGGAGAAGAAGCAGTAAAAAACAGAAATGAATTGGTAATGGTCTGCAAATGGTAGTGTTTTCAGTTTTTTCAGTTCAACTCACTGGCTTTTCTGCATATAATATGCTCTTGAAAAATGAACGAAGCAATATTTAAGTCTTCTGCTGTGTCATCTTTTATATATAGCAAAAGTGACCATGCTTAGTTTTAAGTTAAATTATTTTCTCCTTCAGCGTGGATTTATAACAGGAGGTGCAGATAAATCTGTCAAGTTCTGGGAATTTCAGCTAGTGAAAGACAGGAACAGTATCCAAAAGAGGTGAGAGTGTTTTTCTAGGAATTAAAAATAATATTTGAGCTCTGAATTTTATTCTTATAGTATTGTTGATGCATCGAACTTACTAGCATGATGTAGAGCAGGGGTGTCAAACTCAAAAGCCCGCAGGACGGGTGCTTAGATCTTGTCCGCGGGGCCACCCTGGAAACAGCGAAGGACTGGCCCGTGGTGCCTCTGACAGGTGAAAACGGAGCTTGGGAGGGTTGCACATGGTTATCCCAAGCTCCGTTTTCACTGCAGAGGGTTGCAGGAGGCCTTTGCAGCCAAAAATGAAGCTTGGGAGTCAGTTTTTGCTGGCAAAATGCTTGGGCCACCACAGGTGCCCCTGACATGAGTGATGTCAAGCTGCCCACATCCACCCTGGCCCACAAGATATACAAAATTATTTCTAGCCCTTCTGGGACCCCCGAGGTCAAACACAAACCTGATGCAGCCCTCAATAAAATCTAGTTTGACACCCCTGATGTAGAGTGCTTGTCCTTTTTGAAAACATTGGCTAGAAATAATGTTATATTTCTTCTGGGCTGTAAACTATTTCTGTTGTACCTATTAGAAATAAATACTATGCATATCATTTATATTAATCTCTCTTATACTTCTTGCATCAAATTAATATCCTTTATTGGGAGGATGGATAAATTTGAAGATGTTAAAAACATGACCATTTTTATTTAAGCAGTATTTTTAAAAAATATTTAAAATGGTAAATATTAAGCATCCTTTGCTTGAACATTTGGTTCCTATGAAGTTCCTATTAGAACTCTAAACGAATTTCTTAACTAGACACACTAAGTTACAGAAGCTTTTCCATATAAATGGGAATGAATTTAATCATTATAAAATGTTTATTGAAAACAGGCCTTTTATTGCCACTATTCTGTCCTATTCAGTAATTCTTTGGTATTGTTGCAGAGGCATTTTATCTGCCCCTTTTTATTGTGAAAGTGAGCTATGGCACAGAAAAGTGGGAAGTAGAAAGAAGCAACTTTAAATTAAATGTTGTGCAGATTATTTGTTGTGTGTTCTGGGAAGTAGTTTTGCAAATTGGAAAAGGTGGGATTAAGTCCACTTCTGCAGCTGACCCAGTGGGCTGGATGAGATCAGTGCAGGATACTGATGTCACTGGTGCCAGTTAAGGCCTGTTCTGTCATGCAGGCAGTTTCTCCCCCTTGATTTCTGAATCTAACTCTGCAGTAAAATCCATATATTGTACTCATCCCATCCTAGGCTCTCTGTGAAACAGACACGCATTTTGCAGCTGGATGAAGATGTTCTCTGTGTTCGATACAGCCCCAATCAAAAATTTCTGGCCGCTGCCTTACTGGACTGCACTGTAAAAATATTCTACACTGACACTCTCAAGGTAACCAATACTACCCTTAGTTTGGATATAAAATTAAAGGAACTGATGGAGATTCGTTTTATGCATTAAAAATTACATTCCTGCTTTTATATGAAGGAGCCAGCTATACAATGAGTTAATTCTCTCCTGTGACCAAAGGAAAGAAGGAAGTGATGGCCAGATTTTGATCCTATTTCACTCTAGTGTTTTCTTATTCTTTCACTTTGCCAGAAATGATTCTCTTTATAGTAGCTTTTTTTGTGGGTTATTTTTTTCCCCAGTGTTTTATTTCCTTTTGATTTTAATTACCTGATTTTAATTACTTCCTTTTCCTTAAAGTAAAAAACCATGTTTTCCTGTCTGTTTCTTTGTGGAGTATTTGAAGAGTATGTTCAGGAAGTCAAAAACACCCTTTGAAAAATGAGGGTGGGGCAAGTAACAAAGACCTTGCGCTATTTATGGATACAGCTAAGCAGAGGAGCTGGGCTTTCACAGCCAGTATCTGTTGGGTGATGTTGAGCTTCAAGGTTTAGTGACTGGAGTCTAGACAACAGATTTCCTGATGACACCTGTGCCAGTAGGTCAGAAGCAGAGATAACTGTGCATCAGAGGCAGAGTGGTCTGGTACCAAGATCACAGCAATTAAGCAAGGACTGACTGAACTCCTGTCTTTATAGCCAGGTGTGCTGGCTATAAACAGAGTTACAGCAGTTGAAAAATAATTTCCCCAAAGGGCATAATTAGCACTCTCTGTAATTATGCCTTAATAGAGACAGATGCTATTTCTGACAGTGCTCTAAGTAACAGAGTCTAAGGCAACTGAGCTGAAAGAAACGACAAAACCCTCAAGAGTACAGATTTGGTTATTTTCTGATGCTATTAAGGATGCTACTGCACTGCAGTGATGTTAGCTGGTGTTATTCCTCTTTTGAGGGAGGAATTTAGATAATTTTTTGTCAGCCTTTGATGTAGAAGTTTTGAAATAACCTTTGGCCAATGATCTGATTAAATGTTTTAAGGAGACTTACTGAAAATAGTGGATAACTGCTTTGGTACCTCACTCCTCATTAGTATAAGAGAAAAAAAACCTTTTAATCCCTCTTTTGAAACATTGATTTTTTTTCTCCTCTTCCTCCAACATAAAATGTAATTCCACAACTTCACTGTGAGCCCTAGGAGAGCCCAGCTCCAATGGGGAATTGGTGTTAAAGTTGCTCATGCTGAATTTTTCACAGAAGCAGGCATGATGTACACAGCTTCCTCTTTTCCCAAACAGCAGGCTAAATCCTGCAGTGCCACAAGGGTCTCTGGGTTGGAGCGTTGATTAACCCCAAACAAAAAGCAGGACTTAACATGTCAGTGAAATCTGGAAAGATCTAGGTGTTTACTAAGTGTCCTTTTTAAAATGTGTAACTGATGTCTTCTTGGTTTCCAGTTTTTTCTTTCTCTCTATGGCCATAAATTGCCAGTGCTGTGCATGGATATCTCTTATGTAAGTATACCATGCTTTGGAGATTTTTGGCATGGCTTTATGCTGGAGGGTGTGTGTGTGTGTGAGTGTCTCTGGGTATTTACTTATCCATGCTAGTTTATTTATGTCGCATGTACCCATTGATGTTGAAGTCTGATGTAATAATGTAAAAGTTTCTCTAATAGCTTAAATGAACTTGATTGATTGATTCTTGGTCTGTCATGAAATAGCGTTGCCTATCAATGTTAGGTAGGTGGTGGTAGTACTAGTAGTAGTAATATCTATCAAGGTCTGTAGAGGTAACGCTTGACTTAGAACCATAATTGAACCTGAAAATACAGTTGTCAGTTGTAGTCATTAAATGAGTCACCAAATGACATGCCCGATTTTACAATTTGTGATTTTTTGAAGCAGTTGTTAAGTGAACTAAATGATCATTAAATAAGTCCATATTCCCCAATTGGAGTTGGGTGGGTTGGTTTTTTTTGCCAGAAGTAAAAGCTGAAAACTGGCAAAAAACCCACTGAAAATCCACAGAACACTGCAAACTGCCACAAATACTGGTTGTCAAGCACCCAAAGTGAAACTCTCTCTGTGTGTGTGTGTGCGCGCGCGCGCAGCTATTGGAACTTCAAAGACAGACCATAAATAATTCTAGGGGGGTCCATTATAAGTTGAAATGATTGCTAAGCAGTCAATAAGTGACGACTACTTGTGCCAAAAAGAAAACTTGTCTTGGCTGCCTGATGACAATTAACAGCAATTCCTTTTACCTGCTGTGGAAAACAGTGCAGGAATCTGTTCTGCTCCAGAAAAAAGTAGGTATACATGTAAGTCGAGACTGAACTGCAGGAATATCTAACGGATAAGGTTCTTTTCTCTCTGTTCTGTTGAAGGATGGAGCATTAATTGCAACAGGCTCTGCTGACCGGAATGTGAAAATCTGGGGCTTGGACTTTGGCGATTGTCATAGGTCACTTTTTGCTCATGATGACAGGTAAGTCAATGGAAATTGCGAGATGGGAGATCTCTCTGTAAGAGGGTGAAATGTTTTACACTCCTGAAAGAAATCCATTATATTGTAGTCTCTGTAGAACTACATATGGCACACACATTGCCCTTTTCAGAACAATGAATCTTTCCGATTTTTTCTTTTTCTTAACTAACAGCTTTTGGCATCAAGCCACCTAAGTTGAAAATAATCTTTTCCACACTATTTGCAATTCTGTTTGTGAAGCTGGACCGATTTACAGCTCCTTCAGAAGATTCAGTTATAAACACTGTACACAATATTTTGTGGGCTTTCATTTATGGCAGTGGAGGGATTTCTTCAGAAATTTTAACAGTAAAAATGTGCGCTGTATTTTGAGCTTATAATGGCTCCTTGAAACATGAGTTTTGTTTTGGGCAGTTTTTTTTCATGAACTTGGTACAAAATGGAGCTTTTTCAACTTGCAGTAATTAGACTCTTGACGAATATATCTTTTCTTTTATGTACACTGAGAGCATTTGCACCAAGACAAATTCCTTGTGTGTCCAATCACACTTGGCCAATAAAGAATTCTATTCTATCCTATTCTAGATTCGAGTGTTATTTTATATCTTGCCACTGTATTCTAATTAAATTATCTTGGTTTATATGGTAAATTTTAAGAACAGGACTCAACAAATTTCCCCCAAAACACCAACTTCAGTTAAAAAAATTATAGGATAAAATATATCAATGTAGCCAACATACGCTGAATCCATAAATCTTTATCATACAACATATTAAGTCCTTATCACCATGCAGATCTTAAGTATCTTCTTCCCTTTTTAAAATACTTTCCATGATGTGAATATGTGAAGGGGAATTTGGAAATGGTAATGAACTTCCATATCTTCTCATAGTTAATTATTTTTTCTTTCATTCTTTAGTGTAATGTATCTTCAGTTTGTTCCAAAGACCCACCTCTTCTTTACAGCAGGAAAAGACCACAAGATTAAACAGTGGGATGCCGATAAATTTGAGCATATCCAGACTTTAGAGGTAAAATAAAAGAACTTTAGGAATAGACTTCTCCTGAAATTTGCTGTGTATGTGCATATTTGCATGTGGACCATCTGGAATTTACAACTAGTGCAGCATGTAGTAGGAGCAGTGATGAAAATGCTTCATTGTGTCCAAGTGGCCTCACTGTTCCATGTGTGCTGGCTAACAATAGGCTTCCAAGGTAAATCAAGGCATCAGTTAACACCTCACCCATAAAATATTTCATGGTATAGGGCTTTGCTACTTGAGAACTGCAATGTCATCTAGTGTGACCCAGGAAGTATGCCTCATCTGTCACAGCACCTGCCCCTTGCTCCCATCCTGATGATGTTCAAGAAGCTATTGAAGATCTGGTTGTTCACCCAGGGCTTGGTAGGTTAAGCCCCTGTTGGATGGATTTGTATGTCTTTATGTTCAGGCTACTTACGAATTTGTTACTTTTTATAATATTGTTCTTACTTTTAAAATGATAGTTTCTCTAAATTGGGTAGCCTATAAATTGATAAATAAATAAATGGTTTCTTCCCTTCCCTATGACTAACCACCTGTCTAATTGATAGGGACATCACCAGGAAGTGTGGTCCCTGGCCATCAGTCCCAATGGAGATTACCTTGTCTCCTGCTCTCATGATAAATCGTTGCGCCTCTGGGAAAGGACAAGGGAACCCCTTATTCTGGAGGAGGAGAAGGAAATGGTAAGAAGTAATCAGAACTTCTCTTTTGAGTCTGTTTAGAGGAATTCCGATCCCAGCTCTTCTAATGTATACATTCATATGTACTTGCGTTATTAATGAGTTAATTGGTGGTCTTCTTGCAAACCTATCTGTTAGCTCTATGCTGAGGCTTCACACGGTTAACAGGCTGTTCTGTCCAGCAAGCTATTGGTTTAATAGAAGTTGTACATTTTTATTTTGGCTGATCACTCAAAAATATTTAAAGATAAGCTCCAGTTTTCTTGTTCTCTGATACAAGGACTGACATTTCTTCTTATAAATGTCAATGAGACAAAGCATATAGCAATAGCAATAGCACCTGGACTTACAAACCTCTTCACAGTGCTTTACATTCCTCTCTAAGCAGTTTACAGAGTCAGCATATTGCCCCCAATAATCCGGGTCCTCATTTTACCAACCTCAGAAGGATGGAAAACGGAATCAACCTTGAGCCTGGTTAAATTCAAATTGCAGGCAGTCAGCAGAAGTAGCCTGCACTACTGCATTCTAACCACTGCGCCACCAAGGCTCTTGCATATGTTTATTTTACAAGTAAAATAAGCTTGGTTTATTCAGAAGATTTAATCTGAGCTTCTTCCAAACATTTATTATTTCATAACGTGGGATAACTCAGCTTTCCAAGTTTCGGGGAATAAATTCTACTTCAGTTAGTAAAATGTGAGAAAGGGCATTCCCTACCTCCCTTTCCCCACCCTGCTGCCTGTTTTTCTCCTCCTCAAAACCTTCCTCAGGTGATCTACGTTACCTTCAGAGCAATCTTGAGGACCAGCAGTGATCTGCAGATGGAAAGAGGCCTCAGCCATGTATAATAAAACATGCAACATCTCTTTCAGTTGTAGCATCTTATAACACTACCAAGTTAGAAGAGAATATTTATAGCTCAGGATTGAACTGTAGGTCTTTGGTGCTCTCTGAACTGTTTCACATTAGGTAACATGATCAGACTGAAAGTTCTGAAACATTTGCAAGAAAACTACCAAGCTCAGAGAGCACCAAAGACCCAACTGCTAAGTTACTTTAAGATGTTATTTTATTACTGTAGTACTCATGTGGGTCTCCCCTAAACCTTCACTTTTCTTGGTAGGCTGTTATGAGCATAATAAAATTGGGGAGAAAAGAAGCAAATATTCTTGAACTGTTTGGAAAAAATGGATAGAATAAAGGTTTTAGATCTGGTTGGAACAAGGTAGATATGGAAAAAATAGACTTCTATAGATATTCTGGATCGGGAAGAATTGTTTTCCATTTTAATATACTTGGATATCCTGACACACAAGATACTTTTCTTTCACAGCAAAGAGAAATAGAATATGAAGATAGTATCGCTAAGGAAGATCAGCCAATGGTAAGCAACATCTATTTGGATTGGTTTTTCTTCTTTCTCAAGCTGCCATTCTGGGGAGCTCAAGATGGAGCTGAAATAGCCATGCAGACTGGAACAATGGGGTGTTTGGTTGCTGTTGCCAACTGGCTGACTAGTATTTCCTGGACTGTCTTTATCCTTCATATCTGAACTGAATTTTAGGTCAGAGTTAAAAATTTCTGAGAAACTTGCAGAAATAAATAATAGACTAGGATATAGAATAGACTAGAATAGAATTCTTTATTGGCCAAGTGTGATTAGACACACAAGGAATTTGTCTTGGTGCAAATGCTCTCAGTGTACATAAAAGAAAAGATACATTCATCAAGAGCCGAGAATCATAAGGTACAACACTTAATGATAGTCATAGGGTACAATAAGCAATGAAATCATACTAGGAAACAGCCAGTAAAAATCGCTAGGATACAAGCAACAAGGTTACAGTCATACAGTCATAAGTGGGAGGAGATGGGTGAAATCTGAATGCTAGTTTTTCAGTTTACATGTATATTTTCTGTAATTAATTTTGTTGGACATTATAATTATATACTTAGTAGGGCTTTTTTGTAACATAGTTCCAGATCCCACAAAAAAAGAATATCTGCTAAAAAGCTTACCCTGCACTTGATTCTAGTACCTCTGTATATTCAGTTTGATCTAGCTTTATTACAGTCCGCAAAATTAAGCATACAAAGGTCCTTCATAAGCTTTCAAACAAACTTCCAATTCACACTTTCCTGTTTCTTTTTTCTAATCCAAGATTCCCATTGCTATTTCAATGTAATTACTCTTTTGGTCACAGAATAGCACATTATCTCATTCGTTTCTTGATTTTGCCTTGGAATTTTAACACCATTGTCTCAATTCTGTATATTACATGCTAATATTTACAATTTTTAAAACGACTGTAACAGAACATATGGACACACAAACAGAAGACAAAACGAAGAATGTGCTTTCATAAACAAAGCAGTAATCACTTCATTTCAGCTGGAAAGCAACAGTCATACTGGCATCCCTGTCAGCCTTTTACTTTTTATACCATTTCATTTATCCTAAGTTTTGTGGTCCATAAAAAAATCAGAAAGTATTTGCCCTGGGCTATCACAGGGCTTATTTATATGTACAAAAGATAAAAAATTCAGATTCAGGATTGTAGATGTTAAAATCAAAATGGACCTAAAATTTTAGTAGATATATTTAGATTTCAAGAGATGTACCCTCTTTTACAGATCTTAATTTTAAAATATTTTTTGTTTCTTCCCAGGTTCCTGGGGAGATTCAGGGTGAGGCTGGATTAGCCGGGAAGAAGACCATTGAAACTGTCAAGGCTGTAAGTTTATTTTTCCTAGAATTTCCTACTAAAAGAAAAGGTTTTTTTCTTTTTAAAAAAAATAATATTTTCAAAATATTCATATCTTGCCTTTAAAAAAAATCCTCTACATCAATTGCTGATCAGAAAGATGTCCAGATAAAGCACAAACTTTCTAATGCATTGAATTAGACTATCTATTTGCCTGAGTGTGGTTTCAGTGGGAGGCAGACCTATGAGTGAGTAAGAATCATTATTGAAAAGCTTAACTTCTACATCATCTCATTTTTCTAGCAGTTGAACAATCGAGGGAGAAATACTAATGTTTTCTTAGGCACAACTTCAAGATATTTGTTAGTGTGATGGCAGGATTTGAAACTACTACAGTATGGCATTTGGACAGTCCCTTCTCTAAAATATAAAGTGCATTTGATATTTTCCAGCATTGCTATTGTAATGGCTCTAGACTGCAATTATTTGCTCTGATAGACTTTTCTATTTAATTACTACCATGTATTTTGGAGTGTTTTCTTTTTTCCTCTCTAGGCTGAACGAATCATGGAAGCCATTGAACTTTACAGGGAGGAGACTATGAAACTGGAAGAGCACAAGGCCATCTGCAAAGCTGCTGGAAAAGAGGTGAGGAAGCAACAAGTTGTGTTTTCTTCAGTGTAGTGTGAGCAAATTAACAGAGTGAATACTTACGGAGCTGAAAAGAGGCATAACTTAACATTTGTACTGATCTTGGCATCTTTGAGATCCATGTTCTAAAGTGGATAAAAGTTCATTAAACAAGTGCATATAGTGAAAGGTTCTTCCCATTTGATGTAACAGAACCATCCAAACAAAAAGTTAAACCCAACTTCTGCCTAGGAATGCAGGAAAATCCCCAAACATAACTTGCTATTATTTAAGTTTGATCAGATTTTTCCCTTCAGTTTTGAACCATGTCCAAGTAGAAAGGAAATTTAGAAGAGACCCTATTTATTTATTTAGCTCATTTATTTAGCATATTTATATAGCTGCCCATTTCACAAACATCTGACTGGGTGGCATAGAACACAAGTGTTGAAAACTCCGTTACAGTCTAAAAACAATGATAAATAGATAAAACCCAAGAAAGTGGGAGGACAGACATCACATCAGCCCATCTTCCAGGCTCCCGCTGGGATCCCTCCCCCCCCTCCCAAGAGTGGTGAAAAAAACCCCATGTTTTATGGTATGCTTCAAACATGTGAAAAGAACTTATATAAAACAGGGTCAATATCTATTTTCTTTCTCTCCAGAGAGAATAATGGGCTTTTAAGTTACAGGAAGGCAGATTCCAAACAAGTATTATGAAAAATTTCCAAAGGGCAAGAACACGGTCATACTACAAGCAGTTACCCAAAGATGTAGTTGGCCACCTTTCACTTGTTGTAAAGGAAGAAGCTGCAGAGTCATCTGTCAGGGAAGCTTTAATTTGGAGCGTTGGACTCGACATCTGAATGGCCTCTTCCAATTCTTATGACAGGACATAGAAGACTGTCCTATCCCTAGGGGAAGTTGGCTAAAAACTAAAAGCTCACTTGAAACAAACATGGTCTTCTTGGATATTTGCTTCAGACAGGAAGAAATATTCATCGTCAGTGAGTTTTGCAAGGCTCTCAATGCAAGGCTTAATTTTGGAAATGGGGGCTGATAATTTGATTGCCAATAAATGTACAAATTCACTGTTTGTAGAAATTACCTCATCAGTGTTTGTTTCTCTCTTAAGATATTGCTATTGTTTACTAAGTAGTTTAATATCTGTAACAGAGTATTGACGCCAGTTCTTCATGTTCTCTTTACATTTGATTCACTGCATGTTACCTCCCTGTCTCTGTAGTTCCATGATTTGCTTCAGTTGTAACAGCTTAGATTTGAACGTGCATACATAAAATGACTTATTTGGAGAACCATGATCCTGTCAAGGATCCTTGCTGTTTGGTTATGTGTATAGTTGATTAGGGTAGATTAAATTAATATTTTATCAAACTGAGTGGATTTGAGACATGTTTTATAACTAGAAAGAGCTGTTTCTTTTTTTCAGGTAGTGAAATGATGCATTTAATTTTTCAAAACAAGATATGTTAGCAAATTACATTTGAACTTTCATATAAGTTGGTTATTATAACTCAGTTTATTTCTCCAGGTTCCTCTTCCTGTAAATCCAATTCTCCAGGCATGTGGCAATATTTCAGTAAGTCTGCTTTTAGTCATTTTAAGGAACTTTCTTGGCATTAAAAACAGATCATAAATAGAAGTATATATCTCATGTAAAGGTCTGGGTAACGTTTATAATGGATTAGAAATCATGTTTGTGTGCTTCTTTTTTTATTCTTTTCAAACTTAGTGTTCCTATAATTTCATGTTTTGGTAACTTACAATTTCCATGAGTAGGATAACCTTGGTGCAACTTATATTCTCTCTTTTTTGTACAGAGGCAGAATTAGTTGAATTATCAATCTTTCTGCTGAATCCAACTGTTTTCTTTTTTTAAAAAACTCTCTTTAATCATCATTTTATTTTTCATTAACCTAGAACTAAGGAAAAATTTCCTAACAGAACAATTTAATTTTTTAATTTTTAACCGTATTCGGCTTGTTTATTTGTTTAATTTTTTCTTATTGTAAATTTCTTCTGTTTTAATGTTCGCCGCCCTGAGTCCTTAGGGAGTAGGGCGGCATACAAGTTGAATGAATGAATGAATGAATGAATGAATGAATGAATGAAATAAATAAATAAATAAATAAATAAATAAATAAATAAATAAATAAATAAATTTAATCAGTGAAATAAATGACTTGCCTCCAAACGTTGTGGGTGCTCCATTACTGGACATTTTTAAGAAGAGATTGGACAACCATTTGTCTGGAATGGTATAGGGTCTACTGCCTGAGCAGGGGGTTGGACTAGAAGACCTCCAAGGTCCCTTCCAATTGTGTTATTCTGTTACTCTTTTTATGCATGTGTGAGATAGATTTCACAGGTAAACATTTTAAAAATTGGAGGGTATATTTGCAATCTTGAGGAGATTAAATTTTATATGTTCATATTTCTACCTGAAAAACTTCTTAATAGATCTGTCTCTTAAAAACTGCCTTGTTGTTATAACTTAGTAAGTTACTACAAGTAAGTATGGAAATCAGATACAATAAATCTTACTTAACTAAAGGTATCTTCAAGATACTTTGCCTTTTCTCACATTTACATTTTGTTTCGCTATAGTAAATCTGGCAGCTAATAATAAAATAGCATTATTGATCACTTACATCCACCTTTTGTAGTTCTTGGGAGAATAGGCAATAAAGCCACAATAAAATTAATTTCCAAAATGATTTGTGTAATTTTTTGTTTTTGATTTCTTTACAATCTGTTTTTCAATTTTTATCGAATTGGTACATATTGGTAACAGTTCTGTTTACAGTAATTGTTCCTTTGAGGTAACCAAAGGAGTAATTAAACAGACATTGCTACGAATATGTACCAATTTAATTAATAAGCTCAAACACAATTGGTAAATATAATGTAATTTCAAGACGGTGGAGTAACTAGCTATACATTATTATTAAGGGTCAATTCTTGATGATTTGCTGAAATAAAGAGAATATGAAGTGAGATGGTCACTTCTGTGTGATAGTTTGTGTAGTAAGTTGTTAGTGTAGTGAGATACAGAGAAAAATATGCATCCTAAAATTGGTTGGTGAAAGTTAAGGATTTGATTTATTTACTGTAGCTTATGAAATTATTCTTGTTTTTCCTTGCAGCCTTCTGCATATGTATTGGATATTCTCAAAAAGGTGAAATCAAGGTGTGTGTTCGTAGAAGCTTCTTATCAACAAAATCTTGAATTTCTTAATAGCTTGTCTAATGGGAGCTGCTGATGTAAAAGCTAGAGTGGTCTAGCAAGTTGAATCTACTTTGTATGAATCCCATGTTCTATCTTCATAATCTAGTTTTGTCAAGCTGCATTAAGAGAATGTGCCCTAATAAAGTATTGAGCAGTACTGAATGTAGCATTTCAAATACGATAATATTCTTGGAATCCCATGATACAATGTATGTTCTATGTCTTAATTAGAATATACAGTTTTACTGCCCCTCAGACATTGTCCTTTGCTCTAATGATCAGAATAATCAGCAGTCATATCACTGGAAGCATGTAGACAGAAACATTTTTGTTTTTGCAATTCTTCTCCAGTCTCACTCACCATGAGGAGCTAAATAATATTTCTGAGGGTTAAATGAACCATAAAATTGCAGCTAATTTACTTCTAGAGAGTAAGTAAGTACTTCTATGCAAATCGTCATCTTGTCTTTTATGGAAGTATGGCTGTTGAGTATCGGTGGTTCTAATGGTAGAAATTGCCCTAGAATTTGGGCTGGCAACTTGCAGTCCTCCAATTGGACTGCAATTCCTGTCATATTTTTCCATAATGGCTAAGGCTGATAGGTTCTGCACCTCTGCCTACCTCTGCTGTGAAATGAAATTAAGCCACATTTCACACAGGATAAGAGTTTCTCAAACTTTCGCTGTACGGAGCCCACTTGAGAGGCTAGTGTTTCAGAAAAAAAAAACTTCAGGGATTTGCTTCTAACTATTATCCAGCTGGCATTAAGTAAGGAGAGCAAGGGGACCAAGCTGGAGCAAGACTGAGAATCAAAGATAGAACCAGACCTGTCATTTGAAACCATTGATTCAGCATGATCCCTATTTTATTGATTAGCTAATTCTATTTCTTGGAAAGAAGGCAGTAACAGTGCCAGGAACTGTTTAAAGTATGCCTTCCCTTTGCCTTGAGCATCTGCTTTTCTGCCCTTGACAAGAGAAAAATATTATTGCCAGGCCGTTGGGGTTTTTTTTTTAATGTTGTTGGTGCTTGATATGGAAATGATGATCCTTTTTCTTTCTTTCTCTCTCTCATAGTGAATTGGAAGAATCCCTTTTGGTTTTGCCTTTCTCCTATGTGCCTGACCTTCTAATGCTCTTCAATCAATATTTTGAATTGGGTCTAGAAGTAGAGTTGCTCTGCCGGGCTCTCCTGTTTCTGCTGAGGTAAATTGAAGGGTTTTTCTTTTTAATCAGGTATACTATTACTATTTTCTTTAAGACTGACACTAGCTTAGATTAATTTGGGGAACCTAATCGAAGTTTGGCATGCTTAGAAAGTGAATTTGAATTTAATAAAAAAAATCAATAGCTCAATTTTTGTGCACAGCTTAGCAGTTCTGGGTTAGTCACTAGAACATAAATACGCAGGTGAAAGTTGCTGGTTTGCTGTTTCATCATTTTTGTTGATTTAAAAAACATACATCAGTAGAATCAATCTCTAGTCAACAAACATTTCATTTAAGCTGGATATCAGTTTCCCCAATCCCTTTATCTTGTGCTATAGGTCCATTACTTCACATTCTTTGATATCTTGTAATTGTCAAAGGTGGCAAAACCGGCAATAAAGTCTGGCAATACCGAACAATTGTTCTTGTAGGCAACCCTGATCAACATGCACATTCAATGAAAAATTAAAAATGCTGTTTACTTTGTGAATTGCTTTAATGTTGTTGACAAGTGGTATAATCAGGACTTATGTGTTTGTTTGCTTGCTCACTTGCTTGTTTGATTTCTGGGTAGTGTGCAAAAATCAAGCACAACAAAATGTACCCCACAATAAGATTAAATTACTAATGGCTATACATAAAAATGATAATTTTTTAAAAATGCAGCTCCATGTTATTAAGGCTGAATGAAAAAGGTGTGTTTCTAAGCCCTTCTTAAAAGTCTGCGGATTGGCATCTCTATCAAGAGTGCTCTACATATGAGACCCCATCAGCAAGATAGATTGATCCCAAGCAGTAAGCAGGTGAACCAGCTGCCACTAAAAACAGGCCTCCTTATTTTATCTCAATAATTAGTATAAATCTCATTTGAGGTTGGCTCTCTCTAGATGTTCCAGGGCTTTAAAACCACAAATAGCATCTTGTATATATCTGGAAATCAGTCAACAATTAGGGCTTTTAGAATAGGGAGAAAATGGCCTCTGCAGGATAAAGTGGAAGTTGCAAGTGACACATGGGGTAGCTCTATGTATCTTATTACAAAATTCAAGCTTGGAGGTTACCAGCAGAGGTGTGTTTTGGTTCTTAGACTTAGACTAAAGATTTGTAAAAATGACCTGTAACAGTGCAGGAATTTTTTTTTTGTCAAAAGTCACACTATGAGGTCAGGGGCTTGAAGCAAAGTGAGGAATGAGGGGAAAAATGACAGGCTTTCTTTTCCCTGCCTCTTTCTTCTCACTAAGTAAGCTATCTGAGGAGTCAGAGACTTGCTATTATGCTTATTATAATTATCTAACTTTATCTATTATCTATCTGAATACCTCCCCTCTCTTTTACTCCTAACATTTTAGTTTCATGGCCAGTTTTTGCTAGTGGTCGGAACTTGCAAAAGGATTCTTCCCCTTTGCTACTCTTCTACAATTTCAGGGTTTGTTCTTTTCTTTTCTTTCCATGCTGCATGAAGATAGGCTAACAGCTGAAGTTTCCCCATTCTCCCTTCCTGCCCTGGGATTTCATCTTGATACCATGGGAACCTGTCTTTTTTTCCAAAGGTTAGGCAAAGTTCCTCCTGGATTAGTCAGGAATCCAGAACCAATATCTTGATAATCTAAACAAAATTAGTTTTCCTGTGTTTGTTCCTCCTCCTAGGATACACTTTGGGCAGATTACAAGCAATCAGCTTCTTGTTCAAGTGATGGAGAACCTGAAGAAAACTACCCTTTCCAGAGTCAGTCAAGTGAAAGTAAGTGTGCAGTAGCACAATATTTCTGCATATTTAAAAATTGATTGTTTAGAATTTAGAAACAACCTGGTTTACAATTCTAGTCTGATCTCTTAAGCTCTGCAGTTTCTTATCCAGGGTCATGGAAGAGGCAGCAAGTGAATATCTCACTGGATATCATCTGCATTAAGAGTTAGGAGCATCCTCTCAGCCCCAGCTCATGTCTTTTTCCCTAGAGCTAGGAATATGGGTGGAATGGGATGACAAAAATTCCCATAGTTTTGTCAAATAGTGAGAGGGTAAGGATTAAAGCTTGTTGGTATCTGAAACAAAGAGGAAAATTTGCTGATAAGCTAATACTTAGCTGCTATGATTTTTTCCCTCCAGTTTTGAATCCCATCTGAAATAATAGGATAACGCTGCCATTATCTTACAGTTTTAAAGTGGGTGTCAGGACAATTGAATGTTGAAATAAGAGCAAATATATGGGACTAAGTAGATGATGTTTTAATGGTTTTCCTGGTCTTTTCTTAAACTTCACTATTCATTTGTATTTATGTTCTACCTTTAGGATGTTCTGGGATTTAATATGGCTGGTCTCCAGTTCCTCAAAAGAGAAATTGAAGCCAGGGATGAAGTGACTTTTTTTGCTGATGCTACTGACCGATTTGAGGAGAAAAAGAAGAAGAGAAAGAAGAAACAGAAGATGATTCTTGCAATGCTATGAAGTAGTTTGCTGAAGGAATTGTTGCTGCCCAGGAATGTGATGCATGCTTTCACCTCCTGAAGAGGGAGTGTCTCTCGAGGATTTGGGAGAGGATGCGGGAACCAGACAAAATCAGGCTGAGTTTTTATCCACAGGTTTTGAGATGGGTTGCAGATCAGGAGTATCCCTTTCATCTGTCCCCTGCTTTTGACTGCTACGTTTTCTGACCTGCTGCTTTTGCTCTTCTTTAAAAGCTACCTCCTACCCCAGGATCCCACACTGACTCTTATCCCACTCATCATAATGACAAATCATGCAGATAGAGCTCTCTGCCCTCTTGCTGGATGGATGAATTGTTTTACAACAACATCGTTCCTCCCCATTCTCTGAAGAAAAGAAAGAAAAAAAACAACAATTGTTCAGATTTGATCTGGCTACGAATGACATGCTTCACATAATATAGCATTTTGGAGAATAGACCTTTCTTTGCAATTTGAGAAGGTTTCACTTGTACTTGCTTTTCAGTCTTATTTTTGCTATTTAATGAATTTGTCATTTTAATAATAGCAGTTTGTATTCGACTCGTTATTTTCTGATCTTAGTTTTGGAGTGGAAATGGGGTCAAATGTTTTACTCATTTAAATGAAACAGTATGTTTTTTTTCTCATGGACTACAAGACTGAGATTGTTAGGATTATATGTTTTGAGTATCGAGTTCAATTGCATATTAGTTGCCATTTGTAATTCCATAAATCATTTTGTTCCTCTATGGTACAAGCTCTGTTGTAAGCCTTGAAATCCCAACAAAAGTCTTCCAGATGACATATTAAAGTTAAAAATTAGCTCTCCAGATGTGTAAATGGGGTGGAAATCTAATCTAGCCTGATAAGGAATCTGGTTTCCCCATTTAACCTTGAACACTAGCACCAGAAAATTCAGCAATTTGCTCTAAATCTTCTTACTTTTCTAGGGAAGGCACATGGGCAGATTTTCAAAATAAGTATTGATAGTTATTCTATCCCAGTATCAAAATGAGCTGTTTTTGATGAATGCTAGTGATATTCTCAAAATATTAGAGATGTTGCACAAGTTATTTGTGCTTTTTCACCTTCAGCAAGGTGGTAGCAATTTGTTTACATTCCCTTTAAATTTTCATAAATCCAAACCACAAGATTTACTGTAATGCAGAATTTTTCTTATTTATTGTTGCATGTTCATATTAAGATGATATGCCCACAATTGTTTACAATACCAATTTATATACAATGCATAAATATTAGTTTAAAAACAATTTCATTAACCTTTGAAAACATTGATTTAACATTCTTTGCATATTAAGAAGGTTAGCACTGCAGGACTGTCATAATGGAAAAAATTAACCTGGTCTGCTCTGCAAAACAAGCAAAAAATTATATAAGCATATGGACAAATTTCTAAGCAATTTTTCTGATGTAACTTTCTAGTACAACTAACTTGACTGTCAAAATGCGTATGTCTGCTAAATTCAGCAGGTAGATACAATCATTTAGTAATAATGGAAATGGATTTTTGCCTTTGACATTTTCTTAAATATGGAATTCTTATTTAATGAAGCAGATGGCTTGAGACCACTAGTGGCCTCTGCCCTCCTCTGAAAACTGGTGACAGAAAAAAAAATTCTGTCTGAAAGAAACAAAATCCTCCTACAGGTCTCGCTTTCCTCAAAAAATGCTGAAAACAGACTGCTGCTTATCCAATCATTCTAAATTGCATATGACTTGAACTTATGAATTTATGTAGTTTTTAATTTGCATTTTCTGGTCACTAGACAAATATATTTCTTGACTCAAGGCTGCGGAGGTGACTGTTTGGCAGAAAGCAGTTGGCCGGACAAGAATTGGGAAAGGAATCTCAATTTGCCAAATCCTTTTCTCACTGTTTTTTTTCCCCTGAGTACAAGAAGCATATCACCTGTCTGCAGCAATACATTCAAATGTGTCCACCTAGAATTTTGCAAGCCACTTCTTTAAAAAGCATGTGTAGCGTACGGTGTCCCAATAGGTTTGATGCATATTTTAAATTTGTGATATTTCGCTGCTTGAATATTTTGGTGTTGTCATTCTCTCATTTAGGATCTGTCCCCATCAATGCCATTCATGACTCTTAAGCCCAAATGGTCTCTAGGTTTCCCTTCATCCCCACCCCCCACCCCTTCCCCACCAGTACATCCCAAGCTCCTTACTACTTCCTCCCAATAGTGGTTTAATTGCCACACATAAGCTCTCATTTTGATATGGTGAAACCCAGACTTTCCATACAGAAATACAATTGCTTACATTAATGAGGAAGCTTGTGAGGAAGTATTACTCTAAACTGAGAGGCTGGATTTGCTGGAATCAACTGGACGCTGGAGGCTTGCCTTCCCTTGGGATAGTTTGATGGTCTCTCATCATAGACGATGTCTGTTAAGACTGGTGAAAAAGCAAGTTAAGGAGATACATTGTTCTGCTAAACCCTTTTCCGAGCCTTGAGTGTAATAAAAGCATAATAAATAATAAAGCATAAAGACATTCTTTAAAAAAGAGGCTGCCTGAGCCACTAAATTCTACTTTTGTTTTGGCAACACAAAAAGCATTTGAGAAAATACAATGAGACATGAGACTCCAGAGCATTTTCTTTCTTACACAGTTTAGCAGAGAAAGTAATAATGATGTCCCTGGGTCAGCTAGCTTACATTTTTGTCCATGTGATAAGAGTAGCACAGGGTCATAGACAACACCAAGTAAACTGTTTATAGTTTCTTTGATGTTAATATAGCAACTCGTGTTTGACAGTGCTGCAGCTGATAATGAAATGCCACATTATTCTCAGTTGTACAAACCAGTAGTGTGTGTTTGTGCTTTCAGATCTCCTGGGAGATGCAATTTTCCTTAATATAGGAAAAATTAACAGGACAACAATAGAAAACAGAAAAACTCCAAACAAAGCCTTTGTTATAAACCAGATTGAAGTGATATTCTGGTTCTTAGAAATAGGAGCAATGTAATTGTATGTAAACGCCTCTTTTTGATAATACGCCAGCAGCTGAAGTGAACAATAGAAAGTGGGCATGGCTGCTCCTATAACAACTTCCAAATAAACATGCATAATGTTTATGAGGGATATTGCCGTGGAAAGGTTTTATTCTGAAAGATAGCACTAGAAATAAAAATAACAAGTGTGGGATACTAAATAAGTAAATAAGTGATTTAAAGAAAGGTAAGATTGCCACTTGTCAGTGGAGTAAAGGCCATTAGTTTATCCTATATAAACTCAGTGTAGAACAAAAGAAAAGAAACACTGAAAGATATTTGCTTCCACAGGAAGAAATAGTGTTTCGGTTTCGGTTTGAATTTCAATCTGATGGGAAAGTTTGTCAAAGCCCTCATCTCCTTCCACTCCAATAGCCATGGCAAAAATCTCTATTTCCAGTACAGTTTGCAGTCCAGCAGCCACCTAGAAAAGACAGATCATATAATTCACCATGAAAAAAAATCGATTCTTGCCTCCCACTCCCTTGCTCCCTTTAAATTATTCTTAACCATCACCCTAAATAAACTTGCTGGTAAGGCTTCATTTCATTTGTGACTTGAATTTCCACCATAACATTTCTACTATAAACTCTTCACCTGAAACTGTGATAACAAATGACTTGTTTGGAGCACAGAGTGAAAGAAAGCTAAATCCCATGTAATTTTCTTGGTGTGAATAGTCCCAAACTATTTTTATGGCAATTTACCCTTCAAATGTTCAACATAGAATTTCCTTCCAGTTACTATACTGTATAATCCCCGAAACTGATGGTACATCATTTGAACACAACAAAAACTGAAGAATTGTGGATAAGCAGCATGTTAAAGGTAATTTAAAGGATTTCCCATATTTAGGAAAAGGAATAAGTCCATTAAAAAAAAAAGCTGCTGAAATGTGTTCATTAGAAGGAAGATGAAGTTTTCTTAAAGCCTATACAAACTACATACAGGAGACAGGTATTAAGAAATATCCAAAAAGGAGATTACTACATCATTCTGTTAAGATATAGCAATCAGCCCATTTCTCCCAACACTCATGTATAGGCTGCTGGGGCATATATTCACTAGAGTAGCGCTCATTCTTGGCACAATTTTTTGGCTAAACGAAGAGATGCCTCACAGTTTGCATCAGGTGTTCTCATGTTCCAATGACTTCTATAATCTTAGTGGGAGAAAGAGAAGGTTCTTCTGAATGTTATGCACATTTGTGTGCATAATTGTTTGAAGAGTTTAAAAAACAAAACCTAAGCTCAAAAAATGTGACCACTGCTCTTCACTACTGCAGAGTAAAAGGCAGCACTTCTGGTATTCTGCTTCATCTGTCTAACACAGAATTTCAGAACTTATATTTTATTGCTATTTGAAAAGAAAGGCCATCTCAATAATCCTGAAGTGTCAAATCAATCCCACATAGAAGACAATCCATTCTATGCCTATTTATTAATTTGTTGCTAGTACAGTAGGTTAGACAGATGTGCTTGGTCTCTTAAATCCTTAACTACTGCAGAGAACCCTTGTGACTGGCCATTAGTCCAGGAAAATCTTTAAGATCATTAAACTATATTATATTCCTCTAAAATGTTTCTATCTGTAGCTTATTATACGGAGAAATCTTATTAAACTACTAGTTAGGATAAAAATCTTCTGGCCTTCTCCAAAGGTTGTACTTCCATTTTTTTACTGGAGTTGGAGATGTGCAGAAGACAAAAGGCACTAATGCTAGAGGACTTGTCCAATTGCTCAGTGTACTGATTTCTAGTAATCACTAGTCAGGACCAGCATTATTCAGTGACAATTCAGAGGAAAGAGGCACTAGATGGGTATCAGCTAAGAAGTCCATAATATTCTGCCAGTTCAAGATGGATGGATAGCACTTGAACTCAGTTGTGAGAAAAGGCCCATAGGCCATATTTAAGAACAGTGGTCTGCCTGCAGAAGAAAAACCAATTCAAATTAATTAAACACCCTAAGACTTACAGGCCCTGGGGTGTAGTTCACTCGCAATCCTGTAGAAGGTGGTGGTTGTTTCACCCGAAACCTGCCAGGTAATAGAAACGTTATTTTGTTTTGTTTTGTGCTGAACCAGAGAAATAAGAAGCACAGCATGGAAGAAGATGGGACCACACAAATGTTGGCTTCTATAATTATTAAGATATTTTCAATCTGTGTCAAGAATAAGTCATGGAGGCAAAGTTTAAATTCATAACTTAAGGAGTCCCCAAAATAACCACTTAGAATGGGTTACTAAAGCTACATTCAGCCTTTTTCATTTCTTGGTTACCATCTTTATCTAAAATATATTTTTCAGTCTGAAGAAAAACATTATGTAATGTGGCTTGGGTATTTTTAGTGAAATAATAGCATATTGCTTCCTTGTAATTAGTATTTGAAAGATCATTTTACTGGCCTCATTTGAAGCCATCTAAAACTAAGTGTCTGGCTGGAAATTTGTTCCCACTGCAACCTATATGCATCATAAAATAGATTTAACCTCTCTCCTAATCTCTTCAGTCTGATGACAGATAAAACTGGTCTCAAACAGAATATGTATCTAAAGGACCAAAGTGAAACTGGGAGATAATCTATGTAAATTTTAACAACCTCCAGCTGTTCTTTGTAGTCTCTATTGTTTATAAGGGAAAAGGCAAACTAGTAAAAAGGCAAACATCTTGGTCAAGGGATCAATTGAGGACTTCTTATGCCAGCTAGATTAATGGGAAGATTTTTATGTAATTGTGCAGAAAACCTGGATCCAGACAATGGACAGATCATCTGAGAAAGCTTCTCAGATGGGCTATTAAGAATCAGCCCAATGGTAACTTAGATCTCTCCAGAAAGAGAGTTTTTAAACTATATCTTCAGTCTTGATGGCTGTACTTCTGATTTAAGGGACATTTGGGGCACTGTGGTTTTGCCTATTAAACATACTGTTTGTATCATCAAACCTAGGAATGATATTGTCGTGTAATTTGAATTTCTGGAGGAAAGGGCCAGTAAGAAACAAAATGCCTGCTTCTTTAGACAGCTGTCTAAAGAGCACAGAATGGAAGTATCTCAGACAATTGCTCCTTCATACTCCTGCTGGTGGCCTCATCCAAAGCCCAAACTAGATTCTTCTGAATAATAAGGTTCTGGTGAAGAAGAAAAACTCCCATGTGACAACTTGTAAAATATCACCAATGCTAGCATGATAATTTCTGCCCAAAAGGAGGATTTCACTCTGAACTCCTAGCACAGATGCAACTTTATGAACCTTTATGAATATAAACAAAAGAAATGTGTTTGAAATCCACTACATTTCTTTCCGCATTGGATTCAAAAAGCAAACTAAGTAAAGGTAAGGTATTGGAACATTCAGCAGGTATGTCCACGTGGGTCCATAAGCCATGTAGTTGGAACTAAATGGTCTTTGACCATCATAACTATCTTGTTCTTTGTAAATGCCAGGGAAGATAATATTGGGCAGTACCATATCACCTTTATTCTAAATTCAAAAGGTAATTCTGCTGCAAAAGGACCCATCAGAAATGAAATTCTGTCTCATGCCATTGCAGAATATAGTTTCAATTGTTATAGTAATTTTTACCTTCATTCCATGTTATTCTAACAAAACCTTGGACGTTAGAAGTTGGTGCATCCTTGCCAGTTCAACTCAAAGTCACTAAATGCTAATACTACAACAATGAGGACGGAAGGGAGATTAGGTAGGCATTTCACCTTTTGGACAAATACTTCAAGGCAACAAATTTACCACTGCAAATGTTTTGCCCTAGAAAGTGTCATCTGTGTTATACAAACTCTATGCATGACTCATAGAAGAACATGGCTACCACAAATGCTTCCGTTCTGAAAATAATTATTATTATTGATGAAATTCAGGTCCATGGGTTGGTGCTATTCTCATATATTACATTCCTGTAGTGAAAAGAGAGAAATTATCTTTGTTCTTCCTCTTTGAACAATTTACCACTCTGACATTGTTCATATAGAAAAGAATCTCAGTTATCTGCAAACAACTCCATGGCATATCCCCAAATAGCCAAAAAGCTAAATATTTTGATATGTTATCCTTTGGCCAATATAAAACTTGCGAGTAATATATACAAACCTGCAGAAGTCCATTCCAACATTCTTCAAAGCCACTGTGGTTGAGTAAGTGCAGCCCTCCTTAAGAATGCCAAATGTCACCTTCGGTGGGATAAGAAGGAATCCTGACATTTTCTGGGAAGGTGCTGTGACAGAGCATGTGCGGACTTTGCCAGAAACAAGGTCTACATTCTTCACAAACAAGAGAGATTATTTAGGAAGGACAGACATCAGAATTCTTAAGCCATACATCTATTTGTTCCATTGATATTCTACCCATTCACAGCAGCTATTAATACTTCAATTCTGAAATGAAGATTGGTATTCAGAATTCACAATAGGCTAAATACAAAATAATATTTTTGTCAATAGGAACTTAATATACCTTTATAAATGTATTATAAGTGGATTTGCCCATGTGAAATCAGTCCTGTGTATAATTTAATATGTACAAAAATGTACAATATTTGTGTTCTGTAGTATGGATTTGAACTTAAGACATGAAAGTCTATTTAATCTTCAGTACACTCCTGGATGAGAGAAATAAATCTGTACTATAAATTTTGCTAAGGGCTTTATTTTTGTTTCAGTAAAATTATACTGCCCAGCTCCTTAATGTCAGATAGTACTTCTCTTACTTTTCAGGTGCCATCAAGCCTGTTTTAGTCTTACATAATCAGATGGACTTACTAAATGATAAGCTATGGTTAATTATCATTGGACCACATATGAGGAAAATAGGTGGAAGCCATCCAACAGCAGAAGGAGATGTTCACAGAGGAAGCAAAGATTTGAAATAAATTCCTTTGTTCCCAAACCTAGCTTCTTCTGTCCTTATTGGATGAGAGGGGCAAATCTTTTGTACTCAGTATATAAGCAGCTCAAAGGGAGGGAAGGAAGAAAAGTCCACTCCTAATCCATCCAATGCAGTCCCCAAAACCAAGCTACTTGCATTCCAGGATGACAGAGTGGATTGGAGTACATGGTTGTCCATTTGCTCCAAACCCTTTGGCTACTACTGTTTAGTGACAGCTGGAAAAAACCAGCTAGCTACTTGTGGTGCGGGAGGAATCTTAGGTACTTGAGTTGCTATTCAATGTCTGTAACACCTGATATTCTGTTAGGGAAGCAAAGGAGTATACAATGGTAGTGGGATGAGCTTGTATGCTTTTCTGTGATATTCTGTGACAGCAACTTTTCTAGATTAAAAAAAAATCTTGGATAAATTCTAAGATGAAATGATCTTTGAATCATTTAGGACTATGCACATCTCACTGCTCTTTGACTAATATGTCATCCCTTAACCACATGGTAGAACTAATCACAAATTGCAGGTAGGATATGTTATTGGATCAAGTTCAACATTCAATTTCCTACCCAGGGAAAATACCCCTCTGGGTTGCATACATTGAATTTTAAGTCCAACAATGCTGGCATTGAATAAGTGCCAATAAGGTGCTTCCCCAGAGTGGGGTGTTTTAGGAGGAAGATAATCATTATACAACATTTATTTCTTATAAACATATTCTACCTTTCCTCTAAAGACCTCAAAAGTTGTGCTCATGGTTCACTTCTCATGTGATCCTCACATTAACAACACTTTGAGATAGGCTGAGCTGAGGTAAAGGAATGTTTCTGATTCAACTAGAAAACTCCATGAACAAACTAGGATTTGGGAATTTGTCCCAGTCCAATGCTATAACCATTGCACTGCACTGGTAGGAAGGCTCAACTGATTGCAGATTCTGCTGAAATTTCTAAAACTTGAGAACTGGATAGAAGACATGGTGATGCATCTTTTAAGCATGATCATCTTAACTAGAACAAAAAAAGTTTCAGGAGACAGAACAATTCTAAATACAATGAAGGTAAAGTCAAGGATAATTTTAAAAAAGCTAATTGTACTGTGGGAATTATGTTACTTTTTGCCTTGGTACTGATTGTGTCTTGTTTCTTTGTATCAAAGCAGGCAATTTCACTTTCTCTTTTCTTGGGGATCCTGTAACATCCACAAAAAGTGATCGAAGTTTTGGATGGATCTGGACTCCATTTTCACTTCCTTCTGCATCTACTGAGAAGGAAAAGAGTTTTAAGACTACAGTATATGCCCTGGCCTAGACTAATTCTACAACCCACTGAAGAGGTTAGGGTACGATTAGAACCAAAGTGACAAAGGAAGACAAGATTGTTTGTGGTAATGCTCTCTGAGATCACTTAGGAGAAAAAGAACCTGAGTGGCAAAAAAAGGGGGGGGATTTTATTTGATAACCAATTGAAGTCCTTGAAGAAATATTGATATTTTCAAGGGAAGAGATTTTTGGCAAGGAGAGGTAAGCCAAAAGGCACCAACCGTATTATTAAGTATATTAAGTGCAAAACTTTTGCTTAATCTCTATTCTTTGCTATGTCAGTAGCTCAAAAAATCAATCTGGTCATCTCAGATCAAACTCTAAACAAAGCAAAATGCCTATACATAAACAATAGATTTTAATTTTAGGATCCAGGTAAGATACCAAAGGAATAAAAAAGGAACTTTATTCTAGAGTTCCATTTTTGCAGAATTATGCAACTTTTCTAGGTTGAAGGCTTTTGAGTGGCATGCCAGATATTTTAAGTAACAAATTAAATAGAATTGATGCAAATTTGGGGCTCAAAAGAGGCTATGGGGCCACAGGTGAGTTGTCTGCATTTTTAAAGCTAGTTTTGGGATCTTAAAATACTGCCAACACGGATGATAGTTAGTGGGCTGTGATTTGCTATATTTTCTCCACTGTGTTACATATTACAGTTCATTCATACATAGTAATATATCCGTTATGACACTTTGACCCCTCAATCTCCCTTCTTTGACAGGAAGTTAAATGTGCTAGAACAAATATTTTCTGAACTCAAGAAAGTAGTTGAGGACAACAAAATATGCTACATGTAGAACACATACAATATATGCAACTTACCAATATTACTTATTAGGTGGAGATCAACAAACTAGCTATAAAGATATACAGTAGATATTTTAAACATGTTATAAAGTTCTATTAATAACTGTTTTTTTTTCAAAGAGCTCTTTGGAATGGTTTACCATTTGTAAAATGGGATGGATAGGTTTCAGCATAGATTGAGGAAGAAATGGTGTTTGGAGGCAGTTCTTTGGATTGCTTACGTCTGACCAAGCCATCTTTGATTTCTAAAACATAAATATAAATTCATCTGAAGCATTTTTATTTTGCTATTTATTTGTTAAACAAATTTGTACAACTGCCCAATTCACACAGAGGTGGGCGGCTTACAAAACATTCAAAATGCACCATGTAATAAAATCCCATTTAAAAAAACCCATCCCGCCCCCATGGCAGCAACAGCACAATCAAATCAGCCATTATGACAACTCGCCACGGGACAAGAGTTACACTAATATCAAAGAAATGGTGGAATAGAATCATTAAAGAAAGAATGCAAAAGGAGGGACAAATGAAATGTGAATAATAAACATTTAAATAATTTTAAAACTTTTAAAAATAATTAAACTGAATTGTTGAGTTGTCCTGCGGTGAATTGTCCCATGGTGGATTGGACACAGCAAGTTGGCCATGGTAGGTTTTTTTTTTTAAAATTCATATTTATATCCCGCCCTTCTCCGGAGACTCAGGGCGGCTTACAATTTTTGGGATACAACCCAATGTGCTCAGCAATAGCCTTCCTTCCATTGTATATGCCTGCTTATTACTAAGCGGCATTTTTACAAAGTCAGCTTATTGCCCCCAACAATCTTGGGTCCTCAGGTTGGCAAGGCACATTGTGCCATTCCACTCCATCTCAGTCATAGTCCATGGGTCTGGTGAAAACCACATTTTAGGGTGTTTTGGAAAAGCAACAGGGAGAAGACCCTCTGAACAGGTTCACTATTTGCTCTGAAAGGCTCATACATTATTTTATAGAAAAATAGAATAGAAAACAGAATACATAAAAAAATGACAAAGCACATGGTGTCAACTCATAAAACATTCCTATGCCTGTTTTAGTAGTTGACATAAAAAAGGGGGCATCTCAATCTGGTAGAGCAGTGCAACAGTTTAAAAGCGAAAGTACATTCCAACTCTTATCTTTAAAAGATTGTAACTAAAATACCATTTTGCCCATGAATCTATTTAATTGGAGAACATGAATGATGACACCCAGCCTGTGTACCAGATTGGAGAATCTGGTTTATGACATACCCGGGGGGGGGGGAACAGGGTCACAGGTGACTGTAAATTACATATGCCAGAGTTGGCTTCATACAGGGCAGTGCCAGCATGTCACCTCTAATGAATCCTTTGAAGTTTTTTGAAGTTTGGCTCGAGAATCATGATTTAATTACAGCAATTGCTGGAATCCTGACACATGGTTGAAAACACATAATGTGAAAATTCTGAACATTTTATGAAATCTTTGTAAAGGCCAGCGATAATGAAAGCAAATGGTTTTTATGACATCCAGAACAGATGGTCCTGTTCTTTCTCATAAGGCAGTTAGTCACAAGGGGTGGAAAGGCCCCAGCCTAGTCCCTGGCTCTTTCTGAGAGCAGAAGCCTATATTCTCTGTAATTTAAAATGTTATCCATGTCTATAAAATTTCCTGTCCACTTGAAGGCACAACATGCAAGAGAAATTCTTTGAGTGTTTTGTGACATCTTCCCTGTAAAAAGGCAAGAGACTCCAAACCAGGCAAGTTGGATAGCTCGCACACCAGGTAAGGAGTGAGTGGGCGGGGAGGGGCAGGGCCAGCCAGTGGAGCGATTTGCCGGTTCTCCGAACTGAGGACAATTGTGTGTGCAGCATCTGCAAGTAATCATCAGCTGTGCTGCCTGGACAGCTGACAAGCGCTGCGCTTGGGTACACAGCCTTTGAAAATCCTCTTGTTTCCTGCTTTTTCAACCTCAGCTGTGCTGTGTAGCTGAGGAGGGAAAAGCAGGGAATAAAGGACAGCATAGAGGCTGGGCAGGTGGGTGGGCCAAACACCGAACCAGTTCTGTGTCAGCTGCTCTTCGCAGCTACAGGTTCTATAGAACCAGGCCGAACGGTTAGCATCCCACCCCTGATCTATAATAGCCTAAAAGCATTTCTCCTCCCGTTCTCTTTTCTGTCAGTATGAATTACTGGTCTTTTTCCATATTACTTCTCAAGCATTTGTTATAGTGCTACCACCTTCAAAGTATCCAGCACCCAATAAGGGCAGTAATTCAGTTTTACTTGCTCTCTCTCCAACAGTTTCATTTTCAGAAGATTCTGTAAATGTATCCAACAACAGTTCCTTCGTTTCTTTGTCTGGAAAAGGAGGCAGCATTCCTGAGAGAACTTCAATATCTGGAAACTTTAAAGGGAGAAAAGAGCAAAAGCAGGAAATGCACTTTTTGACAAAAACACTGCTAAAACAAAATAATGGACTCATTTTATACATTTAGAAGGACAAAAACAAGAGACTAACTTAATGGAGCTTACATACTATGATCTAATTTTCTTTTTCTTTTCATCTTCTGGTCCTTGACCATATTTTAGTGATAAAAATTCTCCTAAAAACTGTGATGTAGTTAGAAAACTGCAATTCCATAGACCATAAAATTTATTTTCATATTAAATGTACACAAAATGTTGTAATTCAGCTCTTCCTTTTCCCCAGTTTTTTTTTGAAGTATCTTTATTTAAACTGTAAAGAATCTTTATAAATATTCACTATGGCCTCAAAAAGGGAATCCCCAAATATAAGAATGCATTAAGACTAGCTTAAATATAAGTGAAAATATAGCTAAAAAAGAATCAAAGACTAAAATGATCCAGTGCTATTTTAAAGGCTACATAAAATAAACACTTTCACCTGAAAATGAAGACTGTGGCCCAGGAGACCAGGACAGATGGCAATTTTATGCTCCATTTTTAGTACTTAACAACTTTTAGATTCCAAAATATTTGGCATTAGAGTTCTTCTGTTGGTACAGGGGGGTAGCTGGCCTATAATTCTTCAAGGTATTCTAGATCATTTTGTAGGTCAATGGTTAAGTCACCAAAAATCATATCCAACTTTTAGTGACTTAACTCCTTTACAGAAAGGTTTCCTTGAACTAATCTAACCTGACTCATCTTTCATAACTAGCTTACCTCTTTTTGAAGAAATTGCATTCCAAATTCAGACTTGAAATAGGGAGGGATCATTTTGTACCTCAACCTCATAAGACAATTCTTTCCGTCCTCAATTTCCTGCCTGAAGAATTTTTAAATGGGAGGAAAACAGAAATATCTATAGCAATATAATGGCTTCACTTTATTTTATAATTTATTCAGGGATTATTAATGCATACTATTGGTTTAAAACAGACAACTTAGATGGGTTTATAGATCTTTATTATTTTCTCAATTTTGCTAAAATTAATAAAGAGAAAGGACTACTGAATGAGCCTTATGCACGCATATAGATTTGTAATGTTTATTCTGTTTATATAATAGTTATTTTTTTTATCATGCTAGAAGTTATTTCTCCCACTCTGGAAGACAGTAAGTTTTAAAAAATACTGATTCACAAAGAGCTGAAGGACTGGCGAACTGTTTGCATTTATTCTCTTTCTCACTTACAGAAATATAATTTTCAGTTGCAATGATATGCTTTTTTTCCTGGCAGTACATTACTGAAACTTAAATGAATAAAAAATCATTTCCCAGATCGTAAAAGGCCCATAGTTCCCCACCCTGTTTTACAGAGTACAGGAAAACAGGAGAAGTGAGGTACAGGGAGTGAGAAGGCTTCCAGGATGTAACTGAAGAATTAAAGCCTTTCTGTTCTCATTAATACTACTTATTCTTTTTATTTTGGTATGTCACTGATATTATGCAAATTACTAGCAAGTCCTCCCATTTGTGTATGCATGTATGCACACATAAAGAAACAAGTTGTGTAAGCTCAAAGAAGAAAACAAAGGCCTTCTTTACTGGTTTTCTCCAGGAGCATGCTAATATAATGAAAATATAAACCTGCTCACAATGTAAACTTTTAAGAGGTCTTGGAAATACCATATTAAGTACATAGCTAAAGGAGTGGGAATTATTCCATTGAGGAAGCTGGTAGTAATTGCTTAGATTAAGTTAAATTAAATTAATACTATAGAAAATAAAGGAAAGGAGGGGAAAATACTATGGAGAATAAAGGAAACAATATAAAAAACAGAAACTTTCCTATATTTATCCTGGAGAAGGGGATATGGAGAAAAGAACTGTTGGTTCAAATAGGTGAACACGATGGAAATGACAAAGAAACAGTTATCAGCTAACCATCTGGAAGAACTAAGAGTATCAGCTGAAAGCTTGCTTCAGAAGATAGTAGATTTTCATTTGTTAGAAATATTAGAGGAAACCTTATAAGGACCTTACAGCAACATCCTATAAAAAACAGCATGAACTAGGACATTGACTAGATTATTTTGAAGTTGATTTCCTATTCTGATTCTCTTTTCCCAAATCTTTGCAGAGCAAGAGGATGAAACTCTGGAATCTTGCTCAGAGTTATTGCTAATAGTACTTAAAAGATAAGACAGGTTCCAGACATTTATACTAGAAATAGCTGTCTGGTTTAAAATCTTCAGACTTCAGAAATTCCCCCCCCCCCACCTATTGCCTCTGTTTAAGGCTTCTAAATCATATCCTAAAACTAATGCATTGTTACCTGGCCTGCGCTAATTTGGTCTGCCAGCCAGAAATCTTCATGGGCTCATCGTGGCTGCATAAAGGAAAATGAAACATTTGATAAAATTCACAGAGAGTTATTTAAGAAGCATTCCATTTGATTTTAAATATGACATGACATATGGCTTCATTTCATATGGTAAAATCCAATCATATATTTCTATTTCAAGGCACCTGGGACAATCTCATTGCAGCCACACTAGAAGCAGTTAGATATTAGCTTCCTTAGATTAGATAGATACACCTCTATCGACTCTGTGGCACCATATTATGGTGATTTTATACTAGTTTTACCTTAATTTAATATATAATCTCTTATTGTACTGTCCACATATTTTAGTTGCATACATACATGCATACATACATATATGTACATAAATATATGTATATATATGTAAAGCTAATGCTTTACTTAAACTTACATTTGTGTTTGTATATATAATGTGTTTTATAAGTTGTATATCAGTGATAGCATGACTTCTATAGATGCCATAAACTAAATAAATAAATATTCCTATATCAACAGAAGTGTCATGGTCCAGCTGATGGAATATGTTCTTTTCTTCTGCAGTCTGCAAGTCAAAATATTCTTCCCCAAAATGTTCCAATCCTTTTTTTTAAATTTACATTTAGATGCTGCCCTTCTCCAGAGACTCAGGGCGGCTTACAATTTTTTGGAGCACAACCCAAAGCGTTCAGCAATAGCCTTCATTCCATTGTATATGCCTGCTTATTACTAAGCGGCATTTTTACAAAATCAGCTTATTGCCCCCAACAATCTTGGGTCCTCAATTTACCTGCCCCGAGAGGAAGGAAGGCTGAGTCAACCTTGAGCCTGGTGGGATTCGAGCCTGCATTAATTGCAGGCAGCTGGAACTAAGTGCTAGGTGTTTAACAGCCTGCACCACCAAGGCTCCTTTAGAGCAGTTCCTCAACCTTTCTGTCTTTGCAGACTGTGGGAGGGAGAGGGGATGGTTCCTTGTGAGCAGCAGGCCCACACATACTCATATGCAGCTCCATTTGTGCATTATGCACAAGTGATGGACCCACACGCGCACTGCTCATGAACATGGAGCTGTGCATACATCCACACACATCCACCACTTATGCGGCAGAACCAGGTCATGCTCAGTATCAGGTCATGGCCTGCAGGTTGGGAAGCCCTGCTTTAGAGTAACTTCTGAAAATTGGTGATGAGATGGAGACGGAAAGAAAACCTTGCTACAGTAACAGATACCCTCTACCACAATATTGGATTGCACCAAGTGTGAAATTAAATGAAGTAAACTGTCAATGAAAGAACAAACAATACATGAAATAACAAAAAAAAAGCTAATGGCTACTATAATTGGTAATTCACTCAATATTTGTTAAACAATGCATCAGAATTAGGGCACCCAGAAAGAGTTTTAAACTAAGGTTTTTAAAACCTAAGTTTATTGGAACTTTTCAACAGCTCTCATCACCCATGTAAGAACTTGGACCTAAGGATCAAACTATGTGACAATATGAATTCTATTTGACTCAGTTTCCAGCAAACAATAATTAAGGCATTGCTCCACCAGGGCGTAGGCACTGCTTATATAAAACTTACTACAATCAATATATGAAAAAACAATGGCAATAATTTGCCTTAATGATCTTAAAGTAGAAATCAACATAGAATGAGGTATGCAACAAGGCGATACAATATCACCTATCCTTTTCTCAGCCTGCCTTGAAGAAGTATTTTGCAAACTAGATTGGACAAAAGATGGAATAAAAATCAATGGCACCTTTTTAAATCACTTAAGATTTGCAGATGATGTTCTCTTTTCACAAGACTCAGAAGAGCTACAAAGACACATACAAGAGCTGCACAAAGCAGGAGAACCATTTAGCTTAAAAATAAACCTGAAAAAGAGCTAAGTTATGTTTAATAAATTCATCAAAAAAGGAAGTTTTATAGGTATCTTTAGAAGAACTAGACACAGTAGACTACTACATATAGCTTGGCCAATGGATCTCAATGGAAGGTGATACAACAAAGGAAATCGAATGGCGTGTTAAATGTGGTTGGCAGACATTCAGCACGCTAAGCATAATTTTCAAGAACAACCTCCCTCTATGCTTGAAGGGAAAAAAATTCGAATATGCCGGTGAAACATGGACCCTAATCTCACAATCAAGACAAAAGCTACGAATGGTGCAAAGAGCCATGGAAATGCTTGGCATTACAAGACAAGATAGAAAGACCTGCACATGGATTAGACAACAAACGAAAGCATATGATATCATCAAGTGAATAAAAGAATTGGAATGGAAATGAGCTGGTCACATAGCAAGAAGAATCGATGGCAGGTGGACCAAGGCAGTCATCGAATGGATCCTATTTGATAAAAAAACATCCACAAAAGAGACCTAAAACAAGATGGATCAATGATACCAGCAAGTACTGTGGGCACAATTCACAAAAGGAAGCTCAGGACTGTATTAATTGGAAACTTATGAAGGGGCCTTCATCTTGCAGTGGATGGGCAATGGCTAAAATGATAATGATGACGACGACGACAATGATGATGGTAATGATGATGATATTGAAGTAATCTGAGTGTTTCAGATACCAATATCTCCAAGAGAAGAGAGCTCAGTTCATTAACAACACCAGAAAAATCTCTGAAGAATTCCTTCATGAACCTCATGTTTTATAAAATACTACAGTGCAGTATTAATTATGTATTTTTACCAAATTTATTTCTGCTCTGCAAGACATGTTGTGATGGAATGTAGCCCAGTGACACAGGAGGAAGGAGTGCTTTCCCAGACAGCAAAGAGACAGTGGAGCGTGGAAGAGGCTGAAAGTGGACGCCCCTAGCGATTCACAGACTACATCTAGCAGTTATGCAGGTGGTTGTTTTAGTCTGGCAAGATTAATGTCAGGCCCAGTCAAGAACGACACATGGAGTTACTTCTGAATAGCCTTTTTTATTGTGTTCACTTGTAGACAGAAATGGCAGACTAAAGCAATTACCAGCATAATTATTAGATACACTGTGAATTGCTAGGGGTGAGTCCACCTTCACCCTTGATTCCAAGCTCTGCTGTCTCTTTGCTCTCTGGGAAACAGCCCCTGTCCTGTGACTCTGCACTACATTTCACCACACATATCCAGGAATACAATAATAAGAAAACCATTGCTATAACTTTTGGAAATGTTTCTTGCACCAAATTCTCTTACCGGATCCTCATCATTTTCCAATAATCTTCCGTTTGCTTTGACAATACTTCCTGTGATGAACTCGGCATCTTTGATATCATTGCCTGCTCATAAAGTACAGAAATTGGAGCTGCAAATTCATGAAAAAAATACCAGCCTTAGATTTGTTGCCATTTTTCACTTCAAGTCTGCATTCCTGCTTTTAGTGAAAAGTCCTGCATCTATCCCATCCATTTCCCAAATGGAATGGGACATCTCAGCACTGCCATCTTGCCAAGGCCATATCGCCAGGGGCATCTCTGAGCTGCCATCTCAGTATGGGACATTGCCAGGGAAACTTGCTATGGGATAACTTGATGAGCCTCATGCAGCAGGTCCCTTTGTGGAGAAGGAGTGTTGTAAAGTAAGGCAAGGAAACCTCAGAGTTTATTTATTTATTTATATTTGAACTTGTATGCACTTCCATCAAGACTCTGCTCACAACTAAAAACACAGAACAATAAATATTTAAAAAACATTAAACCAAACAAGCCCAAATATAAAACACAATAAAAAAATACATTAAAACCATCCCTCCCCCAGGAAGGGTCACAGCCCGGTTGGTCAAACAACCAGGTCTTTAATTCAGGCAGAAGGTGCGGAGATCAGGGAGGAGCTCCAGAGGCAGTTGATTCCAGAGGTCAGGGGCCACGACAGAGAAGGCTCATCGTGGGAAGCACCAGCCGGCATTGACCCGCCGATGGAACCCGAGGAGTCCTGCCTATGAGCCCGCACAGGGCGGCCGGCACTAGCTATTGGAAGAAGACGCTCTCTCAAATATTGGGGACCCATGTCGTGTAGGACTTTGAATGTCAAAACTAAAACCTGAATCTCACCCGAGCTAATCGCAGCCAAGGCCACGAGGGAGGGGTAACATGGGAGAACGGTAACTCCATCACCACCAGCTGCGCATTCTGCACCAGTTGCAATCTCGGATGGTATGCAAGGGCAGTCCTAAATAGAGAGCATTGCAGTAGTCGAGTCTCGAGGTGACAAGGGCATGAGTAACTGTGCGTAGGGCGTAGAGTTGCCATTTTCAATCTACAATGGAACTTAAATTAGGCTTCCAGTGACACTTGCACTGGAATGCAGTCGGACAGCAAATGAAGATATGAAGATGCATGAAGATGCACAATATTTAGAAAGGAAATCCCTTTGCCATTGGCTGATACAGGAAGCCAAGGGATGGCAGGTACCATTTGCATAAAGCAAGCAAAGAGATTTGCTAGATAGTGCCTTCTTCCCCTGCTGCAAACCACTTGTTTGTCCCAACAGAAGTCCTTTAGAATCTGTCTGGTTTCTTGAATAGATTGTGACAGGTTTGAGCATTGATATGGGAGGTATAAAGCATCTTATGAACATAATATGAAGAGAACAAATGAAGAGCCAAGGTTTCCAACTACTGAGAAGAGAATTTCCTAGTCTACAGAACTACACATGAATTCTTGTCTTAGGATACTAGCTAGGTCTGGACTGGACAATTGCAGACAATTATGCAAATTGTATGCATAAAATACATACACATGCACATATTGTATGTATGTGTGTGCTTTATACACATAAAACAGTTTAGAATCAATTGCTGTTAATTTAGATACACGGTGTAAACTTCTAAAACTTACTGATTGCAGCACTTAATGCTCAGATACTTCTTAATTTCTAGAAAAAGCTCAAATTATGAAAACCCTGATTTTAACTATGCTAGGACCCATGAAACTCACTTTCCAAAGAGATCGATTTTCTATACTTTGAAATGCCAAATTAAAATTTCACACTCATTTTTAATAAATGTACTGCAAATTTCAAAGCTGAACATTTACAAGATTTCCTGAATAGTTTCCAGGATACTCATTTTTAAATAATTGTTAATAATTCTGTATCCTTTTTAAATGACACACAATGTTAGAATTTGAAAAAGACTAATAAAATGGAAGGAAATCCTATACAGAATATGAATAATCATTAACTCCAGAAGGGAAGATTTAAAAACTTTGAACATTAAATTCTTACCTCTACTGCAAAAGTCTGAGGATTCTTCAAGACTGGGAAAAGACTGCAATAAACACAAACAGAAGATCTCTTGAGTCAGTTCTTGTAAATTGACTATGGGACAAATTGGAAAGCTTATTTTTTTGCTAGACATCTGATGGCACTTATTAAAATGTTGCATGATAATGCCTACATCCAATTAGGCTTAAAACCAAGTCTGCTTTTCCCCCTACTTCCCAGGCTGTTAAATAAGGGAATATTTTAGCTCTCTTGCTATTTCGTTTTTATGTCAATGATATGGTAGAAAGAATAACTTTGTGAGTTAGATGGACAGTCTCTAAATCTGATAAATTGTTGTGGCCCGACAGCGGCCAGTGGAGCTGGCAGCAGATCCGGACAGTGAGGAGGATGGGGAGGAGCATGGGCCAGTCCTGGAATCTGGGGAAGGCTCTGATGAGTGCTCTGCATCAGAGGCAGAGATAGGGCCAGGGCTGTCTGACAGTTATCAGCTGCCTTCGGAGTCAGACATCAGTGAGGCAGAAGAACAGCTAGAGCCTGTTCCCAGTGTGCACATGAGTTTGCCAGATGAAGGAAGAAAACATGCAGACACATAGAAAAGCACCATCAAATGTCCCTTAAAAGTAATACAATCAAATGCTTCGTGCAAGATAGAAAAACACCCCAAAACTCCCTAGGAAAAAAAAGACAAGTGCTGGTGATAGGAGATTCAATTCTCAAGGGAACAGAACTGCCATCTGTAGACCAGACAGTCTAACCAGAGAGGTATGTTGTCTCCCTGGAGCTACAATCAAAGATGTGGCTGAGAACCTAACAAAAATAATAAAACCCACAGACTACTACCCCTTTCTATTACTACATGTAGGGACAAATGACACAAAAAAGGACTTGAAAACAATACTGAATGATTATGAGCAGCTAGGCAAGAAAGTCAGGGACTTAGGTGCACTAGTAGTTTTTTCATCTGTCCTGCCAACGAAAGGACAACAATGGAGAACTTCAATTACCCTGATATCAATTGGAAAACTAATTCTGCACCAAGTGAGAAATCAAATAGGGTTACAAAAAGATGTTGAGACTCTAGAAAAAGTGCAGAGAAGAGCAACCAGAATGATTAGGGGACTGGAGACTAAAACATATGAAGAACTGTTACAGGAACTGGGTTTAGCTAGTCTAGTGAAGAGAAGGACCAGGAGAGACAGGATGGAAGTGTTTCAATATTTGAGGGTCTATCACAGAGAGGAAGGGGTCAGGCTATTTTCTAAAGGGCCTGTAAGCCAGACAAGGAATAATGGATGGAAACTGAACAAGGAGAGATTTAACCTTGAAATAAGGAGAAATTTTCTGACAGTGAGAACAATCAACCAATGGAATAGCTTGCCTTTGGAAGTTGTGGAAGCTTCATCACTTGAGAGTTTCAAGAAGAGATTGGACTGCCATTTGTCAGAAATGGTGTAGGGTCCCCTGCTTGGGCGGGGGTTGGACTAGATGACCTACAAGGTCCCTTCCAACTCTGTTAATCTGTAATCTGTAAGGGAACAGCTGAGGAACAAGGGCTGACTTGGGAGTAAACCCACAGGTGGGCGGTGAACGGCCCCTCCCTAGAGTATAAAAGAGGAGTGAAAGGGGAGGGCTTTGCAGGAAACAATTAGTTCATTCCAGCATGCTTGCCAAGTATTGCAGCATCTGAAAGATATAGGCCTGGCCCCTCTCAAGCCTGATAAAGGTTTGTAATTGGGAACTATCATGAAAGACTGTTGGCCAGCACTTTGTTGGAGAGGAAATTCATTGCAAATCAAATAAATGGGGTTTATCGGGATGAGGACTCAGCTTCTGTTGGGGAAGCCTAGGTGAGAACACAAACTAAAAATAAATAAAACTCAAAAACCTGCCATCACAGATCTGGGTAGTAAACCTACTGTTATTTTTATATGATAAGTGATTACTTAAACATGAAGGGCATATGAGTCCTACTGATAATGTGCTGGTTATTAACTATCAAAAAACAAGAAATATGGCCTTTTCAAAGGGATCCTCTAAATACAGACTTAGGATGGCAAAATAATGATACTGAAATTGAACAAATTAAAACCTTCAGGCGACCCTTCTCCTTCTCCTCTCACAACCAGTGGCTGTGGCGGGGCCGGGAGGGTGCACACGCATGGGGAGACCCTCCTCAAGCAAGCAGCCGCAGCCCTGTGCCCTTTTTTGCTGTGCTTTGGCACTTGCTTGAGGAGCATCTCCCCGCATGTGTGCACCCTCCCAGCCCCACCACAACCACTGGTCATGAGAGGAGGAGAAGGGTCCGAAGGACGCTTCCACTGCGCTCATAATCATTGTTCAGCCAGTCTGGATTCCAAAAAGAAGAAATGAAAGAAGTAGCGAAGAGCACCAAGGAGAGCTTGCTGGCTTGGCCCAGCCATGGCTTAGAAAGAGAGGGAGGGAGGGAGGGAGGGAGGGAGGGAGAAGGGCGGGAATAGGCGGCTCCGGGGGCAGAGAAGCAGCTGAATCCTGTTCTCTCTGCCACCCAGAGCCGCCTGTTTCCCTATTGGAGGGAACTTGTAAACTTTTTGCTGTGCCAGGAAAGACTCTCTTGCTTTCCCAGTAGCAGGAGAACACGTGCCTCTCCACATGTTCTCCGGCACAGGGAAATTTAGCTCGGGTCCCCATCAGTCTGCATCTCGCCCCCTGCCTGGATTCACTGCAGCTGCTGGGCCTTATCTGCTGGGGGTTAGGGTGGCGGGCGGTGGCAGCAAAAGGCAATTGGGCGGGGGGAAGGCGAGTGGCAGTGGCAGGTAGGCGACTGGGCCCTGGAGCTTGCATAGCCTCACTCACCCAGGGAGATCAGGCAAGGCCACAGCTGAAGGCATGCAGCAATGGCTGGCCTGGCGGGTGGGCAAAAGCAGGCTGCAGGCAATGCCGTGCATGCACGTTAAGGACTGACTGGGCGTGAAGGGGAGGGGCAGGTGGAGAGGGGCGGGGCCAGCCAGTAGTGCGATTTGCCAGTTCTCCAAACTGTGCAGAATCATAACAACCAGTTCTATAGAACCAGACAGAACCGGTAGAATCCCACCCTTGCTAGTTCCATAAGAGCTGCTGTTGTTATTACTTGTTGTTGTTGATGATGATGATACTATCTTAATCCTAAATTGGAAGGATGGAAACTCTGAAATATTAGTGTCACCTGTAATTTTAGAATGTTGTTGAGAAATAAAGAAGTTATTATGAGCCATGGTGGAGCTTCTGCTGACTGCCAGCTGCCTGAAATTTGGCAGTTCATATCTCACCAGGCTCAAGGTTGACTCAGCCTTGAGCCTTCGAGGTGGGTAAAATGAGGACCCAAATTATTGGGGGCAATATGCTGACTCTGTAAACTGTTTAGAGAGGGCTGTAAAGCACTGTGAAGCAGTATATAAGTCTAAGTGCTATTGCTATTTGCAATTCTCTGACATAGAAACTCATAATTTAAAGATGCCTAGTATAAAAAGCCAGCATCAATATGTGTAATTTGTATATAATTTTAAAAGAATATTAATCTATGATTAGGGTTTTTTTTACTTTTTGTACTATGTACTTAGAACTAGAACAGAAAATCAGAATCAAGCAAAGCATAATTCAGTGGTTGGGATATAATTATAAACTATGATTTGTTACAACAAAATAGAACACACACAAGACTTCAGAATGAGCTAACTACTACTGTAACAATAATATGGTTGCTATGGTTGTTGTTTTTTGTATAAGTGCATAAACCTAGGTAATTTAAATTATTTAAGAATTAAGGAGTTAAAATTCAACAGCAGAAGGCTTCCATTTTACTAGAAGAGGCTGGACTGAATTTTTTCTTATGGTGAGAAGTTGGCTTTGGAGGATTTAAATAGTTGAAAGTGGGATTGTGAAAAGGTTTTCTGCTAAAAAAAATCTGGCCTCAAAATAATATGCTTTAAACTCTGAAATACTATTTTAAAAAGATAGAAACCTAACTGAAAGTCCAATGGGCTTATTTTTGGGCAGTTTCTGGGCTAATAAGCTGTGGTCTATTTGGTCTCCGATGCTTCACCAGCAACCCTCACTGGCATCTTCAGAGATGAAAGTGCTCATTGCCACTGGGTTGACATTGGGCATGAAAGTCTGCACCCACTTATTGAAAGTATTGCAAAACTTTCCAATGATTGAACAAATAATCTGCACTCATGTTGTTACCTAGTTTGGGTAATGAAACATCTACAACAAAACAACCAAGCTCAGAGAGCACCAAAAGATGCTTATTTCAACCCTGAGCTACAAATATTCTCCTTTATTGGCAACAAATCATCTGTTTCACATCTGAAACAGAAATTTCTGATTCAAGTTTAAAACATTCCACTCAAATCATGCCATTTGCATTTGTCCATCAAGTTTCAACAACCCTTGGGGGGCAGCACACAGTGTTGTGGGACAGAAGCCACGTGTAGCCTGTCTGCAGGTAGTTTCCTCTTTCACCCCAGCTGGAACTGTAAAAAAGTCACAAGGAAAGAAGCACATTTCTCACCATAACCAGCTTGAGAAGGTCTGCTGCATTTTTCTTTTCCTGCTCTGTTCTTGGTTCTTTAATCATTCTTTCTTCCATCTCATCTTCTTGCTTAATGATTTTGTCAATGTATTCCTAGCAATGTAATAAGTAAGGACATGCTACTTGATCAATTCCTGTTAATTCATTTCTTTAAATAGATTTGTAAGTACAGACCAAATTTTCACATCTCTTTTTATGCCTTCCATTGTTCTTGTTTTTCTTCATATTTCATGTCTCATTTGCTCTGAATTACATTATAACAGTCTGTTGTCAAAATTGTTTGGGTAGAAATTCACAAGGCATTTTAGAGTTTTGAACATCTTTTAAATACAAATTTTGCATTTCTGCATCCTTCCAGAATAATTTGGGTGTTCAAAAATCAATGCTTGATTTTTATGGTGAACCAATACATCCAAAGTCATAAGCACAAATTCTATTCTGCTAATAGAGGAAATAAATATATGAGAACACGAAGAAATTATGTTGGATTTTTGCAATACCTACACACACTTTTATCCATGCCTAAATCTTACTATCTGTCCCAAATATATGCTCATCTCTGTTCTGATATTTCAGCAAATCCCACCCCATCTTCTATTTGCCCTGTTGTCACACACCAAAGCTGCCTTCCTTTGTCATGTTCACCTGACTCCAGCTCCTTACATTAAGCTGGCATTCTTCCCACCCTTTCACCCTTTTACGTACATTATGGTTTAAATATCTTTTCAGTAGTTTCTTCCTTTACTCATAAAAACAAATCATTTCTTATTTCTAAGGGATACATGAGTCACTTATTTACATATTGGCAAACTTCACTTTACCTTGACAGAAGCTTGCAATCTGTATCTTAATTCATCACTGACTAGCTCATACTGGATTAGTCGACGAATTTGGAGCACATTTGGACATTTTTTTATAGGTGCAGGAGAAATTGCTAATTCTTTGGACTCAATGCATAGGCCTTTCCATGCATGCATTCCAAATGGAGGGCCAGGAGTCTTTCTCTGAATCCAGATGACAAAGGAAAAAGGAGAGGGATAATTCTATTGAACTTTCTTCTACACAAAATGTTCAGTAACTGCATATGATCAAATCAAATGTCAGCCAGAGACAGGAATGCTTGCTATTTACAGAACAGGAATTATATCTCAATGTAAGTAAATTTAGAAAACTGAAATTACAACCAGTCCTCACCTACTGCAATAATGGGATTGGCAAATTTATTGCGAAGTGGCACAGTAATTAAGCATGATATCCTGTGACTACACCGATGGCAGTTCCAGTTGTGACAGTTAAGTGAAGCACCACAGCTTGTAAATTGCAATGCCATGTGACCACAACTTGTGACTTCTTGCATGCTTTCTTTGCTTAATGGAAGCTGGCTGTTAAGGTTACAAATGATGATCAATAGCTATAGCACTTCAATCAATAGCAATAGTGCTCATGTGACAATGTGGTTGCCACAACTTTGAGGACTGGTTGTATTTCTCCATTTTCAGCATCATTGTAAGTTTGAACAGTCAGTGAACAAGTGGTTCGTATGCAGGGGTGGGATTTAAAATTTTTAACAACCGGTTCTGTGGGCATGGCTTAGATGGTGGGCGTGGCTTGGTGGTCATGTGACTGGGTGGACATGGCTTGGCGGTCATGTTATTGGCTGGGTGTGGCCAATTCAATATCGCTCACATCGAGGCACGCATCTCCTTGCCTGACCTCTCAAGACTGTGGGGATGCTGCAACAGTCATAAGTGTGAAAAATGGTCGTAAGTCACTTTTTTCAGTGCCATTGTAACTTTAAATAGTCACTCCATACAAGCAAAATACCAGCAAAGGAGGGGGAAAAAACTCCAGAGAAGTTCCTGAGACAGGAAGTCTAGTCCTGCCAAGAATGTAATAAGGGTTAATGGAGAGGCAGTTTCTGTAAGCAACACCAGAATGTTTCCTTCCTGCCTTCCTTACAGGATTAGGCCAATAATTTCTTCTAACAACCGGTTCTGCGAACTGCTTAGAATGTTAACAACCGGTTCTAGTGAATAGGTGCGAACTGGTAGAATCCCACCCCTGTTCGTATGCAAGGACGACCTGTACTGCTTTCGAGACCAAGATTGCTATATGATGTTGTAATCACAAGTACATTAAAATGTATTTTATATATAGCTCAAATAGATGTAAACAATAGTTCTTGGAAGATAAATAAAGAATCAGACACCACTAGTAGGACTGTATTCTTCTTGTTTTCTTCTTTCTCTTATATGCCATTGCATTACTAATGGAATGATAGAAAACTACAACAAATTGCTGAATATTTCTGTGATTTTTTTTCTTTGTTCTTGTAAATTAAAATGTGATTCAAATTCTGAATTTGTCAGAAACTAATACTTTGTTTATTTAACTTATTAAGCTTCTTAGCCAACCTGATGCCAATGAAATTGGCAGAAGCATCCATGGATATGGTGACAATCTACATGATGACAGAGTGGGATATCATAGTACAATCCTCATCCTTTTTTTGCATGCATGTGATGTCAACATATACACAAAAGGTGAAACACTCAGATCAAAATATCATACTCGCTATCATGCAGATAGATACATCCCTACAGGTGCAACTGGAAACAGGGCTTAAAAGACCAAAAGTGGAAAGAAAATGTAGTGTCACTTAAAAGATCAAAAGTGTCATATCATAGTTAAATATTGAAAGAAACAGGCGTGAAATCTATTTACCTCAACGGGAGGAAAGTTTTCCCAATCTCTGGACTGGAGATTATAAGGAACAATGGTGTCAGAGTCTTTTTTCATTATCCACTGAGATACTTCAGTCAAAGGGCAAAGAACAGTAATGCTTAGGATTCCTGTTTTGAAAGATGAGAGAAAATTTGGCAATACAAGAATATTCAGATAGCTGCTTGTACTGTGGAATATTAGTATGAGGCTACTTCTCCTTATTAATAGAAATAAATAATATAAATAAGTTTTAAAATCAAGGTCAATATGTGCTCCCAGTTCAGAAACTCTAATAGTTTTTCAGTACCACTCCACCCTTTTCAAGCCGTAAAAAATACATAGTATGGAAAAGAATGATTGTAAATTAGATTTTAATACTATCTGGTATTAAAACTACTTGGACAGTATTCTGCTACAAAATGCGTATGGTACAAAAATATTGGTAGTTTTATTTTTCTAAACATTCCCTAAAACAAATAGAAGGCTCGAAGAAAAGTGTCAAGTGTCCATAATTACATCTCAGAAATTTTTCAAAATACTCATAACAACCACAGCAACTACAGCAACCGCAGCATATACTTCTGTAATATTAAAAAACAATATTTGAAAATAATGTAACATAAAGGTGAAGGATTAAGAAGTCTTGCTAAAACTATTTTCAGTCCCAAAGAGTTCAACTTAAACATGGAAATGTTCTTGTCAAGTTTGGAAATCAGGAAACCCAGGCAGTTCAAATGAATATAAGGATTTATTGCCAAGCTCTCAACAAGAATCTGAACTATTAACGGTCAAAGCAAATTAATGGTGGATAAGAGTCAATAAAATTCAAGATGGACTGGACTTAGATCTATTGTGAGCCCAAAGAGACTCGAGACTGATGACTCTTCCCTTGGGCTCAGCCTAGTCTTCTCCTATAGTTGCACTAAATATTACTAACATACACTGTATAGCAAATTGGAACATTTAATAAAAATGCTAAAAGTAATTTTGAAATTAGCATGTATACATTTACAACAAAACTTCATCTGTGTCTATTCAAAGGAACCCTGCTTTAAGGTTTGCTTATTAACATACAAAAATCAAATTCTGAAATAAGTCTCAGAGAAATAAGAGACATCTCTGTGAAACTCCTACCTGGGCATTCTTGTATTGCCTCCCGAAGAACAGTTATAGTGGGGTGACCATATGCCATTGCCAGATATTCTTCTGTATCTTTCGTGCGGAGGAGTTCAGTTCCTGAGCCATCCGCATGGACAATGAAGAATCTAGATCATCAATCCCACAAATGAGATCAATTCAATTATGCAAAACAATTTTAAAAAATCCATACAAACTATTTGACAAATACAATTAAGCCCATAGCATTTTTGCACAACATACCTGGGTGCATGTTCTCCATATATCACAGGAGTCTGAATTTCTGTTGGTTCAGTTACTTTGCTCTCAATATCAACAGTAGGAATGAATGTAGATGTGCTACCATCAGCCATGACCTGCAAAAGAAAAGAAATACTTTTTCTTAATTATCCTTTCCCAAGTTCTGCATACTATCCAGAGAAGAAACTTAGTAAGAATTGGAGAATGAGACAAAGCCCTAATCAGTCAATTTTGTGTCCGATGTGGAATTAGTTGCCATAACCAGCTCACAAGTAGTTGGCAGAGAGGTAAGTGGCTGTTGCTGAGGGGGGGAGATGCAAAAAGTTGTTTCTTCCCAATGTTTCTCCAGTGATAATACTAAAATTATTTGTTTTTTTTTTAAAAGAAATCGAGCTGCCAGTGCAGAGTACAATATATCAATTCTGAAATTTCTGGAATGAGATTATCTCAAGTAATTTTAGCCTGGATATATTTATTATCTATATTTCAGATTCATAAATTGATGAAATATCAATTATGGCCTAGGGGAAATGAACTTTTGATTATACAGGAGCAAAGTGTATCCTTAAGAAAAAAATACTCATTTGCATGCTATTCAAATTAAGCATTTTTAAATATATCACAATTTATAGTTAATCTATTACGAATTTTAAAAACAAATTACATAGAAAAAAAGCATTAAATAATTTGAGCATTAATATTTCCATTTTACCTTGAAAATATTTCCTGTGATGTCTGTCATCTCACAGACAATCTTGGAATTGTGTTTCATAATGTATTTCCCTAGTTGCTGGTTCTCATCACTGGATATCAGCTCACTAACATTTTTTTCAAACACCTCTGGCGAGTAAACTGCAGAGTAATTTTCATCAATGAAGAGGGAACCTTTGTTTATGGGTAAAATCTACCACAATAATAAAGGAAGACATTCAGAAAACATAACTCGGACTTTAATATTAATTAGAGGTCTTTAATATTCGTAACTAGTGAGCACATTTGCAATGTATGGAATAACAATAACAGAGTTGGAAGGGACCTTGGAGGTCTTCCAGCCTGTTCTGCTTATTAATATTTGGATGGCATAAAGCAGACAGATCAACTCCACAAGGCATCCATACAAAGTCTTTTTTATTGGTTCATCAGGCATCCTGTCAACTCACATTTATGATGAGGTTCTTCTTAATGTCCAATCCTTTGCATTTCTGAATTGTGGTGTAGAAAGATATTAAACTCTCATCCCCATGATGATGACCATAATGATGACTGAAGCGACTGCATGGTAAAGGATTCAGGCTAGAGTGAGGGAGCCTCCCCCAACCCAACAAGGGTCAGTTTGGTGACCAATCAGGATTACAGATGTGACCACATGACATGGACTACATTTCCCAGGATACCTTAACTACATTTACCATGATGCATTCCCTTAAGGGGACAGCTCTCAATTCCTAACTACCTATCCCAAATCCCATTAACTCTAAACTGGCTGGACAGCACATAGCCCAACACTCTCCTCAAATAGGAAACTCTTTATCATTTCAGACAAGTGGCTGTCCAGTCTCTTCTTAAAAGCTTCCAGCAATAAAGCACCCACATCTTCTCTTGGCAAGACATTCCACTGATTAATTGTTCTGTCAGTACATTTCTCCTTAGATGTAGGTTGTTTCTCTCCTTGATTCATTTCCATCCATTGTGTCTTGTCCTGCTTTCAGGTGCTTTGGAGAATAGCTTGACTCATTTTTACTTGTGGCAGGCCCTCAGATATTGGAACACTTCTACCATGCCTCCCCTAATCCTTCTGTTCATTAAACTAGACATACGCAAATTCTGCAACCGTTCTTCATTTGTTTTAGTTTCCAGTCCCTTAATCAGAGGTGGTATTCAGCAGGTTCTGACCAGTTCTGGAGAACTGGTAGCAGAAATTTTGAGTAGTTCGGAGAACCAGCAAATACCACTTCTGACTGGCCCCACCACCATCTAATCTCTGCCTCCCGAGTCCCAGCTGATTGGCTGGGTCTTCTTTTGTTGCCCTGCACAGGAGAATGAAGCTGGAAAGCAGGTTAGTGGGGTGGGGAGGGAATGGGATTTTGCAGTAAACTTCCCCCAGGAGTGGGGTGGGAAAGGAGATTTTACAGTATCCTTCCCCTGCCACGCCCACCAAGCCATGCCCACAGAATCAGTAGTAAAAAATGTTGAATCCCACCACTGCCCTTAATCATCTTTGTTGCTCTTCTTTGCATTCTTTCTAGAGTGCATAATATTCAAAAGAATATTATGGATGTGTAATAGAACTATACAATGATGTGCGCCCTTAGTCACCAAATATTATTTTTTTAAAAAGGTGCACTAGTAAGCCTAAAGGAAATATAAAGAATTTGCGAGTTTATGGAGAACAGGATTATGGCATCTGAGTTTTACCATGCAAAACTATTAGTTTGTACTTACTTTTATGCATCTGCTTCAAATGTATGAGGTTCAGAAAAAAGTAATGTCACCAAGATATTGAGTACCAAATAAAAAAATACCTAATTCACAGCAGGAAATTGGTGAAACTCAGAGAAAGATTCGCCATATTACACAAAAATAAGCAAGCAAAACATATACCAGGTCAAAACAAAACCACTGGCAAAACATACACTATACCAAAAACATGCAAGTCAGCTAAAATGGAAAGAAGGAAAAACTTCCATGTAAATACACTATACAGATACAATATAAATATCCAGTAGATATTCCTTCTAGCTGCCTTCAAAGCATTCTTGCAAATAAAGACTGTGTTGGATGCTATCCTACCTCCTCCTAGTATGGCATTTAAAAAGAAATTATTTAAGAGGAGTGTATCTATAAGACACTATAGGAAGCCTGACTGCAATCAGGAGTGATTACTTATTTGGTATAATTATCACTCTTTTTGTATGTGTGCTTTTCCACTTCTAGAGTAATCATTTCACCAGCATTAGTTTCAAAAGCTGCATATTAATTGCTTTGCATAGTAATGGTTAATTTGGTTTATTTAAATTGGAAGCACTGAAATAAATAGAACACTGAGATAAAAGGAGTTTGAAGCTCGACAGATCTTAATTTCCAACTAACCTGGTATGTTCCTTGTGGCTTGGATATAATTGAAGTGCCATCAGCAAAAATGGCACAACAAGTGCTGTCCTCAGAGTTTGTTAGGACTGTTGCAAAGTGTGGGTTTTCGATACGCATGCATTTCACCTTCCTTGTGACAGTTTGAGAGCAACTGTCTATGAAAGAAAAACCAACTCATGTTAAAAAAGCATTTATCAATATCAAAGAATGTATGTTTGTGGAAGAAGACAAAAGTTTTCTCTTAAAAACAGGCTAATTTAATCTTATCCCTCTTTGGACTATAATTCAAATGATCAAGAATTATTGGAGTCCATTGTTTGGAGAGGAATATTGTGATGAAATGTTTTTGGAGAACTTCTCATTTGTTCAACTTGTTAACAATGGGAACAAGAGCACGCATAGGTAGGTGGCTGAGGAGGTGCAGCCTGATCATAGCGGGTGAAGGGGGACGGGCGGGCTGCTGCTGTTGCTGCTGTGAGGGTGGCCAGATGGCTGAGGAGATATGGAGTGTGCAGTTTTAAAAGTAGAAATAGGCAATCACCAAATTTTATGATTGCTTGGGATAATTTTAAAACATATATTTAGAACTTTTGTTATCCTTTCTACAAATGTATTGTTACCACCATTGGGAGAACTTAGATCTTGGAACAGAGAAAATATTAAAGATTGGCTTTTTGAAAAGGATGCTAATAAAGATGCCATTGTACATTTTAACCTTGATTTTTTTCATTATAAAAACAGAACCCTGTTAACGTAACATGTTTCATTGAGAAAGATTTTAACATCCCTTCATCTGTAGACCACGCCCCACATATCTTGAAGGAAGTTTTTGTAAGCTCCCTGTCGAACAATACTTCTGTCCTTTTAGTGCTGGCCAAGTGGAGGACATCATCTATTACAGTTTCCACTGCCTATTTACAATGAGATCAGGGTCAAATGGTAAATGAACTCAAGGGCTCTGACCTTGAAAAACTGAGTATCTCCTTGTAGATGTGTTTCCACCTGTCAGCAAACAAGTAGCTACTTTTGCTCTACTGTCATTTAAATTTAAGTTCATAGTTGTAACTCTTGGCTTTATTTCATTGTAACTTTTTTACATCTAAGACATATGTTATTCTATTGTATAGTTTTATACTTTTATTGTTATTTTATTGTATTTTATGGCATTCCTGTGTTATGATATATGGTTACAACTATCTTTCTTATTACTTACTATATATAGGATTGGATCATTGGACATACAATATGAAAGAAAAAATAATTAGAATTCCCTGAACTTTAATATACATTATTTGGACCCCTACTTTGTTTGTCTCTTTGTTTAGTATTTGTATCCATAAGGTATTGAGAAGAGAACTACATTTTAAAGATATGAACCTCGTGTGCAATCATATATGTAAATTATTTGGAATCTGACCATTTGTGAGAAATCATGGATATATCAAGTTTGAGCATTGTGGAGAATACGTAATGTATGAATAAAAAAATAGAACACCATATAAAAATTCTAAATTGAAGAAGTGTATTCATTTTCAGTCTCCACATGGTTCTTTTTAAATGCAAAATGGAAAGTGTCAAATGTGATTCCATGTGGTAAAAGTTTAATCTGTTGTTCAAAATATGGCATAGTATTTTATTGTTTTATAGTATATTTTGTTTTTGTATGTTTTTCCTTTATTTTGTTCTGTATTTATAGCAGCAAAACAAACAGGAAGTTTTTTGCCCACCATTAGGTTCTGCATGTTGCAAATAAATTGGAGAATCTGATCATCATAAATATTTGACAAAAGCATAATATGAAGACAGTAGCTATGAAGAACTGTAATAGCTGTAGCTCCAATGTGATTTATTTATGCCCCACACTGCAAGAATAAGTGAAAAGCCGGGAATTTTTCTTGTTGACCAATCGTAGATATAGCCTCAATTTTAGATGAAGAATTTATATAAAGAAATGAACTAACTGCACTTAATCACTGAAATGTGATTAAACTCATATTTTTAGAAATATAATAAAGTAATGAGAAATTAAATCCACAAGTATTTGAAATTATCAACCACCTCTCTTACATTGATGTATTACTAACTAGCAATGATACCTGCTTCTTCACTCTCACTAGAAGAAACAATTTCTACACAGTCCTGGAAGAGGGTGCTTATTCTGGTGCCATCAGCATGATCTACTATTCGGGATCCATCTGTTTTCTCCACCATTAATACTTTATCTTCTCTCATTAGCATTATCTAGAATATCAAATTATTAATGAAGTGTTACAAATGGATTAAATGCTCAGCAAACATGTCAGAATGTTTTAATACAAACATTGGAAATGTGGACTTGATCTTTTATTTTCTGAAAATGGATTGTATCATTTATAAAGGCATCAAATAGTACCGTTCCATTAACTGGATCAGTGGCCTGGTAAGACAAGAGTGGTTTCAGATCAAGCTTTTCGGTTCCCTTGGTACCTATCTGAATGCCTAATGGGGTAGTTGTTATCCAGGTGCCAGCAAAGGCATCAGTAGATTGTTCAGGTTCAGGCACATGTTCTTCAGCAATTGTTTCAATAGTTTCATTTTTTCCTGCAAGCAAACCTTTAGTATTTTTTCCTAGAAAATCAGGAGAAAATGAGATTTATTCATGCAATGGGATAACATTCTAAGTACTTCATTATGTGAAGGACAGCTAAAGTGCCAGCATGTATTTTTCCAATTAGCTATCTAACCACAAAATATGGACATTAGAAGACTTACTCCTTCATTGCTACTCTTTGATTGTCAAAAGACAGAACTGTTTTCATTAAACCTACCTAGTCCTAAAGACAAGGATACAGACACAGAAATTGTTTGTAAGAAAAATCATAACCAGAGATTTTCAGCTCCATGGAATCCTATGGCTCTATGATAGATCAAGAGCAAAATAATAATAATTTTTCACAGATAATTTAGATTCTGATCTTGAAGTCTTTGACTTCCAGACTGAAGATAGTCTTTTAAGCAGGTATTTGTTTCCAAGATTTCTTAAGGGATCTGAGATTTTTTTTAGCCTTTCAGATGTCAGCCTATTTCTTGAGGAAGAATAATATTGGATAAATGCATCTTACTGCTGTTTGAGAATATGTGACATTATTTTTATAGAGGCACAAATATTGAACATGATTCTTTGCATTATGGATTGCACAGCCTATCCTACAGAACAATGTGATATATATATTACATAAAGTGCTATAATTATGCAACATTGTATTATTTTACCCGATAACATTTATTAATTTGTTTGTTTGACTTCTTCAACTTCAACTTCTTCCTCAGTCCTGAACTATGTGACTTACTGCTTTTTTTGGTGGCTGTCTCCGGGGTGGGTGTGATCTCTGTATGAGGTGTGCTGGGTGCAGGTGGAGGTGGGATCACAGGGCCAGAATCTGGACTCCTAATCACTGTGCCATCAGCGAAGAGTATCTTAAAAACAGCAAAGCAAAATGCAATGTTAATCAACTACAAATATATCCAGTACAGCAGATACAACACTAGGTTCAGATTAAAAAATGACCAAAACTTGTAAAAAACTCAGGTAAATTTTATACTTGGATTAAACATTTCTACAGGCTTAAATTTACATTTGGATGGAACAGTTCTATAGATTTCATCTATAGGTCCCTTCCAGCTCTGTTATTCTGTTAAATCTCTACTCAACAATTAAACTTCCTCAGTGGCCCCATTTCATACTGAAAAATGACTGAAACCATTTGGAAACATTAGCAAAGCACAGTGGCTTCTCCGTATGCATCTAAGCTAAGAGAAAAATAATTAATACAGAAAAAAAACATACCATGCAAGGATATATATTCATACATAGGTAATACCTTATCATTATTTGTGGTGAAATCTATTTAATCCAGTAAATCCATTAAAAAAAGTGAATTTACAATTAATGCTAAATGAATATACCTGAGTGGATCCATCTATCATGTACTTTACAACAGTCCCTTGTCGTGTTATTACTCTGGATACTTCTTGCTCTATTGGTTTCTTCACTGTTTTGTGAAGCTGTGACTGTTTTACTTTTTGTGGATAGCTCTGCCTAATAAATATTTCAAAAGGGATTCCTTGTCCATATAGTTATCCTCTGTTTCCATCTCAGACTTGCTGTCCCTGGCAGTCTCATTCCTGATGGTAAAATCTGCTCCAGATTCAACACTGGCCTTGGCATTGATTGTCTTGTTTCCACTGTCTTTAGCTAGGGGCTCGTGCTGAGTCTGCTTTTCTTTGCTGTACTCTATTTTGATTTCTTCCAGCTTGACTTCACCTGATTTAGTCTCATCAGTTTTGCTTTCTTCATCTTCGTTCTTGTCTTTCTCTCCTTTTTCCTCACCTTTTACATATCAAAACAATTTTGTTAGTCAGTTACAATGATTACAATAACAGTTGTATATGGAAACTTGTGGACCTTATCGATGTTATAAAAAGTTAAACCTGGAAACCCAGTAAGAACGATACAAATACTGACCCAAATGTATGCTTATACCTCATGGTATGAAAGGTCCTTCAGAGAGGAAAGGCAGTAGTTCAAATGTTTTAAATGTTAACACTACAAATGCTCTATTCATATCTATTTTAATCCTGCAAATTAATATTTTTACCATTAGTGCCATTAGCTCTATTTGTTACCATAAATTGAACAGAATGTCACCATAGTAAAATCAAACTCAAATCTTTTCGGTAACAGGAATTCTAGTATCAAATGAGGTTCAACTACTACTCAACAGTTCTCAATCTTAAATCTGCAATATAAAGAAGTATCTCAGGAATAGTTTTTTACTGAAAGTCTTAGTTATATTTCGAAGTAAGGTTACATGGATGAAATCTTCATTTAAAAGCCAGCATCAGGAAAATTGATGCATCGAAGATTGAAAAAGTACTTCACATTTTTGAAAAGTTCCTGGGGTAGTTGCACAATTATGTAAACTATGGGATGTATATATGCTGTAAAAATAAAATGGATGTGAAATTTTTTAATTGCAGAGAAAACCATCCCAAACCAGAATTCTGTCTGATTTAGATTCTTTTTCCTGATTCAGATATCTTTAGCTGTAAATTCATTCTAGCTGAATTGGTGTACTTTCAGAGCTTTAATAGAAAATATTTCACCATCCCCACATAGTTAAAATAAAAATATGTCACCACCCCCACATAGTTGAACTAAAAACTAAAAACCGAGTAGATCCCAGTTCATCATAAGTTTACTGTATTTCCTGCTTGCCTTCAAGTTGCTTACTAAAGGATATTTTAGTCACTAAAGCTAATATTGTTGTTTCTTTTTGTGTGGACTAAAAAGCTTTCCATACTCAAGATGTAACATAAGAGCTTTTATTACCTAACCCTAACATTACCTAACATTAACAGCACAACTGCTTTTGTAAAGAAATGTTTATTCAACTAACCTGAGAATTTTTGACCAATAAAGGTAAGTACCAATCCATTGGGAGAAGACACATTCAAAGTATTGAAAACACGGGTTTCAGGAACAGCTTTGGTTTGGATTGGCTCATTTCTTTCTGTCTACAGTATGCAAAAGAAACAGAAAATGCTAATGTATTTAAAAACATATACAAACATTTCAGCTCTCCACAGTGGTTAATAGTTTTAGTGATTGATAGAATAGCGGACTAGTACATAAAATCTCTTTGGAAAGTTTTTGCCAAATGTTAATGTAAGTTTAGCATTATCAAAGGCACTTAAGTATTTTCAGAATAATTTTCTATTGGTTTTAGATTCTGTGTGTGACAAATTGCTTGCCATAGTATCTAAGTATTTTTAAAAAAATATTTACTGTAACTTGGTATGGTTGCTTGGCTGCAAAGCACAGACCATTTCCAGCTTATTTATATTTATTTATTTGTATCCCACTTTTTATTATTTTTACAAATAACTCAAGGGGGGGAAATGTATCCAATATATTTTCCTCTTTTTATTTTCCCCACAACATGTTTCTTAAAAACTCCTGCTTCCTCAGTCACTGGGAATTCTGGGTAGGAAAATCTGATTTTTGTTTAGTGAACTACTCATTCTGTAGTTAGTAGAGAGCAAAGAAAGCTCAAAAAGTTAATATGCACTTGTGGTTAGCAATTTTATTTATTTAATTCTAGATATTAGCACTCAAACTGACCAGGAGTTATTGGCAACAAATAGATCTTTAAGTTGGTTGGCTAAGCACAAAACTATTTTTCAATTTGAATAATTCTGCCAAAAATTATTTCTAAGTGTGATCCAATTTTCAAGAACGGCCTATACTAGAGCCAGATTTGAATTGTTGGATTCATGGCCACATATGGGCACTCCCACCATCTTCCATATAATGAAAAGACATGTATATGCAATGCCCAGCTATCAAAGATATTGTTCTTGTTTTGTTTGATAGTCAACTATATGCCCCTCTTAGGGTTAGATATTTAACATCCCTACTTGAAATTCAAAGCCTACTGGGATTTGAACCACAGATTGTCTTATTTCCTCCTGGGTTCTAATCTATACATCATGAACAAAACTGCTACGTTTATGACTAAGACAGTTGACCAAAGGACTTGTTATATTGAACAGATAGAGGTACCCTGTAAAGGTGATGTATTTACCTGAATATTGAGTCTTAGTATTTAATACATAAGTATTTTGTCACTGTATCTCCTTTTATTTATTTTGCATTGGCCTTATATCCTGCATTTTATTTTCATTTTATATTTGATACAGTTGTAAGACTAATCAAACAATAAATTATCTGTCTACTTATTTATGAAAGCTATATTTTTCCCTTGGCTAATGGAAGGAACTCAAGACCAGTTTTCTTCCTCTCTGTTGCAGATCCAACACAGTGATCCCAAATTCCCAACATCCAAATATAGTTGTAAAATTTGATCAGAGGGTTTGCTCATTACCCAGACCCAGGGTAAAGCCTGGACTTAATTTTTCCTAGACTGAAAGAGTACAACTATTTACCAGAGAGCAAAGATCTATGGACTCATACAATCTTGTATTCAGGATCATTTTTAAAGTATCAATATCTTCTATAGATTCTGATGTTAAGCTGCAATTGAAAAAGGTCTTCTTGAGCTTCTGCAGGTATTTAATTTCTGTCTCTGCCACTATCTGGGAACTTCAATACTCTTCTATGGTTCCCAAGATTAGTTCACAGCAACAGTAACACCCCTTTCAAACTGTTTGCTAAGCTACATGAAAATAGGAGTGAAACTGCCTGGCAAATGTACACAGGAGTTAGAAAAAGATGTAAGGAACTGTAACTAATAATCTGAAGAATGCCAAAAATATACTGTTTGCTGAATACCCTAATTTGTGATCATCAGTCATATTATTATACCAATGGGAGTATATCTTGCTTGCTGCACAGACTCCATCTTTAATCAGGATATCTGGAAAGAATATATTTGGAAAACAACTGGCATGGAGGGAAGTAGTGGGGTACCCCAAGATTCCATTTTAGGCCCAGTACTCTTCAATATCTTCATAAATGATCTAGACGAGGGAATACAAAGGGAACTCATCAAATTTTCAGATGACACTAAGCTGGCAGGAATGAGCAACACCCCAGAAGACAAACTCAAATCCAAAAAGATCTTGACAGACTTAACACTGGGCCCTATCTAACAAAATGAAATTCAACATAGATAAAAGTAAGGTTTTGCACATAGGCAAGGAAAACTAACCTTATAGTTACAGACTAGGTAAAATTTGGCTTAATGCCAGTAACTGTGAGAGGCATCTTGGAGTCCTAGTGGACAATCACTTAAATATGAGCCAACTGTATGCAGCATAGATCACGCGATGTTCTAATACTGATTTACAAAGCCTTAGTAAGACCACCCTTGGAAGACTGCATCCAGTTCCAGTCACCACAATTTAAAAAAGATGTTGAGATTCTGGAAAGAGTGCAGAGAAGGGCGACAAAGATGATTAGGGGACTGGAGACTAAAACATATGAAGAACTGTTACAGGAACTGGGTTTAGCTAGTCTAGTGAAGAGAAGGACCAGGAGAGACAGGATGGAAGTGTTTCAATATTTGAGGGGCTATCACAGAGAGGAAGGGGTCAGGCTATTTTCTAGAGGGCCTGTAAGCCAGACAAGGAATAATGGATGGAAACTGAACAAGGAGAGATTTAACCTTGAAATAAGGAGAAATTTTCTGACAGTGAGAACAATCAACCAATGGAATAGCTTGCCTTCGGAAGTTGTGGAAGCTTCATCACTTGAGAGTTTCAAGAAGAGATTGGACTGCCATTTTGTCAGAAATGGTGTAGGGTCCCCTGCTTGGGCGGGGGGGGTTGGACTAGATGACCTACAAGGTCCCTTCCAACTGTAATCTGTAAGGGAACAGCTGAGGAACAAGGGCTGACTTGGGAGTAAACCCACAGGTGGACGGTGAACGGCCCCTCCCCTAGAGTATAAAAGAGGAGTGAAAGGGGAGTGGGGCTTTGCAGGAAACAATTAGTTCATTCCAGCATGCTTGCCAAGTATTGCAGCATCTGAAAGATATAGGCCTGGCCCCTCTCCAAGCCTGATAAAGGTTTGTAATTGGGAACTATCATGAAAGACTGTTGGCCAGCACTTTGTTGGAGAGGAAATTCATTGCAAATCAAATAAATGGGGTTTATCGGGATGAGGACTCAGCTTCGTGCTGTTGGGGGAAGCCTAGGTGAGAACATAAACTAAAAATAAATAAAACTCGCAAAACCTGCCATCACAGATCTGGGTAGTAAACCTACTGCGTTATTTTTATATGATAAGTGATTACTTAAACATGAAGGGCATATGAGTCCTACTGATAATGTGCTGGTTATTAACTATCAAAAAACAAGAAATATGGCCTTTTCAAAGGGATCCTCTAAATACAGACTTAGGATGGCAAAATAATGATACTGAAACTGAATAAATTAAAACCTTCAGGCGACCCTTCTCCTTCTCCTCTCACGACCAGTGGCTGTGGCAGGGCCGGGAGGGTGCACACGCATGGGGAGACCCTCCTCAAGCAAGCAGCCGCCCGCCCTGTGCCCTTTTTTGCTGTGCTTTGGCACTTGCTTGAGGAGCATCTCCCCGCATGTGTGCACCCTCCCAGCCCCACCACAACCACTGGTCATGAGAGGAGGAGGAGAAGGGTGGCCCGAAGGGACGCTTCCACTGCGGCTCATAATCATTGTTCAGCCAGTCTGGATTCCAAAAAGAAGAAATGAAAGAAGTAGCGAAGAGCACCAAGGAGAGCTTGCTGGCTTGGCCCAGCCATGGCTTAGAAAGAGAGGGGGAGAGGGAGGGAGGGAGGGAGGGAGAGGGGGGGGAATAGGCAGCTCCGGGCGGCAGAGAAGCAGCCCAGTTGAATCCTGTTTCTCTCTGCCACCGGAACCTGTTGACTAAAACATAAGATGAACGGTTGCAGGTATTGGGTTGCCTAGTCTAGTGAAAAGAAGGACTAGGGGAGACTTGATAGGCTGCCATAAAAAAGAGAGGGTCAAACTATTTTCCAAAACACCAAAAGGCAAGACAAGAAACAATGAATGGAAACTAACCAAGGAGAGAAGCAATTTAAAACTGAGGAGAAATTTCCTAAAAGTGAGAGCAATCAATCAATGAAATAACTTGCCTTTAGAACTTGTGGGTGCTCCATCACTGGAGCCTGGACCACCATTTGTCTGAAATGGTATAGATCGCCTTTTTGAGCAGGGGCTTGAAGACCTCTAAGGGGCCCCCCAAGTCTGTTACTCTGTTCTGTGTTCTATCTACACCTGCCTTGGGCAGGGGCTTGGACTAGAAGACCTCCAAGCCCCCTCCCAGCCCTATGGTTGTATTCCATGAATTATATTCATACCTTTTTCTCTTCTTGAACTGGAGATTCTTCAGGTGATACGTTTATTGTCATACGGGAACTCACTTTGGCAGATGGTAAGGATTTGGCTGATTTCTCTTTACCTGGCTTTGCCTTTCCTGCAGCAGGAACTGCAGCAGCAGAAAAAGCCGAGGAAAGAAAAGTCGAAGTCGGCAAGTTTACTGACGGGATAGCCAGAATAGTTGCCAGATAAGGATCTGTTTCCTCTGTAAGGGAAATGGTTGTTTTGATGAAACAGAATGAACATTACATACATTAAAAATGTGCATCTACTGCTAGATCAAGAAATGTCCTTTGAGTGATATGCCAGGAGCTGTATTCCAAAATAGCAACAGATGAGCCCAGACAAAATCTACACTTGATTTCATTCTGTTTATATTTAAATAAAATTGAATGCAATTAATATAACACCTCCCTAGGCAAGTATTTCAATTTGTTCATCTTTCATGTTAAAATTTTAAATTGATAACAACATTTGTACTTTGGCAAACACGTTGGAAAAATATTTTAATCAGTTGTAAGGCAAATGACATTAGCTAAAGCCTTACAGTGATTCTGTGGTCTGTGTTTGTCTTACCAGTTATAATCTGGATGCATCTGTTTAACCCTGGACAGAAACTAGGATTGGATTTTTTTTTAAATTACATTTATATGCCGCCCTTCTCTGAAGACTCAGGGCGGCTTACAACTTTTGGAGCACAACCCAATGCGCTCAGCAATAGCCTTCATTCCATTGTATATGCCTGCTTATTACTAAGCGGCATTTTTACAAAGTCAGCTTATTGCCCCCAACAATCTTGGGTCCTCAATTTACCTACCCTGGGAGGATGAAAGGCTGAGTCAACCTTGAGCCTGGTGGGATTCGAGCCTACAGTAATTGTAGACAGCTGGATCTTAAGAGCAGGCATTTAACAGCCTGAGCCACCAAGGACTCATTTTGCTTTGATTCTGATTTTGTTTTAAAGCAGTGGCCCCCAAACTTTTGGCACCAGGAACTGGTTTCACAGAAGACATGGACAGGGAATTGAGGGGGGGAGGACCATGCAATCTAAATCCCTCATATCTGCAGTTTATAGTAGGGTTCGCTGTCCTATGAGAATCTAATGCCAGATGATCTGAGATGGAGCTAGGTGGTGATGGGGAGCAGCTGCAAACACTGTACAGATGAAGCTTTGCTCACTCGCCTACTGCTCTACTCCAGCTATACAGCCTGGTTCCTAACAGGCCACAGGGTCCAGGACCCCTGGTCTAAAAGGTTTGATGCCAAGAGCAGACTTTCAGTGGAACAAACTCAGGAATGAACAGTAATTTAGATCTGGGCTGCAAAGGAACAGGACTCTTGAGAATTTGGGAAATCTTACTCAATCAAATAGAGAAAGGATTCTGTTTCTCTTTAGCAGACATCTGAGGTCAGCCACCAAACATTTCTCACAAATAACAGGGTAGAAATACATAACCAACTTGTACTTGAATATGTCTTTTGACTCTCATTATTGCTTTGCTACAAATTTATTCATGAGAACAAATACTCTCTATATTAGTTTCACCTTTTAAGTTGCATTACAGAAATAAATGAACTTTTCCACGATATTCTAATTTTTTGAGTTTCACCTGTGCAGAACAGAAATTCCCAGGAATTGTGTGAATTCTAAACAACATTTTTGAGAAGATGCTAAAAATCCATTATGAGGTAATGCCTACTGTATAAATCGTCTTTCAACGTAACAAAGTATAGAACAAGTGTGACACAGAATATATGAACATTTTCCTTTTCGCATGTTTTACCTGCTGCTTTTCCTGAAGCCCCATAACAACTAAAGGAAAGATGGATTTCGTTTTCTAAGGTTGCAGAAAATGATCCAAATTTGCTCAGAGGTTTTCCTTGATTAAGTTTTTCTAAAATAAAGGAAAATGAATATTTATGTCTGAATATTTAACAAGTATTACAAATGTAGCTATTATTTCTTGATGAACTGGACATTGACTTTTGGTTCACTGACTGAAAGTTCACCAAAAAAAAGGTAAAAAAAGCTTCTCTCAACTACTAGAATTCTAAACCACTATAAGAAGGTTTATTAACACTAGGAATATAATTTGGTATTGGCTTACTTTTGAAGAGAAATCATTTCAGGAAGTAGCCTTGTTTTGTAGAAGCCTTTTTTTGGGGATACAAAGTATTATAACTACACAGATTTCTGTACAGTACTAGTATAGAATGATTCAAGATTCTGGATGATAGGACATAGTTTAGAGCAGGGTTTCAAACTCATGTCATCATGGCGTGTGAGTGTGTAGGGGGTTTTCCCCTTTGCTAAACTGGGCATGGGCGTGGCCAGCATTTACACCGGCATGGGCTGGGCAGGTTTGACAGCTGGTCTTGGAGTCTTAAAAATAATAGAATGTAAGACTAGACTATTTTCTAAACCTGCCCTAATATAAGACCTACCCCCAAAATAAGACCTAGTGTAAATCTCCAGTTCCAGGAAGACTTTTCAGGAGCAACCGTGCACCAAACACCCCCCTACACACTCACACCCACTATTTGGCACCATAAATATGTAAGACCTACCCCGAAAATAAGACCTAGTGTGTTTTTGGGAGCCAAAAAAATATAAGACAGTGTCTTATTTTCGGGGAAACACGGTATCACAGAAAAATTACTGCAATAAGATAATGCTTTCAGGCAGAGTCCAAAGCACCTGCATTCCTTCAGTCTCCACACAAGCAAAGCTGAAGTTAATTGGTTACTTGGCAAAGCCTTAGCAGGGCCTCAAACATTTGAGGGTTTTCTGCCTTGCCTCCCTTGTCATGCATCAGCATTCTCATGAACTTGGCTGCCCTGATTCAGATCCAGAATTCAAGTCTATGTCAGTTTAGCCTTTTAATGAAGCATATAACAGCTAGTTCAAAAATAAATTAAACAATCATTTATTATACACCCCTTCCCTCCACCCCACAATAAAATTAATTCTAGCTAAGAATAATTTGGTCTCCAAGGCAAACAGTAAGGAAATTAACATTGGGGACAGTCCCATACCTTGAACTAACCAAAAGACTGCATCTTCTACCTTCTAAATTGGCTGCTTCTAAAGGTCTCCACAAGATGAAAGGCTTTCATCAAAATCATCACGATGTTCAAAAATGGTAGAACTTGTGATGTGATGCTGCTTTCATCATCTGCCCTGTCTTCCACTAGAGGTCCCTGGATGTTGCACTTCCAGATCAGATCAGATCACATCACATCAGATCAAATCAAAGAAGACAAATTTGATGCCTAATCTTTCACTTATACATAAGAAAAAAATATATACCCACCATCATGGACAAAGATGTTTTGGAAGCATTATTTTTGGTTAATTGCACAAGCCTGTGTTTAATTAACCAAAAAAGAAAAATCTTTCTCTTGTATTAAGAAAACTGCAGGTCCCAAGTATTCTGCACTGGGAAGATTCTATGCTAGAAGTCTCAACCAGGGTGGGCAGTTCTGGGTTTGGACAAGAAACTGAATCCTAGATAAATTTCTATCTTGAGTAATTTGGCTCAGTTGGTTGACAGAAACAAGATTTCTGCATAATAGCATACAGTCTAGGACCCAAGAATTATAGTCCAAGCCAAGAATTATAGACTGCCTTGGAATAAGTGACCTTTAATGCCGGATTCCAAAGACTTGCTCCTAAGAGAAACTAATGCCTTTGACTGAGCTGCCTTGTGGAAGCCTGACATATGTACAAGAGATGATCAAACTAGGAGCCAAATTGCTCTACTGCTTAAGGCAGCTGGCTATAAACCAGGAAACTGAGTTCTAATCCCGCTTTAAGCATGAAAACTGACTGGATTACTTTGGACTGGTGACTCTCTCTCAACCAAACTCACTCCACAGAGTTGTTGTTGAGAGGCAAATAGGAAGAAGTATCAGGTACGTTTGCTGTTTTTAGTTATAAAAATAATAAAGGCAGGATTTAAAAAATCTAAAAGCAAATAAAAATTTGCTTCTCTGAGCATAACATTTAAAAATCATGCTTGCTAGAGAAGGAATATTTCTTCCCAAAATAGTCAACAAATAGGGAACAAAATAACTATCATGATAAATAACCCAAAACAATAATTTTTTTGAAGAGGCTTAAATAATGTGCTACCATTGCTTGTTCAAAAAAAGTTTCAAGTATTATATTACTAAAACTGTACCTAGGAATATGCACTGTATGGAATTTGATATAGATGTAAAGTTTTTATAAGTGAATCAAAGAAACTGCAATGAATTATGGATTTTTCTGATCAAGGGAATGGTTGCACACAAAAGATAAGCATGCATTTCTGAAGCACTTTTTATGAATAATGAAACCATGATTTGGTCATTTATAGTTACCCAAATGAATTTTTAAAATCGTTAATATTCACTCAATTACCTGGCTTTATCTCATGTTCTTCTGGGGAACCCAAACTTCCTTCTTCACTTTTATATTCTATTAGGCTTATCTGAGGATCTATTATATGAATGAAGAAACTGTGATTATCTTTTATCACCTTCACTTTAACTAAGGTTGACCCTAGAAAAAGAAAACAAATAACTAATATCAGAATGGGCAATCATGATTCTAAAGTTAAATAATCCATATAGCAATTACATTATACAGATTGCTAGAACATTTGCTGAAGATCTATGAATCCATCTTCTGAAGTTAAATATAGCTTCCTAGTTCTTTTCCATATTAACTTATCTAGTATAATATTTAAAGTAAGATACATATATAAGTATAACTTTCAAAAACAAAGTGAAAACAGAATTTTCTTAAAATTATATTTTAATTAAATTTATTTGTTGATACATAAATATCCCCTTAGAACTCTTATATCAATAATTAACCTCTGTCTGGCATATTAATTTTGATTAGTGATGTGAAATCATTGACTTTGTCAGAATTTAATAATTTTAAATATCAGAATTCAAAATGTACATATCAAGATATCACATCTATTGAGTTATCTGTTAGTGGAGTTCCTTAAATGTATGTTTCTTTGCATTTAATTTCTTCTAATACATTTTGTGTACTTAATTAGAGTTGAGAAATATTGCTGAGATGGACTCCATTAAATAACATGCCAGTTTGTCACATTATTACAACTGTTCATTTTATGTTAAAGCAAGTCCTATTGAACATAGTTGGGCTATGTTACCTCACCATCAGTCCTCGCTATTTTATTCCCACAACCAGCTGACCAGATTCTTATGAGAAGCCAACAAGCAATATGTAGGTGGAATTTCATCTTCCAGCATGTTCTGCAGCAATTACTTTTGAAAAATGTTTTGCCTGCAATGTGGAAATAATATCTAGCCTGCATGGCTATAGTATTAGTCATAGAGAGTCTTATCCTCCAATTAATTTAATTTCTGACTAAAGTTTCAGGATAATGTTTATACTGTGTGAGAAGCATATAAACATGTTTTTCAATGTCCAATAGGAAACCTTCACAATATGAAAAAAAATTACCTTTTTCAAACATTATTTTTTCTGCTTGGATTTGACCTCCATCAGTAGGGAAAAGATACTGGATAGTCCCTGAAACATGAATGGGATTCTCTCCCATATTATATCCATGAAACTAGAAGAGAACAATTATAGAACAATATATAATCAAATTAAATAGAAATAATGGGGAAAACTGGGAATATCTAACAAACCAAATCAGGAAATATGGTTTCTTTTACTAAATTAAAGCTTTGAAGGCCCAAATCCTGGGAATTAAAAATGAAAATAAAATCAAAATTTGGAATTGTTACCTAGTTGATTTTTGTTCTTTTTGCAGATCTTCTTAAAAAAGTTTTTTATTTTTATTTTTTTTACAAACATCAGCGTGTGAACAATGTGGTTACCTGAGTGTCATACATTCCAATACAAATAAATTGATATTAATCATATTTGTTCCATCGAGCAAGCTTATATAATTCTAATAATAGTACACCTCTTTGTATTAATTTATAATCTTTCATTGTTCAATTATTCATTATTTCCATGTTATTTTTATACCAATCACCCTATCTTAAGTATCATATCTTTTACTGTGAATATATTTCAACATATTATCTTCATGACAATCACCCTATTTTGCTTATGCCAATCATCACATTATTTAAATATACTTAGTCATACCATCTTTCGTAGAATATTATCCATCATATTTATTTCATTTTTCAAATTAATAACTTCTAATAATAATACTATTGGTTATGTTAAATTAAAATCTTTCATTGTATGCTTATTTGATCTATAATCCCCCATTATTTAATTATTCTATCTTACAATGTATTATTTTGTAGCAATCACCATATTCTACATATCATGCATTTTAATACAAATATTAATCATATTTATTACCTTTAACTAACATACACACATATTACATTCATTAAATATAATTTCCCCTCTTATTACTACTTCCCCTTGTTATATAAAAATGTGTATTTTATTAATTCCTCTTTCTCTAAATACCCTCTCTCTGTTCTTTTTTTCTGTTGTGCCACTATTATATTCGTTAAATTCCCCTTTCTAACCATCATCTCTTAACCGCCTTGAAGCTTTAATTATTCATTTTTTAGCTTGCCTCCCATATTCCTCTATTGGGTCTTTGTTTCTATCTGCTTCCACATCTTGGCTACTCATTTAAAATTTTTCTCCCTTCTCTTCCCTTTTCCACTGCCTAGTTTTCAGAATATCTGCTCTTGCCCCTGTCTCTCTCCCATAAAAATCTTCCTGCTTCCCCAATTTCTTTTTTATTTTCCTTAAGGTCCTCTCTGCTAAGCTTATATCATCCGTCCCTATTGTTTTTATTATTGTCTCTTTTGTTTCCTCTTGTCACTTTTGTTTTGTCTGTTCCATTTTTTCATCTCCTCTTTCAGATGACTCCTCCTCTTCCTGGGTGTCTTGAACACTCACTGCCTTTTGTATTGTATTTTCCAGTTTTTCATCTATATTCTCCAATCGTTCCATAATTTTCTGGCAATGTCTTGTCAGTGTCTCCCTTGTACTTTGAATTACCGATGCCACCTCTTATCAAATTCCAGTCCATTCTTTTTGATGAAGCATTTTGTTGAGTTTTATTGAATCCCTTTTATCCAATAGTCTAAAACCAAATGTTCAAATCTACAAAAACCACTCTAACAGTTCAATGTTCTTGTTTCTTTATCCCCAATTTAGTCTGCCTGTACCTCTGAAATGCACCTTAAATCTTCCAGTACCTCCTTAGGTCCTTCTATAAATCCAATCTTATATTGTAATCCTCAGGGGTCTTTTCAGCAATATTTTCTTTCCTTCTGCGTTTAATTCTCCAATAAACAGTTTTGGGAATATGCTATTCTTCCTTTCATCAGCAGGTGGCTCTCTTTACTTAAATTTCACTATTAAGCCATTTTCCCCATTTTTCCACAATATAGAGATGATGTTACTTTTTAGGTAAATACTTCCAATGTTTCAAAATGCCTGTTCAGTAAAATGCCTGTCCAATTTAGAAGTCCAATTTTCTACATTTTTAGCAATTTTTTCTATCTTTTTCCCTCTAGTTCTTTCTCCTCCAGTTTTAATATTTTTTTCAATGTGCCAGGTTGCTGCTAGGTTAAAGATAATTGTGACTGCTTTTCCAGATTCTTTTGGGGGTTTAAAGATTTGAATAAACGAAGATTTTTCTCACCCAGTTACAAACACTGTTCACCAACTTCGCTGCAGCACCTTTCTTAGGTAACAGATAACAGATAATCAGAATTAGAAGGGACTTTGTAGGTCATCTTGTCCAGTGGTCGCCAACCAGTGGTCCGTGGCCCACTGGTGGTCCGTGAGAAAATTTTGGGCCACAGAGAAATGTCATCCCCAGAACACCCCCCCAAAGCAATTAATCCAGGCTCCATGGGAACACAAGGCTGCATTGCCCATATGGCCCGTGGGAACCCTCCCCACCCACTCACTCCTTACCTGGCAAAATTGCCTGCTAAGTTGCTATTTTTCCTTTTTTTCCCCCAGCGATCAGCTGTTCTGCTGTGCCGGGAGATTTAGATTAGCTAGAAAACAGGAAAGGTTGGATTTCTTGCTTTCTAGATAATCTTTAGATCTTCGGCTTTGCTTTTAAGCAGAGCCGAACCTTCCTTAGGACTGAAATTTCTATTATTCAGTGCAGATAGCCGATGGCAGAATCATAGATGTCTAAGTGAATCTGTGATTCTGTGAGCAACTCAATCTGCCTGCCTGCTTTGGCTGATTTTGGGTAAAAGTTGCTATTTTTTTAAATAAAAAATTCAATATTTACATACATGGTGTGTTGTGAGTTAATTTTGTGAGTTTGCTTGTTAGCAAATTTTATGACTTTGCTTGCAAGCAAATTTCATGTGACAGACTCAGGTAGCCAATGGCAGAACGATAGATCTTTGAATCTGTGATTCTGTGAGCAACTCAATCTGCCTGCCTGCCTGCTTTGCCTGATTTTGTGTGAAAGTTGCTCTTTTTTTAATAAAAAATTCAATATTTATGTAAATATTTATATTTAGTCCAACCCCTTCCCCAAGCAGGAGACCCTACACCATTTCTGACAAATGGCAGTCCAATCTCTTCTTGAAAGTCTCAAGTGATGGAGCTCCCACAACTTCCGAGGGCAAGCTGTTCCATTGGTTGATTGTTCTCACTGTCAGAAAGTTTCTCCTTATTTCCAGGTTAAATCTCTCCATGTTCAGTTTCCATCCATTATTCCTTGTCTGGCTTTTGGGTGCTTTAGAAAATAGCTTGACCCCTTCCTCTCTGTGGCAGCCCCTCAAATATTGGATGATTGCTATCATGTCTCCCCTGGTCTTCTCTTCACTAGACTAGCCACACCCAGTTCCTGTAACTGTTCATCGGCTGTCCCAACTTCATGGCAGCCATCTTGGCCGTCTCTTCTCTTTGTCGTGGCATAGAGGGCTCAAGATTGCAACCTCTCCTGTGGCCTCACAGAGCACCCCTCCTTAGTTTTGCCTCCCCTCTAGGGAGGCTTAGGCTCCTACCGGAGCCCACAAACAGGGAGAAGCCAGAACAGGAATGAAGAGGTCTGTTTCACTGCATCTGGTATCATAGCAACATCAGCCGGAAAGCCCTTTTTGCAGATCTCAGAGTTTCACATCTGTTTAGGCCAGGTATGGGTGATCCCTGTGGTCTTAAAGCAAAACAGAAAAATGAAGCTTTTCAGACTGAATGGAAGCTTTTCAGACTGAAAGGATTTGTTGACTTATGAAGTAGGTCTTGCTTTTGGAGGTCCTAAAGGCAAGGGCCTTCCTTGGGAGGACACTTCTTGTATAAGTTTTGGCAACAAAGCTTTTACTACCTTCTTGGCTACTGAGATACTGTATGCTCTGCATGGCTTCTAAATGATGCTAAGTAGAGCAGGAATGTCAAAGTCGTGGTGTCATGTTGTCACATGACATATCATGAATTTTTCCCCCTTCTCTAAACTGGGGGGTGGGGGTGGCCAGTGTGTGATGCATCCAGCCCACGAGCCATGAGTTTATCACCCCTGAGGTAGAAGAATCATCTGTCTAAGGTTAAAAGAAAACCCTGCAACAATTGCTGATTATTTACCAGGCATGATTTCAGGTGTTGGTATTCATTTTAAAAGTGGAAGCCTACCTTCCTTAGGACTTATTTAAGAACCACCTCTCCTGTTATGAACCTGTCCCATTGTCAAGAACAACATGAAAGGCACTCTTGAAAATAAGATCATCCTTTTCCATCAATGTTGTTGTTGTTGTGATGTAGAAAGATCACTCTGCATTCTGATTTCCATATTTATCCTGGTACCATTAAGTACTTAAAAAGATTAAAGCCAGAATAACCAAAGCTGTCTGTCTGTCTGTCTGTCTGTCTCCATCCAAGACTCCACAAACTAATTGTTTTTAAAAACTTTGGAAGGTTCTGTTCCTTTTGATACATAGATAAACATAAATAATATTGTCTGTTGATATTAACTTCTCTTCCCTCCAGTGATGCCATCATATTATCATACTCCTGCAGTTTTAGATGGATGGCTTTCTTTTTAAAATGCTTTGATTAAAATTCCCTTCCAGGAAATTTATAAAAGCTAAAGGCTGAACAAACAATTAAATAACCAAAACAATATAAAGCAAGTAATAAAATGTCCCACTGTTTTGATATCTGAAACTCCTAAATATGGCTGACAATTAACTAAAGTCAACACAACCCTAAAAAGAATCTAAATAAAGATCTATGCAGGCAGAGAATCTACTACAGAATTTATAGGGATATCAAAGAAGACCACACCAGAATATTGCTGGGACACAACTACATTGACTGTGTAAGAAAATCCAGGCTTCAGACAAGCAATGGAGACTTCTTGAAAGGTGCAACCTATTACCTGAACCTTTCAAGGATAGAGCCAATAATTAGAATTATTTCCAGCAATTTATGCAATCGTTAACTAATTCACCTCATAGTCTTTCTCTGCAGGCAAAGGAGGCATAGTTTGTTTACTCTGTTTCTGCAACTTGGTCTGATCTTCAACCTCTGATGATTTGGATGATTCTGCTTTATCCTTAGAACCCTTTTTCTTAGATCCTTTTTCTTCTTCAGGAATGGGCGGCTCTTTACCCTGGCCTTTCTTTTTTGCATCAGATTTTTCCTTCTTCTCTGCTTTTTTTAGTTCTTTTAAGCGTTCTTCCTCCAACAGCCTCTCTTGCTCTTCCTTCCAGGCCTGCAGTAGAAAAAGGAAAGATCAGAGTCAGACCTAATATGGAAGGTGGACTTTAACACAGCAAAGCCATTTGGGTTTTGCCCCAACAATCTGATCCATTATTGAATGTGTTCTTTATTTTTCCCTTTAGAAAAAATGCTATTTTAGGCAACTGTAGCAAGCAATATTATTATTTGCTTGCATTACATTTCAACTACCAAGTGACTTAGATGCTACTATAATATGCATGATTTAATACTGCATCAGAATAATATTACTATGATTCTAACTGCTAATTTCATTTATCTAGACACATTCTTATACCTCAGCTACATAACTAGAGGAATAAGTGGTATTCAGTAGTAATCAGTAGTTACCTTGAGAGATTCATCTCTGACAAATATATTTTTTTCCTTCTCAAGTACAGGTTCAGATGAAACTTCCATACTTTTGGAAGAACCTTTGAAATTTGAGAAAGCATAAAGATTGTAACTGTATCATATAATATGAGAATGTTATATAAATGATTCTTGCGTAAAATAATCCCAAGTGCTAAATATTTTAAGTAAGCAAAAATCTGACTCTGTAGGAAGACAATTTCAATGAAATCCAACAGTATATTTCTTCTCACATAAGCACTTTCCACTGATGGAAACAGAAATATCTACTTTTCCGTCTGGCCTAAAAATTGAGTCCAGAAGAACTATTCTCTCATAATAATTGGGAGAATTAAACAGTTCTCTCTCTTCTCATGCCTGAAAACTGCAAGTGCTTTTCAGGTAGGAAAAAGCATAGATGCGTTAAGTAGCAGTATATGGCTGACCTTGGCTGATCTCCAAAAGCTAAGTAGGCCAAACCTGTTTAGTACTTGGATGGGACACCACCAAGAAATACCAGGATAGTGGAACAGGTTAGGAAAAAACATCTCCAAAGTTAGCAATAACATGCCACTTCCATATTCACGTAAACAAAAAAGCAAGCAACACCTACCCTCTCTTGCTTTTATTTATTAATTTTATGTTGCCCATCTGAGCTTGCTCATGTTTTGCATATATGTACTTTGCATGTTCTTGAGGATTGATGTTGAAGACAATGGTGTGTTTCAGAAACTGGGAAGATTAATCTCTATCGGTTAAATTTCTGGTTATGTAGCAACAGTGTTTTTGTATGGCTAATAAACTATAAACCAGACTGGAATTTAAAAAAAAACACTAGGAAGAAGGCAAATAGCAAACTACCCCTAAAAGAATATTATAGGTCAAACTCCACAAGATTACTATAAGCCGAGCTTGGTCTGAAGGATGTGAAGATGCCAGCATATTTTGTTTGGCCATACCTAGTCAAACAACAGGTATAATAAAAGTAGGTGGTGTGCTATTGTAGTATTAACATCTGATACTCATATGGTTAAAGAGAGCAGCTCCTTTTCTTGCAGGGGGACAGCTAGCACACTGCCCATGCTGTGTTCAGTAACATTTAAAGAAAGCCCACAGCACAGAAATACTGGGATTGACCAAACAGGGATGTGTTACTGCTATTCAAATAATTTACACCCTTTTTGACCTATGTGCAAAGTAAAGAGCTTCCCAGAAGGAGACTTCGGTCAAGCTATCTGCAATGGTGGGTCTATGTGTGTGTGTGAATGTATATTTCATTTTTTAAGAAACAAAATGGTCCCTTTTGCGAATATTTCTGTAAAATTAATTGGCTGATAACTCATCAACACAGACTGCCATGCTCCTTAGTCCTATGGCCTGGGTGTAAAAATACAAAGGAGCAGCAGCTCATACTCAGTATCCTTTGTTTCCTATGCCCAGAATACTCAAAACATTTTTAGTTTTGTTTCCACAAAACAAAGAAGCTGGAGCTGTTTGCTCCATTATAATGCAGCCCACCTGGGAAAAGTTCTGAGTGGGGTGCCTGATTCCAAACTGAAATATAACAGGTTGGTTATGTCATAGACCCCACTAGATTATATTTGTAGGAGAAGAACAGGTAAAGGTGGGTCAGGACAAAGCTAAACGAGTCATCAGCCTAAAGTTATTGCATTCCCACATCTATGTCCAACCTCTCTTGAATTCTGTTGATATTTATCTAGCGTCAATTTTTAGCGCTGATTGTTAGTTGACTAGATTCTTTATTGTTTGAGTAATAAATCTCCTTAACTGCAACTTAACATATGGTCCTGATTCTTTGCGCATGACAATATCACAAAAATACTTACTTTTCGCTTTCTTTCCAGCAGCTCCTTTTTTGCCAGAAGGTGGAGACTTGACCTCAGCAGGAGCTTTCTCCATTGCCTCTTTAGCCAATCTAAGTGCCTCCAGTTCCTTATTCATCTTTTCTTCCTGGTATTTGGCTTCTTCTTTCACTATCCATTCATCAATGGAGGCAGCCACCAATTCCAGATAATTCCTAGAAAATGTATTACTGCTATCAATCAGAACACTGACTAGAAAAGGCTCTTCTCTTTGACCCTGACCTACAGTTAGATTCCATAGTAATTTCTTCTCATATTCACATTGTTGTCTTCATGTAGAAATGCCTGTTGTTTTAATATTCACAGACTTAGAATAGTCTATTATACAAATATTACATAAATACTTCCCTTATATTAGTAGCCCCATGTAAAAAGCTAGTATTCAAAATCAAAATGTCTGGCACAAGTGTGAAATTGTTAAAATATGTTGTTACCTATTTTCCCTTTTTTTGAAATTCAAAAATATGATAGTTGAATCTCATTGGATGTTGCCTATTGGGAAATGATTATTTCATTACATAAAAGCAGTTTACTTTTTCTAACCATTAAATTGTACAAATAATTTATCAGTAATGATGGTAAAGTAGCACTAGTCATTCATCATCAGGGAATTATTATTTATTGCCATAATTCACTCCTTCTCCCTTTCCATTTGATAGGATAGTATTTGAAATCCATTTTACCTGAACCCAACATCAGAATGCAGTGAAATGTTCCAGAACTCCTGGAACTGACGATGTTGGTTTATGGGATTATGAAGGACTATCAGCAAAGAATTATCTTGAGTATGATAATAGGAATCAATGCACCTATAATTCTGAGTTGCATTGTGAAGAACCTGTTAACAAGAGAAGAATTTATACAACTCCATTCTCATTAAGATACCTCCATGTAGAAGTGATGGGGAAAAAAGACAGTGGGTACTTTTATTTGAGAGGAAGCCTCTCAAAGCACTTCCAATTTAGGCATGGTGATATTACACCCTTCATCAATAAAGAGAAACTAAATGTCTGAGGTTTCAGTAGGACAGATACCTCTCAGATCCTCTCTAACATGTTCTAATCATGTGCATCTCCTCTGGTACACCTGATTCTAATTTTATATATTTGATAAATTTACAGCATTTCCATATATGAAATTTGCATTTATGTTTACTTAAATTACACAATATAATGCAAATGGTGCATATTGTCTATATTATATCTCCTTTATCAATATCTGAAGATTAAATATCTGTATTTTGAAATATGTTGAAAAAGTCAAAAATTTCATTGGAGTGTACTTTTTCACCTGACTGTAAGGGCAGTTGATGTATAAATTTCAGGATCACCACTGAGAATTGCAACTGAGAGTAAGCACAACATGGTTATTTGCAATTTTCAACATAACACAGATGGACAGATATGGATGGGTTATTTTAGTAATGGTCTGTAATGGGAAAGATGACCTATTAGTATGTTAAGAGCAAAACCTTGAAACTGATTCAACTACAGTTGTTTTAACAATAATGTAAAATGCAAACAGCAAGATGTCCACTCAACATCCTGACTAGAACTTCCTGTTGACATACAGCACTTAAATAGACTGTAAAATTACCAGTATATGACTCATAGTAGCTAACCTATCATACATTGTATTACCTAAGCTATTGCTGCTCAGGAAAGATAATACAGCAATCAAATATTTGATGACTCTGAATAATGTAGAGATCTTCTAAATGAAGTACTAGTTCTTTCTAACCAAGTTCAAATGTGTTCAAAACAGGCAAAATCCTCAATTCCTTCCCCACACACATACATAAACACATATATAATATAAATATACATATGCTCCCTATTCTAATGCAATTAAATTATCTAGGAGGACACCACTACAATACTATCAAGAACTACTGAGAAACCAAACAAGGTCAGTGAAGTTGCACTTCATCTATCTCTCCTGAAGAAAGCCACCTGTCAAGTTGACCATGATTTCATTTGATCCACAATCCAGAAATATTTTAGAATGATAAATAACTTCTGAAATAATATTCATAGCTACACAGAGAATGCTCTTTTGAGTAATTGTCCTCAGATTAATCTAACTTTTGGTATAATGAAAATATAAACACAGACTTATTTTCTGGAAATGCATATTAAGTGGGTCCTGTTACCTGGAAGAGGAGTTGTGGTTGAAAATGCTCAACAAAACTCCAGTCATTCAAACACCGTTGCTGGGTCTTTTGGATGGCTGAAATTACCTTATGAGAGAATAGGTAAAATTTAGCTCATTTAATAAATGTTGGGAAGGAGGTGAAAAAGAATCCATAATGTCTTATTTTCTAGCTTTAGAATCTAATTCCTTTTAAATTGATCAGCTTAAAATCTCTACATTTCCATACTATCACATGCATCCAATATCTGTGGTAAGATGGGCAGCCAAAAATATAATTGATTGATAAATAAATAAATCTGCATATTCAATACCTTCTTTATTTTCTATAAAATGGTCCTGTTTTTCAATAACACATCAATATTTTTATTCTGGGTATGAAGCTGACATTAAAAACAAGAAGAAATAGAAAATGTCACTGCTTTTTCTATATATGTTTGCATTCAACCAATGTTAAGTGCAATAATGCTCTTTTCCAATATTGTGGATTTATTAGGGATATACAGACAATTCTAAAAGTAATTTCTAGAAACTATCTCAATAGACGAACACATATATTCCAAAGTTATATATGATGTAGAAAGAAACTTGGGAGGTGAATTTCTTAAATTCAGTTTTAGGAGACAAATTAATCTCAACAATAACTTCATGTTGTTTCTGCTGATATTAGTTTTGCAGTACACCATCTTTGAAAAATGAATTATAACATTTATATGTATTTAGGTGGCATCTATTTTGCTTTTAATCTTTAAAGCTATTTCAAAGTAGTATGATTATATTAACTATATTTTAGGACTACCTCCATCTTTTTTCCTCTCATTGTAATTCTCAATATAGAATCTAAATTATTTTTATCAGAGGTTCATTATTTTAAAAAAGAAATTAGCAGCTTTTTACACCCTTAGAAAGCAAGTTATAATACAATCACATCAGTGGTGGGATTAACATTTTTTTACCACCGGTAAAAAACTGGGCGTGGCTTGGTGGGCCTGGCAGGGGAAGGATACTGTAAAATCTCCAGTCAGAAGTGGTATTTGCCGGTTCTCCGAACTACTCAAAATTTCTGCTACCAGTCATCTCCAGAACCTGCTGAATACCACCTCTGAATCACATAACCAACTTAATGCACTGAGAGGTTGGAAGAATCTTCGTTGCAGCTGAAGCTCTCTCTCTCTCAAGCATAATTAATACCTAATTTGAAATTCAGCCCATAATCGTTTTTCCACTTTTTTCTTCACCAGGAATCTTTAGGATGATTCAAGTTAAAACCCATTACATTTCAGGTCAGTTACTTCATGATGAAGCAATTCAGCTACTTATTACCATTTTGTCATAATGCATAAGGTGCTAAACAATATGTGAGATGAAAGGAGAATATTTATCATTTTTGATCAGCATAGGATTTTTAGGTGCTTATTTGTTTTATTAATTAATGCTTATTCTTGATCAGCATAGGATTTTTAGGTGGTTGTTTTATTAATTAATGCTCATTCTTAAATTAGAAAATTCTCCAAAAGTGCTCCTTTTCCTCTGTTTTCCTTTCTTCAGTCTAGTCATCTAGTAATAGACTTGTGCCAGGGTTCAAATTCATACTTGGCTACAGAACATACTGGCCAATTCTGGACCATTCAGCCCACTTTATCTCATATATTACATTCTTACTATAGGGATAAAATTAGAGGAAAATGTTCAGGACAACCTCTCAGAGGTCAATGCAGAAAAATAATTGTAGCAGTAATATTAGATCTACATTTATGAAAGGAGAAAATGCTTAACCTATTCCTTTACTACCAATGAAACAAATAGCAGCACTTAAAGAGGAAGTTCAGTTGTAAAAATGGCAACAGAGGAAAATATCAGAAATTTTTACAGCATCTCTTTGTCAGTCTTCAAAGCAGCATGAAAAGCTTATTGGTTTAGAAAAGAAGGTGGAGATGATTTTTAAAAAGTCACTGGAGTTCTTTAACTGGTCATCAGCATATTCCTAACTAACTCCTTGTTGAAAAAAAATCCCTCTTTTGTGAAAACCAGCAAATATGATGAGATGAAACAAAGATTATGGACGTTCTGTACCAATGTGTAACCCATGTGTGAATTTCAGATATAAACTATACGAAAATACATTTTCTTTCTTTCTTCTATTGTTTTCTCCGCAAACAATAAAACTTCAAATACAAACAATACAGAATGATAACAAATGGGAATATGAAATAATTGATAACTGTCAACAGCATCATTTTTTCCCATGAACAGAACAGTATGAAATGAGATACTTCAAATTCTAATTATGCTAGAATACAGCACACATATCTTTACAAGCTCAAGTGTTTCAAGCTTCTTAAGAGATTCAAACTATTGTATATTTTTAAAATTAAAAACAAGGAATGCTCAATTACTAGAATTTATTTATTACATTCTGCTGCTTATTTCAGCACTTCTTACCGTATCTACAGAATTGTTCACACCATTTTCATGAACATCAGCAATCAAATCTGTGGAATGTGTTTGAAGATATATATAAAATGTTTAGAAATGTTAGAGTCTGTTATCTGGTTACAATTACTTAAATGCTCAATGAACAGAATGGATACTATGCAATCTTCAAAAAATTATATTCATATATTCAAACCATTGTCCTTTCTTTTTCTCTTGGTATCTGCTTTTATATATTTATGCATGAAGACCTCAGGCCATAGCAACTATATTAACAGTCATAGCTTCTATGGCAGAATCACCTTCCTCAAGCTTCAGGCTTTTGAATATATGAAGAAGGAAGCATAGTAACCCTGTATCACTCTTCTCAGATTTGTGAAGGTAAATTCAGACATCAACAGTCTATAGCTCCTTTCATGAAGATATTTACTCATGCATCTATCTCCTTTCATCTCATGCTCATTGTAGAAGTTAGAATAGGGCTAGTTCAAGAATCAAATTTCATTAACCCAGCAATATTGTTCTCCAGATCTAAATTATTTTATATACAATAAGCTATTCTTCATGTGCTAACTGTAAAGTCCAACAGAAAGATAATGGAAAGCCAACTGATCTTTAAAAGAACTCTTAAAGCATCATTCTTGCCAGTGCTTTGGAAAAGATGGGGATTTCTTCCATTTAAGAGGACAAGAACAATACTAATTTTAGTGGTCATAATTTTTGAAGTAGAGTGGATGCCTAACAGTTAATAAGAACATACATGCTACATTAGAGAATGGGCAATATTGAAAAAGAGAAAGCCAGGGAAGAATGGCTTCAATCTGAATTACTAACTTTCCCAGACATACTCTTTATTTAGACTCACAACAGAATTCATATAATGAACAATCATTTTGAACAAGCAGCTTTTCCTTCATAAGCAAGTAGTGCAGTGGTCCCCAACATTTTAGGGTTGATGAGCACATACAGAATATTAAGGACAAACCATAGGCTCTAGCATATTCACAAAGTAGCTGCCATTGGAATGTAACAAGTCACAAATCATCATTTTACAAGAATGCCACAATTATCCCTACTTAATTTTGCCCTTTTCCGGAGCAAGTTTACAAAGTGCTGGGGTGGAGCTACCTCGAAAACTTCTTATCTTGTAGAGTCCAGAGTCATTTTTGTACATAAAGACATGGTTGGACATTTGCATTTTGTTTTGCAGCATGTTCCTGTTTTTAATTAATGTAAAAACTCAGAGAAAGTAGAAATGCTGGCATTTGACTAGAGATGTGCTAATGAGGTACACTGGAATCCCCACACACCATGCTAGGGTCTCTCTCTCTCTCTCTCCCTCCCTCCCTCCCCCCACTCTCCAAGGCTAGGCATACAGTGTGCAATAAAAAAGAATCTATGGTCATACATTTATGCAGCAGTAAAAGTCTTGGGAACAATATTCTATGAATCAACTGATACCTCTTATTAATGCTGCAAGTTTCTAATTTCCCAACATAGTGAACAAGGATTCCAGAGAGCATTCCAGAGTGAAAATGGAGAGGGAAAAGGAAAAGAACATATTTCCAAGCAACATATACCTGAGCCGAAAGATTTGGATTGTCTCTTGATATTTTCCTCCAGTAAAAAAGAGAAATGTTTTTGACTTTGAAATGTACTATGCTCAGACTCAGAGTCTGACTCTATGAAAAAAGAAATACAAAAAAGACAATTAGATAAATTCTAAATCCACATTCATACAGGAGCTCCCTTGCATTCCCAATTCAGCTTTCAGCACTGAAAGTAGCAGTGCAGAAAAGGTTCCCCTTAGAAACTGGAAACAACTTTGTTTTGGAAAAGTACAGCCTCTTTCATATGCGGGTACTGCAGAGATCAAAATGGAAGACCCTTGAAAAATATCAATATGAACATGATCTCAGATTTCATGTAAATTAACATTTATTCAATGTAAATTTTATTTAGTTTTTTGATATACCACTTAAGAACTACAGGTAATCCTTGATCTATAACAGTTCATTTAGCGATCGTTCAAAGTTACAATGGCACTGAAAAATGTGGCCATTTTTCATAGTTACAACCTTTGCACCATCTCCAAGATCATGTGATCAAAATTCAGATGTTTGGCAACTGGTTCATAATTATGATGATTGCAGTGTCCCAGGGTCATGTTATCACATTTTGCAACCTTCTGACAAGCCAAGTCAATGGGGAAGCGAGATTCGCTTAACAACCAGGTTACTAACTTATCAACAGCAATGATTCACTTAACAACTGTCACAAGGAAAGTCATGTCTCACTTAACAACAGAAATTTTGGGATCAATTGTGGTTGTAAGTTGAGGATTACTTGTATTATCAAGCTCCAATGTTTTATAATGTGAACACATTTCTAATCCTATCCTATATGTGTCTACTCAGAAATAATTTCTCTTCTCAATATGTCCTACTGTAGCTATTTCCCAAAAGAATCTGATAGTGATAATCACAAGAACAAGAATAGTAACTGATTAATTTTATTTTGCATTTCATTCAAAAGCTTAGAAAAACATACAAAGTTGTTCATCTGCTTTTATTCTCACAATACTTATGCTGCTGGTTAATAACGTCCAAAGGAGCTTCACACAGCTGCATGGATATTTCAGCCTAAGTTTCCTATACCATCCTAGATGCTGTTAATCTATGTTGCAAAAGCAAACAAAACGAAACAAACAAACAAAAAACAGGACTCTGGTACCACCTTTTCAGGCCAACACATTTCATTACAAGGCATAAACATAAGGGATTTTATGGGTGTACTGTAATTGTAATGAGGCTTATTTAGTTTAATTTGCTTTTAAATTATTTATTGTTGTTGTTGTTTTATTTGTGCAAGTCTTGGAGATGGGCATAAAAGTCCCATTAATAAATAAATAAATAAATAAATAAATAAACTCTTGTGAGATGTAGCTCACTTCATCACAACTGTAGCTCAATTCTCTTTGTGTAGCTCTTTTTTCCATGAAGTTCATAAAAGCTTTTAACGTGCTGCTTCAAAAAGGAGCTATCAGATTCCTTCTGATCTGCCTTGGTCTGACACCTTCTACAATGAGTAATTAACAAATGATTATCAAGATCATTAAATGAAATGTATCATTCTAATTTTTATTTTTACAGATAAATGTCTCAGCTCAATAAAAAAATCCTTCAGTGGCATCATCCCTTGCTTTATTATGATTAAAGCATCTATTTGTAAGTTAATTCGACATGGCTCAATTGATGTCCCTGCTCAGGAGTAATCTACTGTCCCAAGAGGAAGTAGAAATTCTGAGAAAGTAGTTTCCTTCCCTGATTTCGTGCCTTGTCTCAAGATTTCCTCAGCTTTCTATATAATAAATGTACAAAATATTGCTACACTCTTTGAACTACAATTTTAAAATTTTTACTACAATTTTAAAAATTTTACTACAGGGGAGCAATTAAAATATGATCCCTCCTCCTGCAAAGTAGTGTAATCAGCTCCATCATTTCTGTCTGTTTCCTGATTGTGTCAATTCAAATCCAGATACTCCTAAATGTCCCCACCTTACTTTTCAATCCTCTTTCAGCTTAGTTTCCCATTCCTAATACTGCCTGTTTAGCTAGCAATTATCTTTCTGCACCATTGACTTGAAAACTGCTCTTTCATTGTCTTTGGAGGGATTTTTCATCAGCCTCATGTTCTCTGTAGTCAATGCAGCCATCTTGAAAGCTCTCCCTTGGTAGCCATTTTCTTTCACTTAGAAAAAAAAAGAGGGCCAAACAATCATGCCAAACAAATTTTATTTTATTCTTGGATATATTAGTGAATCAGTGAAATGCTGTGGACATAATATACTTAGATTTCAGTAAGGCATTTGATAAAGTAGACCACAACCTATTTCATGGCAAGCTAGAAAAATGTGGAACAGATAACACCAGACCAGATGGTTGGCTGACAAATCGTACTTAACATGTAGTCTTCAATGCAACTACATCTACATGGAGGGAAATAAGTAGTGGGGTACCCAAGGTTCCCTTTTGGGCCCGATACTCTTCAATATCTTCATAAATGATCTAGATGAGGGAATGGAAGGGGAACTCATCAAATTTGCCGATGACACTAAGCTGGCAGGAATAGCCAACACATCAGAAGACAAGCTCAACATCCAAAAAGATCTTGACAGGCTTTGATCATTAGATCCTATCTAACAAAATGAAATTCAACCTAGATAAAAGTAAGATTTTACACTTAGGTAAGAAAAAACAACTGCATAGATACAGGGTAGGTGAAATTTGGCTTAATGCTAATAATTGTAAAAAGGGTCTTGGACTCCTAGTAGACAATCACTTAAATATGACCCAACAGTGTGTGGCAGCAGCCAAAAAAGCCAATGCAATCCTAGGTTGTTTTTTTAAAATTACATTTATATGCCGCCCTTCTCCGAAGACTCAGGGCAGCTTACAATTTTTGGAGCACAACCCAATGCGCTCAGCAATAGCCTTCATTCCATTGTATATGCCTGCTTATTACTAAGCGGCATTTTTACAAAGTCAGCTTATTGCCCCCAACAATCTTGGGTCCTCAATTTACCTACCCTGAGAGGATGGAAGGCTGAGTCAACCTTGAGCCTGGTGGGATTCGAGCCTACAGTAATTGTAGACAGCTGGATCTTAAGAGCAGGCATTTAACAGCCTGAGCCACCAAAGCTCTTTTAAGGTTGCATTATGATATAGAATCAAGATTACGTCAAGTTCTAGCACTGTTTTACAAAGCCTTAGTTAAGATCACACTTGAATACTGCATCCCATTCTGGTCACCACAATATAAAAAAGATGTAGAAACTCTGGAAAGAATGCAGAGAAAAGCAACAAGAATGATTAGAGGGTTGGGGGCTAAAACATATGAAGAACAGTTACATGAATTGGGTATATCTAGTCTAATGAAAACAAAGAATAGAGGAAGCATGAGAGTAGTGTTCAGATATTTTAGGGGTTCCTATAAAAACGAGACGGTCAAACTATTAGCCAAAGCACCAAAAGGCAAGATGAGAAACAATGGATGGAAACTAATTAAGCAAAGCAACCTAGAACTAAGGAGACATTTCCTAAGGGTGAGAGCAAACAACCTATGGAACAGCTTACCTTCGGAAGCTGTGGGTGCTCCATCACTGGAGGCTTTCAAGAAGTGACTGGACAATCATTTATCTGAAATGGTACAGGGTCTCCTGCTTGAGCAGGGGGTTGGAAAAGAAGACCTCCAAGGTCCCTTCCAACTCTGATATTCTATGTTCTATGCTCTGATGTTTTATGTTGTGTGGTGGAAACTATATCATTTAGTGAACACAATTGTTAAAATGCCAGTTTGTTCTGATTTTCTTACTAGATATAATTTTTCAATAATAATTCAAGAAATTATAAACCACTGTGCTTTAACATATTCACAAAATACATTTAAAATTTATTTACCTGAATTATTCTGATTAAGTTCTTTAGAAACCTTTTTGCAAATTAATTCTTGTCTCAGTTGTCTAGCAAACCTAGCAGGATTGTCCCATGGGATGTAAGACACCTCATCATCACCACCAAGCATCTTGCCAGAACTTTCAAGCCGCCCAGAGTTATCGACTTTTGTCAGCTTCAAACTTTCAAAAGTAAATACTCGAAAAGCTCGTTCTACTTCAGCCCAATTCATATGTTCTACAAGAAAATTAAGCCACAGAAAGAAAAATGTCTTTTCAGATTGCCTGAATCCACTTTCTATTTTGTCAGAAATCTGTTTATCATTCATCGCTGATTCAAATTTATTCCAAGCAATGCATTCCCAGAAGCAAAAAAAAAAAAAAATCAAATAAAGGAGGAAATTATTCTACTTCCCAGAGCATATAGAAATTTGATATAACAAAGATTTGGACTACTTTGGAAACAGTAAGCCAATAAAAGAATAATATTACCATCAGTACAATAGTGCATGAGTTCATGAAGCCTGGCAAGGCGTTTGGTATTGTTTGCAGGTGATGGAAGAGGGAATTTAAGAAGTTCCATCAAAGGCAGCTTTTCCATCATTTCCTCTTCAATCTTTATTGGGTCTAAACCATCTTTTACCTTAAGTGAAGAGAAACATGAAACTTCATTGCTTGTGCTATTGAAAGGAGGAAGTAGCAACTTTTCATACTGGGGAACATAAAAAGTGCCTTTTGCTTCTCTCTCTCGCTCTTTGGAGCACTAGAGCTTCCAGGGGAGAGGATTGGTGCCGCAGAAATATGGCAACACATGCATTATACCTAGCAATAGTTTCACATACTCATTTTTCTTTTTACTTTTTTGAAAAGCAAGACCATATTTAAGGGGCCTTGGTGGTGCAGGCTGTTAATAGCCTAGCACTTCACTCCAGCTGCCTGTAATTATTGCAGGCTTGAATCCCACCAGGCCAAGGTTGACTCAGTCTTCCATCCTCTCGGGGTAGGTAAACTGAGGACCCAAGATTGTTGGGGGCAATAAGCTGACTTTGTAAAAATGCCGCTTAGGAATAAGCAGGCATATACAATGGAAGGAAGGCTATTGCTGAGCGCATTGGGTTGTATCCCAAAAACTGTAAGCCGCCCTGAGTCTCCGGAGAAGGGCAGGATATAAATATGAATAAAAAAATAAAAATAAAGTGTGATGTCCTAAAGTATATAATTCTATAAACGTACACTTTGGAAAATGAAAATGTAAAACCTGAGCTCTACATATTTTAATAACACAGGGTTAATATGTATTACATATGCTGATGATAACTTCTTGATTAATTATGTTGGATAACATTTTGTGCCATTTTATAACTCCTACTGTAGGATTGTCTATTGATATTTCATAAGCAAGGATTTTAGAAATAATCAATTAGGTTGCAAGAATGTCTTGACCTCTCAGCAGCTTTTAACACCATCGACCATGGTATCTTTCAGAGATAGCTGTATAGTAAAAACTAATGCAGACTAAACTTAGAGAAAAAGAAGAGAAGAGAAAAAATAAAAAGTGCAGGGGAAAAAAGATAAAAGAAATAAAGAAATTACTTCCAACCTTCATGACAAGTATAGACAAATTTAGTAATTTTTCACCTCCCATAAGGTTACAAACAGATACCTCTTCATCTTATATCCTATCCTATCCCTTATTGATAAGCAAATCCATAAAACATCAATATTTGAATTTTGTCCATAAAGGTTGCCAGAACTTAAAAAAAAGTTTTATTTTAATCTTGAACAAATAAACCAACTTTATATTCCTTCCTTTTACTTTTAACAGTTTTAATCTTTAATTCAATCAGATATTATCATAGGATTTAATTTCTCTTCAATTCTTCTTAATCCCATTGCATAGATTTCTTCACGGTTTTAACAAGCCTTATTTGGGGATCCAATAAGAAAATATTTTCCAGGTCATTCTCTTAGCTTATCATTTGTTTTTCATATTTAATTTTTTAAATGTCAGCCAATTTCTTTTGCATATCCAATAAAGAGTTCTTTTTCAAATCATTCTCTTGGCCTGCCATTTGTAGTTCCACATTCAGTACTTTATCTTGTAAAATCTGTTCCACATCTGTCATTCTTTCATGCCCTTGGAATCAGACCCAGCGACAACCCAGGCTGTTTCAGGCACTCATTTGGTCCTCCCCAGGAATTCCTCCTGGAATCTCCCCATTAAAGTGTGCAATTTGCAGTCAAGTAGCAAGATGATTAACTGACTAAAGATTGGCAGACTTGCATACATTTAGCAGGAAGGGAATTTAAATCACACAGTAAATTTTCGCTTAGTAGAAGCAAATGGAGCATCTGAATTCCTTCAGCTTATCTGCAAATAGTTCCTGTTTTTATGTTTTGCCTTTTTCTCTGCTATCTCCTGCTGCCTTGCTGTTGACACTTGTAACAACACATCCTCCAGTTAGTACTGTATTTTCCTAAGAACTGTGTCTGTTTCCTGAGGAGATGCTAAGAAAGTCAGGATGCAAGACATTTCTACATTAATATCTTTTGGAAATATTCTATTCATAGAAACAGACATCATTGCTGACATTGTTGAAATTGTAATTACTAATTTCTAGCTCCATACCTCAAAGAATCCTTTAATTTTCAAATAACATTTTGTGTCATTTTATAAGTGGCGGTATTAAACAACATTAAGAGCACACTTGTATTTTCCCCCTTGTGTTTGAAATCTTTAGTAGCCTCTTGTGACCAGTTTCTAAAATCATAAAGAGACTTATCTTTTTACGATATACAATTATGAAGGAAGCCTAAAAAAATCTGTTTCCCACAAAAAGCTATTTATTTCGTATAGTCCATCCCAAAATGTTATGGTAAAAATCAATATTCCAAATTTATATGGACCCTTAATCCATTTCTAACTTTCTTAGATCAAAATCTTATTTAGCTTGGTGTTTATCAAATTCTTTCTGTTCTTAGACTTACAGTTAATTTTTCTTCTGTTCAAAGTTGAAGGCAAACTTACTGTTGCCTTTTCCAACTTGTTATTCTGAAAGTCTCTCACAACTTTAAGACAGAGAATTTCCAAAAGAGATTAGACAGTGATTTTAGTGAACTTTGGGTCCTTTAAAAAGCTCTGCTATGATTGTAAGCAAGATGACTAACTCCCTTGTCACCTGGTGCTCAACCTGCAGAAAACTGCTTTCATGTGGTTGGCTCGTCATCCAGACAACATGTGTATCATCTCCCATCCTGTCTTTGTCTACTTACTGGTTCCTCAGTTTGCATCATGGTAGTAGATTCCACTTTCAGGGAAACGTCTCTAGTCTGCCATACCTTTCCACGGAGTCCCATGCAATACCTTTGTTTAAACTAGGCCATCATTTACTGTTAGTATCAATTAACATTTCTGCTAAAATATTGTGTCTTGAATCTGGATCTTTAAAAAAATATACTTACGTTTTACCCTTAAAATCAATACATATTTATATACTAAGAGGTAACTTTTTTATTTTTTTCTTGATTGACCTTCATGATTTTAACTTTTGTCTTGATTTTCAAGGTGAAACGGGGGGGGAAAAGTAAAATTTTGTTCTTAAAAGCACCTTATGAGACATTTTAGTATTTACATTGGGGGATCTAACCACATGGTATAATTTTATTATTAGGTGTATATGAGCACAGATTTTGCCTTTGCAGAGAATTGGAGGTACTTACAGTTTATGCATTCTTTTGGAATTTGGCAAATTTATAATGAGGTATTCTTTCTTTTGATTCTCTATTTTTGTATTATTGATGGGGAAAAAGCTGAAAAAATGTTATATTATACCGTTAGGCAGTGTAGCTTCCGAGACAAATTATCGTGATAGTTTAATATTAGAGGCCCTCTGGGAGCCATAACTTTTTCCTCATTTTCAGGATAAAAGGAATTATACAGCTCCTGTCAAAGGAAAGTAAGCATGCACTTAAAAACTTGTTTATAATTTTTATAAAAGTATTAAATTTTTATAAAAGTATTAAATTAGACAATACAAACCATTTTTTCATTCTCAGGAAGAGCAAGTGAAGGTAGAATCGAAACAATATGATTGGCAATGGTATTATCCAACCCATCTTCACGTGGCAGTGGCGTCACTTGGCTTGGTGGTGTAAGATTTTCTTCTGATGCAACAATCTAGCACAAATAAACATTTTATTTCATTATTGCAATGCTTTGGGAAAAAACATGTTGAAGGAATTATTAAAGATATTACAGTTATGGAACTTATACCATTAATACAGGTAATCCTCGACCAAGAAGCAGCAGGGATCCTGGAAAAATCCCAAAAAAGTCTGCAGGAAAATTCCCCACCCTGTTTTCCTACTGATCGATCATTCCGTATTTGGGATTGCAGGATACCATCTCCAGCACTGTTCATAGGGGGGGAGAGAGAGAGAGAGAGAGAGAGAGAGAGAGAGAGAGAGAGAGAGAGAGAGTATGTTTTGGCTTCATGCAAGGAAAGCAGCAGAAGCAGCAGAAGTCTTTCTTTCTCTCCCCCAAACTTTGTCAGAAATGAGTCTTTGTGACACTTGTCGTACTGGAGCAGGATGTCGTGCAGGGTCCCAAAGACTCATTTCTGGCAGAGTTTGGGAGGAGAAAGAAAAACTTTTGCTGCTTTCCTTGTGCAGCCAAAAGCAGAAGAAGAAAGAAGTGGAAAGAAGCAGCCTGGTGGCCAGGCGAGGCACATGGAGTGAGTGGGGCAAGTTTCCCCCAATCCACTTCCCCCCCTCTCACTACCTCGTGTTGTTCCCAATGCAAGCGACAGAAGCCTTGTGTTCCCATGGGCCATGTGGGTGGCAGCCTTGTGTTTCCGCGCAGCCTGGATTAATTGATTTGGGGGTGACATTACTCTGCGGACCACCAAAATTTTCTCATGGACCACCAGTGGGCCCTAGCCCACTGGTTGGTGACCACTGTTCTAAATCACCCCAATGAATGTGTTAAACATATGTAGGATAAATGCTGTGGTCATTAAATAAGCATGGGTTGCCTTAGGGATGCTTGGGTCAGACCTCCCCCAACCCCTGAGATACCCCTGTACTCTGCTACCTTTCCTTGGGATCCTCACAGCCATCTCCAACCCCTCCAACCCTCAGATTACAAATGTAATTGGCAGACTCCATTACATTAGTAACTCAAGGACTACCTGTATAGCCTATGTTTGCTTACCTGCTGCAAGATACACTCCAGTAATAAGGCAACAGAAACCACCTCATCAGGGACACAACTCAGGAGATCATTGTAGTACCTCATGTCTACATCTGTAATAATAAAATTATTTTAATAAAAATAAAATTTAAAAATGTGTCTAAAACATTTAGGTATACAGAGCTACCAATAAATACAATCTGAGTATCTTATAAACCTGTGAATATTCTCAAAATAAGGTGATTCCCTTTGCAATAGGCCCTTTCATTTGAAGCCAAAGAAGGCCACGCTCTGTTTAAGTAACTGAAAGGTTCTTCTCTCAATCTACAGACAACAATTATTTAAACAAATACATTAAACAACCTTAACAAAAGGAAGAAAATCTTCCTGAAGGTGTGCAAGGCATCAAATCAAGGCTTTGATTCTCAATGGTGAGCCTTATGATGGAAAGCCAGCAGTACAAAGTCTTGAAAGATTATGATATCTTAGTCCGTGATTGCCTTAAACCTGTTTGGGGACGTTTTTAATTTAAACGTCATCTGATTTGAGGATACTTTCGGTTGATATGGCCGGCAACCCTGCTCATTCTTTGCTTGATCCTTAAAATGTAAACAGGAGTTGGTCTACTGACTCAATTACCCTACATGATCTCTCTTGTTTCTTCAAGTCATACTGCCTGCCTCTTGCTTTTTTTAAGAGAATGAGAAACCAACAAGTAATACTAGCAAATATTCAGAAAACATGCAATCCATTCCATGTTAATTATTGCTGCAATGAGAATACTTTGAAGATTTAAATAAAATCACATCAAAATTCATATGGCAGGGCAAAAAGCCAAGAATCAAATTTAAGCTACTACAAGATGCAAGGTCAAGAGGGGGATTCGCTCTACCAAATTGGGAATTGTATTATCAAGCTGCAAGCCTGATGTGGGTGAAAGAATGGATAACATTGAGAAACAATAGATTGTTAACTTTAGAGGGTCATGATCTATTATTAGGATGGCATGCTTTCTTATGGTATAAGGGAACTAAAAAACAAGGATATTTTAGAAGACACTATGTTCGAGAAGCTTTGTTTTTAAATTGGGAAAAACCAGAAAACAACATTATATACAAATTCCATTATGGGTATCTACTATTGAAGCTTTTTCATATGCAATAATATACAAGAAGGAACAAACAGTTAGATATGAAGAGATTTTAAATGAAAAGGGTGAACTCAAATCGATGCAAACACTACAAGAACAAGGTATAAAAATGAATTGGTTTTCATATTTGCAAGTACAATCTAGATATGATGAGGATGTTAAGACTGAAGGGATTTATAAAAGCAAACTGAATTAGATAAAATCTTGATGGGCACGAACGAAAAATGATTAAAAACTTTATGGTTATCTATTAGAAGTTAGAATGGAAGAGGAGCAGGTTAAGGAAACAATGATTGCTTGGGGAAAAATTTTGGTTATGGGATAGATTTAGAGAGATGGCAAACACTGTGGGATCAGAATTATAAAATGACAATGTCAACTGCATATAAAGAAAATTTGTATAAGATGTTTTACAGGTGGCACCTATCCCGAGAAGGATTGCAAGAATGTTCAAGGATAAATCGGATAAGTGTTGGAAATGCCATCAGATACCTGGCTCCTACTACCACATGTGGTGGACTTGCGTTGATGCTAAAAGATACTGGACTAAAATCCACATGTGGTTGGAAAAATGACACAACAACATATAGACTTGAAACCTGAGATATTCCTGTTGGGAATTGTGCCAGAGACATTTAACAAAGAACTGAAATATCTGATTGTTAATGTATTGACAGCCGCTAGAATTGTATTTGCTAAAAACTGGAGAAATGATAAGACACCTACGCAGGAGGAAGTGATTAAGAAGATTTTGGATTGTGCCGAAATGAGTAGATTAACATTTGAAATTAGGGATCAAGAAGAAAAGCAGTTTTATAAGATATGGAATATGTTCTACCAATGGTTAGACAAAAAGTTTGGTAATGTATTTTTGGGAATATAAAGATAGATAGAACTGTTGAAACAATATAGAGATTATAATATGATAAAGGATTAATAATAATGATTATAGCTTTTCCTTTTTGTAATATTGAGTATGAATAATGAGGGGTAGGCACTGTGATTTTTGACCGACCGACATACTTGAAATTGATATGGATCTATGTGTTGTATGTTTGTTTGTTATGTTTGTGTTTTTGGAAAAATAAAACTTCTTATAAAAAAAAAAAAGAAAATTTACTTCACTGAAACCATCATATCCATGCCCTGCTATCAAAGTGGTAAAAGACTTGTGACCATCTGCAAAAAAACATAGAGAATGGCATTGAAGGGCAGGAAGAAGAACTGCTATCATAGCAATGGCCAGGATTTGAGCAGCGACAGGCCTCTCTCTAAGTCATACGAAAATAAAGTGAGGGAAGTGGAAAGCACATTCAAACTTGCAAGATTCTGTTAGAATAAAAGCAGTGGTTTCTTTATCTCATAGGGCTGACACTATATAACTAATATAATTATTACCCAGAATCACTTCCCATGAGATGGACTGCAATATACCATATTTTTCAGAGTATAAGACACACTTTTTCCACCCCCAAAAGTGGGTGGAAATGTCTGTGCATCTTATACAACGAATATCGCCAAAGCGCCCCCCCCTTCAGCCTCTGCCTCTCAGCAATTTGCCTCCTTGCAGCCAACAGCCAACAGCCTGTTCAGCTTCAGCAGAGCCTGATTAGCACAAGCAGCCGATTGTCGGTAGGATCGGCCTCCCGATGATCAGCAGTTTCAAGCTGCAGGGATTGCCATTGCTTATTGCTGTCTCCGCACACCCCGTTTTCGGCCTCTGCGTGCCCCATTTTCCACCCATTCTGATTCCCGCCACCTGGAATGGGCCAAAAATGGGGTGTGCTCAGGCTGAAAATGCCTGCATTTAAGTTTCAGCTGCCTACAATTACTGTAGGCTCGAATCCCACCAGGCCCAAGGTTGACTCAGCCTTCCATCCTCTCGGGGTAGGTAAATTGAGGACCCAAGATTGTTGGGGGCAATAAGCTGACTTTGTAAAAATGCCGCTTAGTAATAAGCAGGCATATACAATGGAATGAAGGCTATTGCTGAGCGCATTGGGTTGTATCCCAAAAATTGTAAGCGCCTGAGTCTTCGGAGAAGGGCGGCATATAAATGTAATTAAAAAAAAAATGGGATGCAGACGCCCAAAATGGGGCACACGGAGACGGCAATAGGCTATGGCATTCTGCAGCCTGAAACAGCTGTTCGTTGGAAGGCCGATCCAAATGACAATCAGCTGTTTGTGCTAACCAGGCTGTGCTGAAATTGAAACTGAAACAAGCTGTTTGCTGTTGGCTGCAAGGAGGCAAATTGCTAGGAGGCAGAGGTAGAGGCAGATTTCTTGTTTTCCTCCCCAAAAACTAGGAGCATCTTATACTCCAAAAAATATGGTAAATTTGATTAATAAATAAATAAATAGGACATAAATCATTAATGTCAGTTGTGATTAATTTGCAGGAAATCTTGTGAACAAAATAATTCACATTTATTCCAGCTTAAATGCCATAATTTATCAAAATCAGTGCCTCTTTCTTCAACTTTTTTTTTTAGATCTACAAGGTTCTTGAAGAGCTGAGACACACCATGTCTATTGATCCTTTCCTATCCAATTTGACAGAATTGGACTGAATTACCAAAGCAGCATTAGCATCACTGAGGAATGATTAAGTTTCAGCAACTTTATAAAGGATCCTGCTTTATCCAAAAGTACATATGAGTTTTATCCTAAATAATTATATATACTACTACTTTTCAAAATCTGAGGGCTGTTCATAATCAAACAATGAGAAAATAATCCCTAGTATGGCACTTCAGGGTTTTGTTTTGTTTTTTTTTCATACAGAGACTTCTATAGTACCAAACTCATTATGAGAATTATTCAGCTCAACTGGGCATTTTAAATTTAACCATTTCATCTTAAATTCAATGAGTGCCACAGTTGCTGTTTATCTGCCAATGTTTATTATTAGGGATTGTTTTCTCATTGTTTTATTATGAACAGCCCTCATTTTTAACGTTTTTAACTTCCTAACTGGAGGGTCAATTTGGAGCAATAGTTAATGGTGCTGAACTAGGAGTAGAACAACTCAGGTTCCAATTCTCCCCAACCAGAAAAGCCAACAGTTACTTTCTCTCAGAGCTAGATTATCGTAGGAAATAAAAAAGAATTCTACCAGGTACTAACAAAACATTTCCAAAAAAATGTTGCCAAAACCCCTGAATGGACCTGTTCAACCTGTCCATTTAGTCATTAAGGAGTCAAGATAGATTTACAGGACCATAACAACAATCTTATTATAACTTATTATTATAATGGATACTCACTCTAGCTTGGACTAGCCTGGAAATACCGTATACAGTACCTGACAACACACTTAAGCATGTTGGTAATCTAATTTCCAAGCTGTATGTTCTAGTCACCCGCAGAAGGATTTGGTAGTCCCCCACAGAGCTCTAGGACAGGGGTTGCCAACCTTTTCGACCTCAGGGACCACCAAACTCATACTTTTAAATCCCAAGGACCATTAATACGATTTTTTTTAAAAAATATTAAAAAATTAATTTTATATATATATATATATATATATATATATATATATATATATATATATATATTTGTTTTCAGATTTGGTAAGGTATGTAGGTCTTGGTGTATTGGTCTTGTCAAGATTGAGAATACCTTGGCAACGTTTGACGAAATCTCATCCGTCATCTTCAGGCTGGTGTCTTCAGCTTCGTTCTCCTGGGAGAAGTGTGTGATTGTGGCTGTTTTTCCCTTTTAAACTCTAGAGTTGGCTGTGTTGTTACTTCCTGATTGGTAATCTCCTGGGTCGTTGTCTGTGTTGCAACCTCCTGATGTTTTGTGTTGTGATCTCCTGAGTTCTGTGATGTAGTATCCTGGGTGGAAGGCTGTGATGTGACATTCTGGGCCTTGGTTTGGCTCCGAGTTTGAGGTCTGGCTATGTGTTTATAGCGTGTGTCAGTTTGCTTAGTTTGGGGGTTGCAACACAGACAACGACCCAGGAGATTACAGCACCACACCCAGGACGTCACAACAATAAATGATGGATAATAATGACGGATGAGATTTCGTCGAAACGTTGCCAAGGTATTCTCAATCTTACACGGGACAAGACCCGAATACACCAAGACCTACATATATATATATATATATATATATATATATATATATATATATGTATGTATACACATACATACATACATACATACATGCATACACAAAAATATAAATATAAAAATGCTTATTTAATTTTAACAAAATCGTAAATGCTTAATCATAACTGTGGGACAGAGTGAAGGGAAAGGAGGGGCCTCTCTCATCCTTTGCGGGGGAAAGAGGGAGGATTTAAGAAGCCACATGGTACCTGGAGGCTGGGAAGATCTGGATGGGGAGGAACCGGCTCCCCCTCAAATGGAAGAAAAGCAGAGCCATGTCATATCTCCCCCAAGTCAGAGGAAACCTCTCCCTCCTTTGCCAGGTGTGGCTGCCTAGAGTTGGGGGAGGGAAGGAGGGCCAGGCTGGAAGTGCCGACAAAGACAGGCTCCTAATAACTAGGCAACACTCCCCCTTCAGCCTCCACATAAGAAGAGGACTCCCCGAGGCTAAGCTCCAGGTTTCTCCCGCTGCTTCCAAGCAGAGAAGGATCCCTCCGTGTGTGGAGGCTGAAGTGAGGGGTGTCAAGCCCAGAAAAGCTTGAGCTCTCACCTGCAGAAACAGGCTGGTTATTAGGAGCCCATCTTCCTCAGTGCTCTTTTGGTCTGTGCGTTTGGTCTCCCCCCCTCTCCGCCCCCCACCCCATGCCAAAGGAAAGCCAGTCAGGCTTCTCCTTCCCTCCTACCCTTCCCCCTGCTCCCTTCCCACCACTCAATCCTACTTTGGGACAGAGGACAGCGCACTGGAAACGTGTGTTGGCATTTCCAATACACCTTTCTCCAGTGCTCACCTGCAATTCTTCGTGTTCCTCCAGGCCTGGCTTGCTGAGAGGGGAGAGCAGCCCTGATGTCTCTGCTGCCCCCCAGGAAAAGCAAGCGATCAGAAACAGCTCTTGCTGAGGTGAAAGAGCAGAGACCGGAAGGCACAGGCAACAGAAAGCGGCGCTTTCCAAAGGTGGCAGCGTCCATCTACTCTTGCCTGTGCCTTCCTCGATCTGAGCTCTTTCACCCCAGTGAGAGCTATATTTCTGCTCGCTTTTCCTGTGCTTTCCCTGGGCAGTGATGGCTGGGGCTGTGGGGGGGGCAGCAGAGCAGAGCGACAAGAGGGACGAGGAAACCGATGCCAACGCCCCATTCCTGACCTCTGAACTGGATGGTGATCGCAGACTTGCCCACTCCACCCCCTCCCACCACCACCAGCCAGTACTTTTCTTGCCCTAGGCCGTCCCTACAGCCCATGGCCATCAAGGAAGAGCCCAAGCCAGGAGAGGCAAACTGGAAGGTGTGAGAGCGCCGCGCAAATGCAAGTAGCGTGGCGCTCCTGCAACTTCCGGCCATCTCCATTGCCACTTCAGCCTGTGCCACCAGCCCCCTCTTGCTGCAATAGCACCATTACCTCATCCTGCCCAGTGAGGGCTGCACTGCTTTTTGCAGGTTTGCGCTTGGCCGAAGGGTGGGAGCCAGCGGGTGGGCAGGCCATAATCCAGGGTGCAGCCTGGATTAATTGCTTTGGGGGGTGCTTTGGGGGGACATTTCTCTGCAGCCCACCAAAATCTTCTCACGGACCACCAGTGGGCCGCGGCCCACCAGTTGGCGACCATTGCTCTAGGAGTATGGGTTTGCCACTTAACCATTTTGTGGTTAAGTATGAAATATAAGAAGTCAGTGCCTATTGAAGAACAGGGATTACGTTCTTCAATGGACTCAGATTTGTTTTATCTACTTTCTGGAGTATGTCAGTAATCTTCATAAAGTGTACTTTATGCTTATAAAGCTAGAGAAAATACTTTCAGCAGTTAATGATCAATGGCAATAGGGACAGAAAATTCTGAGGTTATCTGTCATGTTAATACAGCTATATAGAGAACCCAGAAATGAAAAGAACATCAGAAATATTCCCATGGCTATCACCAAAGTTTTGCACAATGTTATACTGCACACTTTCCTAGATCAGTGAAAAGGAATTGTTCCAATAATTTTTGTACAGTAACTCAGGTTATTTGACATGTACCTGAAGTTAAAACTGGGAGTGGCACAGGCTCATCTATCGCCTGTTTTTTTTTTGTAGGAGTAACTGGAACAGTCATATGTACCTAGTGAAATAAAACATAAATTAAAACAAAATAATCCATGTTTATGCTTTAACTTTGTTACAGCTAAAAAATGAATAAAATTATGTGGGCTAGACCCTTAGTATCCCTCTGGGCACACTGAGGTATATAACTGGATTTAAGAATGCATGGTATCGGCTTCCTTCAAAGAAGCAACAGAGCATCTGCTCCTGAAGAGGCCGTATCTTGATTCAGCTATAATTAACATGCTTCAGGGTTCAAAAAAGTCTAGTACCTGGACTAGAAGGGAAGAAATATGCCTCCTCTAATCCTGTTAGATGTCTTAATATTATATGATTGCATTGACTATGGTTTTCTCCTGGATCACCAGTGACAGCTGGAAGTGGGATTATTGTTTTATGATGGTTCAGCTTCTTCATAACAGAGCAGCTCTAGTCAATAGTTATTGGCCAGGGAAGTGATTCTGTCCATGGCCAAACTACAGCTACTGCTATGGCTCACTTTTCTCCCTCCTGCTATTCAACATCTAGGTAAAACTGCTGGGAGAAGCAACCAGTCAGTTCAGGATGATGTATCATCAATATAGTTGTGATTCATTGCTCAGTCAGTGTCCCAGGCTGAGAAATGAGAGAGGCAGGAACCCAAAGCAGACCTTCTTGGTGGTGGCTATATGGCAGTGGAACAACTTACTCCTAATGCAGATTCCCTTCACACTGCTGAGCTTCAGAAAGATATTAAAATCTTGGTTTCCCCAGATATTTGAGGTCTAGTAGTTGAACTTGAGCTGACTTTTTTGTTGGTTTTAATAGGCTATCCAATTACTTTACTTAATATAAATTACTTTTTAAAGTAATTTTTAGTTGAATGTTTCTCATAGGGATTGATGGCATTGTTTTTATTTCTTTATCTGTTGTGTGTACACTACCTATCATTTTGGAATATGCTGCTATATTAATTTTGTAATAATAAAATAGAAAAATATCTTGCCAGTCTAGCAGGTTATTACTAATACCCAGTAAATTGAAGGAGCAATTCAGCAGTACTTACTCCATCACTAGATTTAGTTCTGAACTATGATACAGGTCTTAACAATATCCAAATGATGGGATTTTAAGCAAAATGTATTTTCATACCAGATTTTACATATAATATTACAATATTTTTGCTATTTACCACAAACCTCTAATTTACTTTTCCTTTCTACCACAGGTACATTAATAAATCTAGTTGAATTCAAGTAGTACTGGTATTGTCTTTTCCAATCCAGGCAGTCGTACATTAAACATGCAACATTTTCAAAGATGTCTGTTCCAGTTTCAAGCTATGTAGTAGAAGACAAAGAAATGTAAAGACAGAGTTTACAATAGTTATTTGCTTATTCATTTATATCCCAGCTTTCTATTGTTCTACTCAAGTGAGTACTTAAGTAAAAGCAACAGGCAACTGGAGTAAATGTTTTAGCAACAATATGCATCCAATTTAACAATATAATGAAATACGATTTTTGTGCTGTTCAGATTGAATGGTTTAAATTATTAATATTTTTATTTTGGAAGAATTACAATAAAAAGTTATTCCATCCATTACTATTGTACCTAGCTGTCTGTTTAATCAATTATAATTCAAGAATCCAATCTTCTCAGATCATTGCTAAAAAATATCTCCCCCCCCCCAACATCCATTGTAGAGAATTTTCTCATGGGGAATTCTTTTGGTTTGTAAAGGAAATATGCACATGGTCCTACAGGAGAACAAATGGGATCACAAATATTCTTAGGCAATTAATTTCTTCCTTCTGGATTGCCCATCTGTACTATTTCCATTTCTAAATCTGGTTATACATGCTTATTTCATCTGTTTCCAGACAAACTTTGGAACATTTTCAACTGTTTTATTTCCCTTTGATGGATTAAATGCTGTAATACATCTTTATCATAATTTTCATAATTTTCTCTTATGTCAAGCAAATTTTTGACAATAAACTTTGTCAAGAGGTATATGGAAAAATAATAAGATCAATAATCAGAACCAGAAATTTTTTTTTTAAATTACATTTATATGCATTTACATTTATATGCAATACATTTATTTAATTACATTTAAATTATACAATGGTATGGCTGTGGACATCAGTGGAGAATGCAAAGTTTGAGAAATTAAGCTTAAGAACTCTTCCATATAGTTTGGTCTATTAGAGAAAAAAAATCAGAAGCAGCAAAATTCCAAAACTCTATTTCACCTAACCCATTACCTGCCACAGAGACGGACACATGTCCCCTTAAAATGCTTACTCACCAGGAAATATGGCCATTGCCAGTAAGCAAAGAAAGTTTAAGGTGCTAGGATGAGGGACCTGAATTAGAGACAAATGTTAAAACACTTTATGCCCCTGAACACAACAAGGATGCCCTTTTGTATAAGAACAGGCTACTAACCACCAAGTCATTGTTGCTCCAGTCCACAGGAAAGGAAGACTCCTGGACTTTGTGATATAGTCTAGCTATCTGAAAAATATTTGATCCTGGTTTTCCATTGTTCAGGATTGGCTCCACATATTTCCAGAATGTTTCCAGGTCTTTATCTGCTTTTTGCCTTTTTTTGTTTTCAGATTCTACAATTTGAATTGCATCAGAAAGAGATTAATGTGCTATATTTGTATGAACATGGCTAAAACAAAATATACGTTGGTGAAAAAGAAAACGAAGATGTATTTACTCCTGGTACTAATTTAAGATTCATCTCCCATTAACATTAAACACACTTTTTAAAAAAATGTCTTAAATCCATTTAATTATAAAATTATAAAACAAAGATGGTATGTGCGGGCTCATAGGCAAGGACTCCTCGGGGTTCCATCGGCGGGTCAATGCCGGTTGGTACTTCCCCGACGACGAGCCTTCTCTGTTGCGGCCCCCGACCTCTGGAATCAACTGCCTCTGGAGCTCCGTCTGGCCCCTGATCTCCGCACCTTCCGCCGCGAATTAAAGACCTGGTTGTTTGACCAACCCGGGCTGTGACCCTTCCTTGGGGGGAGGGATGGGTTTTTAATGTATTTTATTGTTGTGTTTTATATTTGGGCTTGTTTGGTTTAATGTCTTTTTAAATATTTATTGTCCTGTGTTTTTAGTTGTGAGCCGCCGAGTCTTCGAGATGGGGCGGCATACAAGTTCAAATATAAAGAAAGAAAGAAAGAAAGAAAGAAAGAAAGAAAGAAAGAAAGAAAGAAAGAAAGAAAGAAAGAAAGATGAACCACTAGAATGCACTCACCTGAAGTACTGCAGAACTTTTTTTTTAAAGTGGAGCACAAACTTTCAAAATGTATGCATGGAAACCCAGCTTTATTCCCTCCAGTGAAACAAGAGAACATCAGTGTTATTCTGTATTTCATTACACTACTGGCACTACTGACTACAATGCATACTGTGAAGATTATTTAAAAAAGAGAACGGAAAATGTAACTGAGGTGCTGCCAAAAGGAAGAAAAAGCCACAAAGTTTTGGGGGGACACCCAATGTCCTGAGATGCCAGGGACTAGCCAGTGTCCCTAAGAACCTTCATATGTATTAAGAACATTTTGATATCTACTGTGTGCCAGACTTTCTGGGTGATTCCTGTATCTCTTATGTGCCAGCCTGACTGGGTGGAATGTAAGAAAAGGTATAAATATAAGAATCTCTGTGTGTTGGGGCTTCCTCTCTGTTAGAGGGCCCATGACCCATCTTTGTTCAGCTGAATAAACGCATAATCTAAAAGGCAATGTGGTTATTTTGTGTATTTTTTACCAAGCCATAACTTGAATCCAGCACAACAGTATCTTGTGATTATTATTATTATTATTATTATTATTATTATTATTATTATACTACTACTACTACTACTACTACTACTACTACATTTATATGCCGCCCTTCTCCGGAGACTCAGGGCGGCTTACAATTTTTGGGATACAACCCAGTGTGCTCAGCAATAGCCTTCATTCCATTGTATATGCCTAAGTGGCATTTTTACAAAGTCAGCTAATTGCCCCCAACAATCTTGGGTCCTCAATTTACCTACCCCGAGAGGATGAAAGGCTGAGTCAACCTTGAGCCTGGTGGGATTCGAGCCTACAGCAGTTGTAGGCAGCTGGAACTTAAGTGCAGGCAATTAACAGCCTGAGCCACCAAGGCCCTATTATGATCTATGACTGATTACTTTGTTGTTTGTATGTACACTGAGAGCTTATGCACCAGAGACAAATTTCTTGCGTGTCCAATCACGCTTGGACAGTAAAGAATATTCCAATTAAAGAACATCACCAACACTTTGAATTGAGCCTGGAAAACTGGTAAGAAGTGTAGATCTTGCAAAAGACAGGTCCTGCAATCTCCCAGAAACACAACTGCATTCTTGACTAGTTATAAGTTTTGGAAAAATCATTTCAAGGGAAGTTGCAAGTACTGCTTCTTGTTATAATTCAATCTTCAGGGGGCAATACTAACTTATTGCAAACAATATCCTTTCAAGTATATATGCACAACTTTCAGCTGTGGGTGACTCCCAAAAGATCAGCAAAGGATATCACGGCCTTATTTGAATCACCTGACTATATTTCCGTTATGTTATCAATGGATGAGAAGTTAGTATGATCCCTCACTATTTTTTAAGACATGACTTTATCTCCCACTAATGCCTATTCTTTGCTCTCTTTAGGACATGCCTCTATCACTAAATACTATTATTTGTCATTTCCAAGGAAACAGACCCCAAAAATAAGATAAAGATTTAAGTCTATAGAAAGATCAATAATAAGTACGTATCTTTTTAAAATTATAAATACTTTACTTTAAATATATACATGTTTGTAATAATTAGTAGCCTACCTTCTGATGCAAGAGATGGTTCTTCCTGTAATGTAGTTGTTTCTAAATAGGTCTGGAGTGGCTCATAATTGTCAGAAGAAATCTGAATGATGCTTCCAATATTGATGCCCAGATCAGACAGTATAGGTAAAAGTTGAGGATTGTGAAAACCAGTAATTATGAAATAATACTGAGCACCATCATCTGGTTCATCATCTGTTTGAAATATTATATAGAATCCCATGCTTTGATTAAGATATATGGTTTGGGATAATATCTAAATTGGCATCTTCAGTTGATGGTCAGGTACATGTGTGTATAATGTAATACACATACATGCACATATGCATACAGTATATATTCATATGTTCCATACATTTATTTTCTTTATATGACCATCCATCACATGTAAATGACTTGGGACAGCTACCAATTTAAAACATAAAAACCAAATAAAAGAAATAACCAAAATTGTAAATTACATATATAGCATAAAATAGCAACTCACAGTATCCTCCACTCAATTCAACCAGGAAATGGGTTCACCATACTATCAGGCCCCAGGATTTATGGTAAACCAGGTTTTTAATGCCTTGCAAAAGGCCAGTAAGCAGGGGCAACTCTGATCTCTGGCAAGAGAACATTCAAGAGGCTTGCTGCCCCAAATAGCATCTCACAAAATAACGGCTAGATTTTTATTAAAAATCATAGGAAGGTTAGAAGGTAGCATTTCATACCTGTACAATTGTTTCATTTATACCCATTCACATTTTTCTTTCATTTATAATAAATATCAAATATTACTTGTAACAAATTCAACTGAAATGACTGATATTATTGTTCAATAGTCCTATAGAAAATTTTATCACTCTAGTTGCTGTATGGTTACTTAGGGCACTTGTCACTAACCCTCAAAAAGACATGGAATCATTTTTGGTGTTAGGCAGTTTATCCAAACTTCAGTGACACTGACTTCAGCGAGGCAAACTCCAAATTAAGGTGTGAATAAAATTGCAAGCTTAGGGTGTTTTTCAATTCACTGAATATCCTTCTGATTCATGTATTCAGAAATTTCATGATGAAGAACTGAATCTACCATGAACTTCCTGCTTGGACTTTATGAAACAATCTTAAGATCTGAATTTTGAGCATATATTGTCATTTATTGGTTTAGCTGAAACATCAATCACACAATCAGCTATTTATGAGAGAAAAATGCTTTTTCTCTGCATGCTGAAAAAGCAGCATTGACTATGTTTGCCCTGAGAAAACAAAATCCACAGAGGTAATATTAGATCAACAAAAGTTATATAATATTTGGAAGCTTTGCTGGATGTCTAAGATAGAAATTATTTTACCAAGTGGAACTCAGTTGTGCTACCTGATAATGCCCAATTTGCACATTTGGAGATTTTTTTTCACTCCATATAAAAATGCAAACTAGCATAAACATGGTTATTTGCTAATCACATTTCCTTCCACCCACAAAGACCTTTTCTAATGGACAATTCAAAGTAACTTAAATACTTGCAACTACTTTAAGACTTGTGGTGAATCTTGCATAATGTATGAAACCATCTGAAAGAAGTCTGGAATGGAAAGATTCACTTTTAGGAGGGGATACAATACTGCACGTTTTACCTACCAATGAATTTATCAAGTTCATCTTCTTCCCCACGTCTTTTAAGTTTGGTATCCTTTTTAACAATTGTCGCTGATATATTTGGTGAATCAGTAGACCGCTTTCCTTTGCCTCCTTTTCCAGCCTTGGCACCCGCAGGCTTCTCTTTTTCCTTCTCCTTCTTAGGTTTTCCTTTCCCCTTCCCCTTGTCTTCTTTCTCTTTGTCTCGCTCCTCTAGTGCCTGTTTAATTAGAGAAATTGCATCACTACGCTCTTGTAAATGTTAAAGAAAAGTTGTTATAAAATCTAATTCGTGTATCAGCAATTTTTTAAAAAAAATCAAAGCCATATTTCATTCATATTTCATTTACCATCTGTATCTCAAAAGAAATGAAAAATTAAAACCATTCTGAAGAAAATGAGTAACGTTTGAGATCTTCCTCACTGTCACTGAGAATATTCTTCCTACAGAATACTGAAATATACTTTGCTTGGCAGTTGACTCACTTGTTGAAACACTGTGGAAAATGTTTACTATTGAATACACACACACACACACATGCAGTCACACACACTTCTGAACATTTTGTATCAACTTAGGTGACATCCACAGCGGGATTTCAGTTGAAGTGCCTTGTTTCAGTTCTTCACTGCTTTTATTGATCTTATGTGGTCATGTGGTTGGTGAGTGGTGTGCCTGGCTGGTTATGCCATGTGATCTGTCATGTGACCAGCTGGTCATTATGTGTGAAGGTCACCAAGTGAAGAGGTGGTCGGTCCCTTCGCTGGTTGGCTGTTGATTAATACAGCTGCTTATGGGTTTGTAGCCTCCTTCAAACTGGCATGTTTGTTGACAGATCTGTTGGTTGAATACCAGGCTTCAATGAATTCACATGCATGGTGTGTGGTGGCATGGCCAATGATTTTTGTTCCATCCCAGTTGAACAAGTGCTGCTCGGTGTCAATGTGGGTCAAGATCAGGGATTTGTGGTCATGTCAATTGATGGCTAGTCAGTGTTCATGGATTCTTGAGTTGTCGTCCTTTTTGCCCAACATAGAATTGGACACAGATGTAGCACTGAACTTGTAGATTACGTTGCTGTTCTTCTCCTGTATTTTGTTCTTGGTTTTAGTCAGTTCTTGTTGGTGCATTGATGTAGGCTTGTGAGCCACCATTTCCATTTTGTCATCATCAAATGCTCCAACCTGGACGAAGCATACCACCTACTCAGTAACACAGGCATCAAAGTCACACATGAAGAAGAAAAGGATCAATGATTTCTGTTCCTTGATGCTGACATAAGAAGACTGGATACTGGTGAACTAGTAACTTGCATTTACTGAAAATCAGCTCACACAGATCAAATTCTCAACTTTGCCAGCAACCACCTCACTGCACAAAAGAAGAACTGCATTCATAATCTCTTCAAAAGAACCCGAACACTGCAGCACCAAGACACTAAGAAAAGTGGAAGAAAAACATCTTTTTGACATGTTTCTCTGCAAGAAACTTCATTCTCCGATGAATATCACCCAAACCCCACTGCACCACATAGCCAACTTTGGCACAGAAAGAAACTTTACCAAACTTCAGAGGAACATCAGAAATGACGTCCAGAATTCTACAACCACTGGGAATAATGGTGGCTCACAAACCTACATCAATGCTCTATTGATACAAGGAGCTGTATCAATCAAGCAACCAAAAAACGATGGCACCGACTACCTCTTCACTTGGTGACCTTCACAAATAATGACCAGCCAGTCACACAATCCACCAACTACATGAGATCAATAAAAGTGATGAAGAACTGAAACAAGATATTTCAACCAAAATCCCATTGAGGATGACTCCTAGCCTGGTGCTGAAACATTCAGAAGCTAAACAGCAAGCTCAGAGAACAAACTACCCAACAATAATTACCACCCAAGTTACAAGTAGTTTCCAACAGTCCTAATATTCAGATGTTTTTGCTGCCAGATTGCTCTGATGTTTAGCTATCAGAAATAAATTGGCTTTGCCCACACCACTGCTGCCAAATCCTGTCCTTTATTGATCTTGGCAATTTATTTTAGTTTTTAAAAAGGCTCTGTGACCAACTCATTACAACTTTTAATCAAGGAACAATAAGGAAAAAAAGCATTGCAAAAAGATTTTGTCCCCAAAACTGTTTTTCTTTTGTCCCAGTAACAATCTAAACAGATACATGCAGGGGTGGGATTCAAATTTTGTAATAACCGGTTCGGTGGGTGTGGCTAGGTGGACATGGCCAGGTGGTGCAGCCATGTGATTGGGTGGGCATGGCTTTTTTTTTTGCAGCAAACCCCTCCAGGGGCACATTTTTTCTCCCAGAAGGCTTCCCTGGGGCTCAAGAAGGAAAAAAACTAAGCATGGGGAGGCAAGCAGAACCCCCCTGTGCTCTATTTTGGGGCCTTCTGCATCTCAGGGGAGCCTCCTAGGGGGCGTTTTTGCTCCCAGAAAGCTTCCCTGGGGCCCAGGAAGGCAAAAAAATGGAGAGGGTGGAGGGTGCGTAAGTAAGTGAGGGAAATCTTGGCAAGCTGATCATAGGAACAGCTGATCATCGGGAGGAGAAAAAAAGAAATACCTTAAGGAGTGACTGGGCGGGGAAGAATGCAGTCAGCAATGTTGGGCATGCATGATAAGGATTGACTGTGTGGGGAGGGGAGGGGTGGGTGGAGAGGGGCAGGGCCAGCCAGGGGCACGATTAGCCAGTTCTCCAAACTGCGTAGAATCATAACAACCGGTTCTATAGTACCGGTCCGAACCAGTAGAATCCCACCCCTGGATACATGTCTATTCAGAAGTAAGGGATAAATACCCCGGTAAGATTTATTCCCAGGTAGGTGTTTATAGACTGGAAACTATGCTACCTTCTTGTCAGCAAGCCTTCTCTGAAGATCCTTCTGTTTGATGCATAGCATCTGATATTTAATTAATTTTCCAATCAAAGTTACGGGAAGTGTTTCCCCAGAATCCAGAATGCTTTTTGCCGTTTCTATCACCTGCAGAAAGAAACAAAATAGTAACAGTTTAAGAATATATTTCAATGCAAACAAAATGCAACATCAACAGCACTACCCACGAGGTTTGGCATCACCCAAATCCCTTCCATGTATGCAACTGAGGTAAAAACTATTTTTAATACTACAGAGAAGATGCCCGACAAACTGTGGCAAGAATTTCAACTGATTATCATTGAAACAGCAGTTGAACACACGCCATACAAGAAGACAGAAGAAAGCACAAGTGGCTCTCAGATAAATCCATTAGAACAGCTGAGTGAAGAAAAGCAGCTGAAGCAGCAGGCAAACAGGAAGAAGCAATGAGATGGAATGCAAAGTAGCAAGGAAAGACAACAAAGTTTACTGGGACCAGCACTGCAAACAGCTAGAAGAGGACTGCACAAAGGGCCACACTGGGAATGCATTTGCACAAGTCAAAAGGATTCTAATACCATTTACTGCTCATCAAAAGCAAGCCAGGGAAACAACTATCTGACCAACAAACGGTCAAGAACAAATGGCAAGAATATGCAGAACAACTGTATGCCAACAATAAAGAGCCCCAGCCTCTTCAAGATATTGAGGAAAAGGAAGCAGTAATAGAACCAGCCATCCTTCAAGTTGTATGGGCAATGAGCCAACTGCCAAACAACAAGGCCCCAGATGTTGATACCTTCCTGCAGAATTGCTGAAACTTATGGCACCCACAACCATCACAAACTTCTGCCAAAAATGTGGGAAACAAACACATGGCTCCAGGAATGGAAATGTTCATTGTATTGCCAAAAAAGGGCAACTCCAAGGATTGCTCCAATTACCCTGCTATTGCCTTCATCACTCACACTAGCTAAAATTCTCCTTAAGATCATACAACAATGTCAACCATCAAAAGGGAATTACCAGATGTTCAATCTGGTCAAAGAAGGCACCATGATCCTAGTGACCACATTCCAAATCTATGCAGGATCATGGAAAAATCTTAAGAACATTAAAAGTGCATCTATTTTACTAACTACAAAAAAACCTTCCATTGTGTCAATTATGGAAAGCTGTGGAGAGCCCTAGAAGACCTGGGAGTGCAAGCACATCTGGTCAAGGTTTTTTTTGTAATAATTTATTTTATTTTATTTTATTTTATACGAACAATCCATCTTCCGTTTAAACAGTGTGACATCTGGGTACAAATACCTTGTGCAATAACAATTACAATTAATACATATTCATTACTATAATAGCAGTACTCTATACTTATACTACTATGTATTATATATCTAATAATTGTAACAATCCCCTTCTTAACATATTTAATTCTTATTCACATGTTTACTATTTTTCGCTAGTCTTCTTTAATTTCTAACTTCCATTTCTATTCTCCAGCCATTGATAAAATAGTTTCCATATCATATGGTATTTAGTTTGTTCCTTTTCTTTAATTGCAAGTGTTAGTCTATTCATTTCTGCACATTCTAATATTTTCCTGATCACATTCTCATCTGTCGGAATCTTTTCATTTTTCCAATTTTGTGCAAATACAAATTCTAGCTGCGGTTAATACATGAATGACTAAGTATGCCTTTTCTTTACTATAAATTTCAGATATAATCCCCAACAGAAATATTTCAGGTTTTAAATCTATATGTTGTTGTATTATCTTTTCCAACCACGTGTGTATTTTTGTCCAATATCTTTTGGCTTCTACGCATGCCATCACATATGATAGTATGATCCAAGTGTCTGGTGGCATTTCCAACATCTGGTCAAGTTGATGTAGTTGCTGTACAACATGATATGGTTCAAGATAGAGAAAAAAATTGTGGCAACACTACATTCTTTCATGTTATACAATCTACATGTCAAAGTGATCATCAGGAAACAAGAATCTGAAAAATCACAAATTGGAGTAAAAATTGGAGGATCATTAACAATATTCAATATGTTGATGACACAATTTTCCTGTCAGAAACCAAGGGCCTGAAACATCTGATCAAAAGAATTAATGAAAGAAACAAATGGCATCTTCCTGAACATCAAACAACAACAAGCTCATGATGTGAGGATTGGAAATGTCAAAATAACAATTGACAATTAAGAGCAAGAATTCACTTTCCTAGGATCACAGACTGATCAAAGCAGTGAATGCAGTCCAGAAATGAAACATCAGATCACACTGAATTGCATTACAATAATGAGCATGAATCGCATATGGAAAAGAATAATATTCGTCTGGTAAACAAATGCAGATTAGTACTTATTATTGTGTTTCCCATAGCTACTTATGGTTGAAAAAAAAAAGGAGAAAGGAGGAAAATTTACTTGTTCAAGCTGTGGTGCTGAAGAAGACTCCAGCATCACATTCTTTGTACAACAAAGACAATAAACAAGCAAGTACTGGGCATATAAAACCAGAAGTATTGCAGTCACAAAATTCTGCCTTATTTGTTTCAGCCAGGTCATGCAGTTAAAAGGAAGTTATGCTCAGAATGATCCATGGTAAAATGCAACAAAGCCCCTAATAAACATGGTGGATAGACATTACCAAAGTTGATAATGTCAACCAGAGCATAAAACAACTGAAAGAAGCCATACAAGATTGGAAAATGTGGGAAGAACCATCTGTAGAATTGCTGAGTTCTGGACAGATTTTGAAAGGTTAACAACTTTGTCACAGTACAATCAGGGATTCAACAAGAATAGATTACAGCATATTCTCAGTTTCTAACAACTTGTGGTCAGGGACCCAGTGGCTAACTCAGAAACCCAACCAATAGGCCTCATACTCTTCAATATAGTGTTCACCCAATTGTATATATATCTTTATTCCTCTAATTTGAAAAATAATAATTTCTGTGCATCTAAAGCAGGGGTGTCAAACTTGATTTCATTGAGGTCTGCGTCATAGTTGCATATAGGACTGCATCATAGTTGCTCCCTTGGGGGGGCAGGGGCAGGGGGCATCACTAGGTGGGCACAGCTAGGATGGACGTGGCCAGGGTTTGTTTTGCTAGCACTCTGCCAGCAAAAACGGAGCTCACATGCATCCCTCCCAAGCTCCGTTTTCAGCTGCCACAGCCTGCTCCAGCATTCTGCCAGTGAAAACAGAGCTCGGGAGGGCCATGTGCTCCCCTCCCAAGTTCCATTTTCAGCTGTGACGGCCTCCTCCAGCACTCTGCCAATGAAAACAGAGCTTTGCGCATGCCCCTCCCGAGCTCCATTTTCGCTGGCTGAGTGCTGGAGCAAGCCAAAAACAGAGCTCGGGAGGGCCGTGCGGTCCAGATCAAAGCACCCTGCGGGCCAAATCCAGGTTTGACACCCCTGATCCAAGTGTTAATTCCTCCCAATTTAAAGTCCTGCTGTGCTGTGTCACAGTAACTGGAGATGGCTGGGGTGGGGTGGGTGGGACAGGGTGGGCAAATAATGTCTGGAGTTTATGCCAACAACAGGGTCAACCAAGGCATGAAGGTCATTTTAGCTGCTCTGCTAAAGCAAGCAGATCTCTATATTGAGCAGCAGCAATAAAGAAGATGTTGGAGATTTAGGAGTGAATGATCCCTTTAATGACAATGGCAAAGGCATCATTTCACACCACATAGGAGAAGGAAAGCAAAGGTAAACACTCTTGTAGTTTACCAAAAAAATCACATGGAAAGAGAATAAAATGACTGACCTCACAGTATCAAATGATGGGCCCCTCAGGACAGATAATAATTAACATGAGGAAGAGCTAAGGATCTTTCATAGTACTAATGTTATTTAAGATATGGCTAGATTAAAGTCTTTGAGAGGTCTGATTGCTGATATTGCAAGAAAAGAAAATCCAAAGCTGTAAAAACATAATTACAGTGGGAAGATGAGATATTAAAAGCAGGAACACAGAAAAGATCTACACAGTGAAAAATAGAATGAACTGACTATACATTGATATTTTAGGCATCAGTAAATTGAAATGGGTTGGAACTGGACACTTTTACTCAAAGGATCATACTGTTTTTTTTCAAAAGATACAGGAAGAACAGTACTTGAGATAAGCAATGATTGAATAATATCAATTAGGCTTCACAGACAATTATTTAATATAAAATTATCCAGGTTTATGCTTCAACCATTGATGCAGTTGGAAATATTAAGAGGAAAATGTAGTTTCATTGTACGACTTAGGGTTCTCAAAATGAAGAATGACTTAACTTTTTCTGTCAATTTGATGATCCCTTCATTACTAAAATAGTTTTCCAACAACCAAAATAATGTCTATTGTACACACTTAGATGTCTCCAAGTGAAATATACAGAAATCAAAATGATTATTGATGCAAGCAGATAGAAGAACTCAGGTATAGCAGACATATACAGCAGCTAACTCAGGAACAGATCATGATCTGCTCATGTATAAGTTCCAAGTTAAGGTAATGTTGAAAAAGAGAGCCAACCAGTTTCCACAATACAGTCTTGACAATATCCATCATTTTCAAAGAACATGAGGAATCATTTTGCAGTCATAAATTTTATTAATAACTGGAGGAACTGGGGAATTTATTTATATGATTTATATACCTATCTATCTCATCCAAATGGCTATGGTTGACAAATAAGGATTACATAAACACACACACACACACACAAACACACATCTCATGACGAATAGCCTCTGATGCCCAAGGATCAAAGAAATCAAAGAATGTGTTAAGGATGAATGTGAAGAGAGATAGCCAAAGATGAAGAGACAGAAGAAAGCAAAATGAATGTCAGAACATGGAAATTGCTAAATAGAGAATAAAAGCCAAACCTAAAAAAGACAACTATCTCAGGAAAGAATTTAATGAAGAATTTCAGAGAGCTGTTAGAAGAGACAAGAATGATTTCTAAAAAGGCAGTGAAAATGGAAACAGACAAGGAAAACAAGGCAAGTCTTCCAAAAGATCTGAGAAAGCGACCACAGTAGAGGTCAGATATTGGATCTGGTTTTTGTACTGGGGCATGTGGATATGGAGGAAATTAATATCAGTCCCTTATCACAGATCACATTCTGAGTGCCAGGGAATTCTTCATGGCCACAAATGCCCTATTGGAAGGAAGTTGGACTATTCAATCAGTTCACTCCAGGCACCTCTTTGATTCTAGAAAGAGCTTGATTTCCCCCCAAGGCTTGTCATAAAGCATGATCATACAGTGATAATTGCTAGATGACCTATATGGACTAGGGGTTAGGTGCACTAACACTTTGATATTCTTTTGTGTTCAAATGTTTAGTAAGTTAATATTTTCTAATCAGTTTACAAAGCTGGGCAGATTAGACATATGAATGCATAAGCAAATAAAATATTAAGTAACTGGTTTTCAGCAACCACTTTAAAAGCAAAAGTCAAAATATCAGATATGAGATTATTAATTTCTGAAATAAATCAGAAAATTAATCCAACTAATAATAAAAATGCTTTATCTTACTTCATAAAATAAAGGTGTTTCTTTATCTTTGACCTTCTTTGCTTTTACATCTACAACTTCCATGATCTAGAAAGAAAAGGGGAGCAAATGTAACATAATGAACTTTCTGATTTCACATGCTGATTTTTTTGCACATTCTGCAATTTATTCAAAAACTATTCCAAGTTATCTCCACATACATAATGTGTTTTGTAATGATGCTGTACATTCTGAAGCACTACTTTCAATGAACTACATAGTCTTAATGACATTAGAATGAATTAGAATGTTTCTTTTTCTAAAATACTTTTTATTAGAGATTTTAACAATAGTATATATTATATATATATAAATTCAAATGAAAAAGAAAAATCAGAAGTGCTAAAAAAGGAGAAAGAGAGAAAAAACAAAGAATATTTTAAAAGGGGATTTCCATTTTTTTTACAAGCACAAGCAAACTTAGTGCTTCTCTACTCCCTCCAATATTATATTACATGATCACTTTTCCCCATATCCCATCCCATCCATATATCCATAAATTATTAAGAATTTCTATGTCAGGCACAAAGAATCAAAAGACCACACGTTAAGTTGCAGTTCAAAAATTTAATGCTCAAGTCTGTACTGTACATAAGAATTTAATCAACTAAAGTTCAGTACTAAATTGGCACCAGATAAAGGTCAATGGAATTCAAGCATGGTTAGACTTGGACCATTTGTGGCAATGCAAGGACCCTAAGATGACAATGTGCTTAACTTTGCCCCAACTCTGCCTGCTTGTCTACATCATATCCTGCATCAGCAAATAGCCCATAAAGAGAATCCACAATTTTATAAAGTATCTATTTTAACCCTGATCATTAAATTAACTTTGTATTTCTTTCTTTTGCTGCTAACAATCTTAATCTTTTCATCCATCCAAAGTTTCTTTCTCTTATCTCTGTTTTTTTCATAGCTTTAATAACTAATTTCTGTTCCAACAAAGATACTATTTTGTTTCTAATTATTTCAAAAGTCTTATAGCAAAAGACAATATTTCAAAGATTAAGTCAAATATTTCAAAACTGTTGCATCCCTTGGTTCATTTCAAACTTTCAAGGATTAAATTCTTATCTAGTTTTTGCCATTTATATTTTATCTTTAAACCCTTACATTGCTAATTAATTTTTCTGTTCTCTAAGGATCACTCAACAGATAATTTTTCAAATGTATTCTTTTAACTTTAAAATAGTTTTATTCCAAAATAAAATTTTCCCAAGATGAGCCTTGGTGGTGCAGGCTGTTAAACACCTTAGCTCCAGCTGCCTGCAATTAGTGCAGGCTCAAATCCCACCAGGCTCAAGGTTGACATCCTCCTGGGGTAGGTAAATTGAGGACCCAAGATTGTTGGGTGCAATAAGCTGACTTTGTAAAAATGCCGCTTGGGGGCAAAAGCCCTAGTAATAAGCAGGCATATACAATAGAATGAAGGCTATTGCTGAGCACATTGGGTTGTGCTCCAAAGATTGTAAGCTGCCCTGAGTCTCCAGAGAAGGGCGGCATATAAATGTGAATTTAAAAAAAATTCCATTTTTAAATGTGTTTTACCATATGTAGTGGGAACTGTTTGAGAAAGACCAGTCTATCAAATAGCGGGGAAGCAAAAGATCGTTACCTGATTACTAGTCTTTTAAGAATAATACTGAAATTTGCAATACTATTCTCTAAAGTTCCTTTCACATATACAAAAACAAAAACATGGTGTGCTTGATGTTTAAAATTATTCTGAACATAGTAATACATTATTGCCTTTAGCTCCTATCAATATAAGGGAAAATTGATAGTAATGGAAACTCTAGTGTAATGGCCGTTTCAATATTCTTGAAAAATATAACTTCTTTTTTATTGTGTTAATAAAAATAAACAGATCTTTCAAGAGACACTTATAAGAAACCAGCAGCACAAGGTTTATATGCTTTTGAGAGACTGAGTTCAGGCTTCTCCTATATGCAACAACACATGAAAACTTTGTGAAGACATATATTTGAAGATATATATTTGTGTGGAGGTATCTGGAAGGATATTGCCCTGCAGTTATATGATGTTATATCAGCATGTACATCAATACAATGAAACTGTACAAAATTATATGATAAGCACTTATGTCATCTTCAAATCTTATTTTTCCCCCTCCTGTTGTCAACTGAAAGCATAGAAGAGCTTCCTTTAAAGCCTATTCTCTTTGCTATGTTCAGATCAAAAACATCTGGCAATAAATAGTGTTTCTCAGATATCTCCCTGAATTATAGGTAAAACTGCACTCTAGTTTTAAACTCAGCTCTAATATAATTGCTCCACAATTGTACATAAAATATACCTGTGCTAATAATCCTTCCCAAGAAATCATACTGAAGAGTTTCCTTTGTGGTACTTGCACAGCCAGAGATAGTGCCTTTATGTGAAGTTCATCCTCAGGTCTGCTCCCAACAACAAAGGCAGTACTAGGAATCCAATTTTCCTGATTCAAAACAAAAGCAATCATTAAACCATTAAAGGTGCTGATAATGAGTTATAAAGCCTTACAGGACACAAGGTTGGGTTATTTGAGGAGTGCCTCTTCCACATCCCATCTACCTGCTCCATCAAGTCCATCAGAAAGGGCATGTTGCAGGTCTTGTCCAGAAATGAATGTCATGCCAATGGGCCCAGAAGGAAAGCCCTTTTCTACCATGGCACCTGCCCTCTGGAACATCATCTCCCCAGATTCACACTGCCCCTGACCATACTAGCCTTCTGGAAGGCCCTAAAGAACATGGCTTTATCATCTGACCTGGGGATCTGGTAGTGGTGGTGTGGACACTGAAAAATAACCATACTTTTAAAGATATTGATTGTCCTTCCCTCAGATTATGTTTTTAATGGTTTCAATAATGTTAATGTTTGAATGGCATTTTGGTTATTTTGTATTGTTTTTTGTGATTTTAATTCTGTAAGCAACTCACAGTAACATATCTAAGAGGGCAGCTATGTAAATTGAAAAGGAAAAAAAGAAAAGAGGGGGGGAAGGAATTCAGTATAAAGGCATTCCTTCTCTTTTATTTTATTTTTCCATGCTCAGAAATTAAATTTCTTTATATGCAGTTGCCATCTACCACTAGGTGGCAATATTATACTATGTACTAAATTTACTAGCTCTTTCAACTATTTATCCTAACCAAATATTATTCTTTAATGTTATTTGGTAAAATACACATATATTTGCACAAATAAATAAAACAAAATTTAGATAAATGTGCCTGTAGAAGTAATAAGCATTAGCAATGTATACAATTGAGATGATAAGAGACTACAGGACAGTTTGGAATACCAGCTATGAAATGATAAATTATTAAATAATGACTAATGCATTGTTTATTTTGTTCAATCTGAATTATCTTCTTTGTTTACAAGTATCTTCACTTTTGCTATATGACACAGTGAACTTTGAATCTAAGATGCTATATATTAACAGCTGTAATTTTAATTATATAATTACACATAGTATATTAGTATAGTGTATTATTGTTAATTTGGTTTATTTCTTATTTTCATAAACAAAATAATATCCTTACCTGATTAGATGTGCAACTCATTAAAATTGATCAGATAAGTCTGAATGATATCTATCTATCTAATGATAAGACTGAACCAGTTTGGATTACATACTACATATTCAACAAATGGCTATAAATGGCCCGTGATTCCTCTATATCATCTAAACGTTGTATCTGTGGGACTCTCCTGGAGTGGAGAGAGAACAGACCAAACATTCTGGCCTCATAAATTTAATACAAGTGTCAAGAACAAAAGTATAAACACAAGATAAATAGTTACAGTTATTGGCTACAGTTATAGTTACAATTATAGTTATTGTATACAAGTGGGATAGATAGCATCACCACCAGATGGATTTGTAAATGGCTGATAAATCATAGTCAACGAGTCCTCCTTAATGGTACTATATCTACATGGAGGGAAGTAAGCAGTGGAACAAGGTTCCATCTTAGGCTCAGAACTCTTCAATGTCTTCAAAATGACTTAGATGAGAGAATAAAAAGGGAACTCATCAAATTTGCAGAAGATACTAAACTGGCAGGAATAGCTAACACTCTAGATGATAGGCTCATGTCAAGATGGTTCTTGACAGACTTGAACATTTGGGCTTATCTAGCAAAATGAAATTCAACACCGAGCAAAATGAAGTCTTACATTCAGGCAAGAAAAACCAATAATAGCAGTAACTGTGAGAGGGATCTTGGAGACCTAGTGGACAATCAATTAAATATGAATGAGCAGTGTATGGCAACAGTCAAAAATGCCAATGCAATCCTAAATTGCATTAACAGAGGGACTGAATCAAGATCATGTGAGGTAATAGTACTCTATGAAGCCTTAGTAAGGCCACACCTAGAACACTGCATCCAGTTTTGGTCACCACACTATAAAAAAGATGTTGAGACGCTAGAAAGAATGCAGGGAAGAGCAACAAAGATGATTAGGAGCCTGGAGGCTAAAACATATGAAAAACCGTTACAAGAACTGGGCATAGATAGTTCAATGAGGAGAAGAACCAGGGATGATATAATAGTGATGTACTAATATCTGAGTGGCTATCACACAGAAGAGTGGGACCCAAAGCCCAGACAAGGAACAATGGATGGAAACTGATCAAGGAGTGATTCAAACTAGAAATAAGGAGAAATTTTCTGACACTGAGAACAATCAACCAGCTTCATCACTGCAGGCTTTCAAGAAGAGATTGGACTGCCATTTGTCAGAAATGGTATAGGTAGGGGCTCCTGTTTGAGCTGGGGTTCAACTAGAAGACCTCCAAGATCTTTATTCTATTCTGTTCTGTTCTGTTCTGTTCTGTTCTGTTGTTTTCTAGTCTAGCCTAGTCTACAAAGAAAATGACCCTATACAGATAGTCCTTGACCACAATTGAGCCCAAATTTTTGTTGTTAATGAGACATTTGTTAAGTGAATTTTGCCCCAATTTATGACCTTTCTTGCCCTGGTTGTTAAGTGAATCACTGACATTGTTAAGTAAATCTGGCTTCCCAATTACTTGTCAGAAACTTGCAAAAAGTGATCACATGACCCCAGGACACTGCAACCATGATAAATATGAACCATCTGAATTTTGATCACATGACCTCAGGGATACTACAACAGTTGTAAGTGTGAAAAATGGTCACGGGTCACTTTTTTCAAAGCTTTTGTAACTTTGAACAGTCACTAAATAAACTGTTGTAAGTCGAGAACTACCTGTATAGCTACTTAATTAGAATAGAATTCTTTATTGGCCAAGTGTGATTGGACACACAAGGAATTTGTCTTGGTGCAAATGCTCTCAGTGTACATAAAAGAAAAGATACATTCATCAAGAATCATAAGGTACAACACTTAATGATAGTCATAAGGTACAATAAGCAATCAAATCATACTAGGAAACAGTCAGTATAGATCATAATGATACAAGTGACAAAGTTACAGTCATACAGTCACAAGTGGGAGGGGATGGGTGATAAGGAGTGATGAGAAAATTAATAATAATAGTAGTGCAGACTCTGTAAATAGTTGGACAGTGTTGAGGGAATTATTTGTTTAGCAGAGTGATGGCATTTGGGGAAAAACTGTTCTTGTGTCTAGCTGTTCTGATGTGCAGTGCTCTATAGTGTTGTTTTGAGGGTAGGAGTTGAAATAGTTTATGTCCAGGATGTGAGGGGTCTATAAATATTTTCACAGCCCTCTTTTTGACTCCTGCAGTATACAGGTCCTTCGATTGAAGGCAGGTTGGTAGTAATTACAATGTTCATGTCCATAACCTCCCCCACACATAAGCTATTAATGTACTCTAGTATAGTGAACTAATTCTCTTTCATTTTGAAAACTGTCAGCCTACAACGTTGGCTGAAGTACAATCCACTTATTATAAAAAGGGAGCTACGTGGAAATTCTGATTAGCCCTTTAGGCTTGGAAGCTCAGCAAGGCCGGGTCTGGTTAGCAGACCAGTAGAAAATCTCAGGCTAGGAGATGAAATGGAAAAAACATCCCAAACAAGACAATGGCAAACTAAAGTGCAAAGAACAGCAACCAGGATGATTAGGGGACTGGAGACTAAAACATATGAAGAACGGTTACAGGAACTGGGTATGGCTAGTCTAGTGAAGAGAAGGACCAGGAGTGACATGATAGCAGTCTTCCAATATTTGAGAGGCTGCCACAGAGAGGAAGCGGTCAAACTATTTTCTAAAGTGCCTGTAGGGCAGACAAGGAATAATGGATGGAAACTGAACAAGGAGAGATTTAACCTGGAAATAAGGAGAAACTTTCTGACAGTGAGAACAATCAACCAATGGAACAGAAGTTGTGGGAGTGCCATCACCTGAGACTTTCAAGAAGAGATTGGACTGCCATTTGTCAGAAATGGTGTAGGGTCTCCCGCTTGGGGGGGTTGAACTAGATGACCTATAAGGTCCCTTCCAACTCTGATTATCTGTTATCTGTTATTTTCTATTGACACCAAGAAAAGTGCATAGATGTATCCACCAGGGCTTGGATTTGATTGAAGAAGATTTTTTTTCTTAAGATACACAAAGTTCTAGGTGGCTTCATCTCCTGGTGCGGTGGGTTGTCTTTGAGTTGCAATTATATTCATGATTTCTTGAGGGCAAACCCATAAGCCACGTTAGGGACCATGTTGCTAAGCAGAAAAAGACTCAAACCTCAAAGTCAGCCTGTCCCAATCTGCGATGCAAACACCGAGATCGACCCCACATCCCCCTCGCTTTTCCCGTCAAACAGGTCCACCTCTTTTCCTGAGACAAAGGCCAACGCGTGCCTCCCTCCACTGCCAACACACCTCTTCCAAGCGGACCGCCACAAGCCCCACTTCCCAGTTCTTGGCGCCTGCCCCCGGGGGACCAGTAGCCCCGCCGCCAGCGCCGCCGCCAGCCCCGCTCTTGGGTCGCTTGGGAGCCATTGGAAAGAGTGGGACACGGCCGGTTGCCTTGGCAATCGCTACGAGGCCGTCCTCCTGCGCAGGCGCAGGAACGCGCCTCCGCGCGGCTTCGGTCGCCGAGGCAACCGAGAAGCCTAAGCGTTCGAATGTGGACCTGTTGCCGTGACCCGCCAAGTCTTCGCAGATCAAGTTGTGCGGGGGGATACTTATTTTTCCTGGAGATAGGGGACGTTTCAAGGCATCGATCCTAAAATAAGTACTGAAAATGAATCGCCCGAAGTCATGCATTATGAATTTGATGTCAGATTTATTTTAATGGGATCTATTCGAAATGGGAGACACATCGAATTTCAACTCCTACCCTCAAAACGACGCTATAGAGCACTGCACACCCGAACAACTAGACACAAGGACCGTTTTTTTCCCGAACGCCATCACTCTGCTAAACAAACAATTCCCTCAACACTGTCCAACTATTTACAAAGTCTGCACTATTACTATTACTATTAACCCTCCCATCCTTCCTTTCACCCATCTCCTCCCACTTATGACTGTATGACCGTAACCTTGTTGCTTGTATCCTTACAATTTATATGAACTGTTTCCTAGTATGATTTGGTTACTTATTGTACCCTATGACTACCTTATGATTCCTTACCCTTGACGAATGTATCTTTTCTTTTATGTACACTGAGAGCATTTGCACCAAGACAAATTCCTTGTGTGTCCAATCACACTTGGCCAATAAAGAATTCTATCAGCATCTTCTGCAGGCGTGCACTTTTCTCTGGAACAGGCATGATTGGGTCAATCAGTGAGTTCAGGAAACAGTATATGCCAGCTTGTGGCTTCTCAACTTTTTCCCAATTCTCCCACATTTGGGGCTGGGGGAATTTTGATGTACAGGTAGTCCTCAACTTACAGCAGTTTGTTTTATGACCGTTCAAACTTACAACAGTGCTGAAAAAAGTGACATGATCATTTTTCATGCTTGCGACTGTTGCAGCATCCCTATGGATCAAACATGATCACCTGATGTTTTTCTCTATTACATGGGCCATAATATGGATGATCTTGCATCCTTCTTTATTGTTTTCTGGTACAGAAGAAGACATGAGCCTATTAGTAACATGAAAATAAAATTCAGCTGCCAATCTCAGAAGAAGTTCTGAATAGCTCATTCCTTTTCTGGTATCTACGGTATCAATGCAGCAGGAGTGAGCAGCATATGAACAGAAGCCATCTATGTGGGAGGTTGCAGTGTCTATGCTTATGATAAATCTTTTACTATTTTTTTTCTTCCAAATCTCCAATTCTTTTGCAGACTCTAAACAACAATCCAAGCTGATGTTCTGGGAAAAAAGTTCAATCCTTTCATGACTGAATGTAGCTTTAAAGAATTAAATTCTTACATCTGTATAAAGTGTATACATGGCTTTTTTACCATTTCAAATTGTTTTAAGTTTAAATTGATTTATCTTTGTTGACCATTATATCGCACAGACACAGATTAAGATACAAAACAAGAAAGCTAATATAGGAAGTCTTTGATCTATGAGTGGTTGATTAGTAAATGCTCCATATTACAGTGGAAATCCCCAGAACTATTTATGGCCTGGATTTGAATTTGGGCCCCACCTGCAGTCAGATGGTCACATTCAACAACCAGCCCATATTTATGGCCATTTGCAGCATCCAGCAGTCTCATAATTGTGATTTACCATGCTGGAAACTGGCATTTACTTCTAACTTTCACCAAAAAGCCCCACTGCAAACAATGCAATTGCTTATTGACCACAATGTTCACTTAATGACCTCTGCAAAAAAGGTCATTAAAGGTCAGAGTCTCGCTTAATGACTGGCATGAATTATGACCATAATTCTAGGTCAATTACTGTAATGAGGACTACCTACATATAATAATTAGTTTGCTACTGTAGGAATACAAAAAAGGTGGAGTCTCGAGGATGTTTTTTTTAATATGCCCTTTATGTGGCTGTGCTGAGCTTGACATCATAAAAAAAGTCATGCATTAGGCTGCCAGCTGCTAGGCATATTCTTTAGATCAGGGGTCACCAACCTTTTGGACCTCAGGGACTACCAAACTCATAATTTTAAATCCCACAGACCACTAATATGAATTTTGACTGATGGTGGCTTGCTGACATTGGTGGGAAAGTCGGTCCCATATTCCAGAGCTGCAGTAGTCACAGGACTGGCCCTCTGATCATCCTGGAGCAGCTGCTCTTACACCCAGGTGCAGCGGCCTGCCATGGACTGGAGGAGCTGCTCCGGGATGACTAAAGGGCCAATCTTGTGACTACTGCAGCTCTGGAATATGGGACTAGCCCATGGTGGGGTTGGAAATCTCCACCATAGGGGGTAGCACGTGTAATGTGCAAATTTGCGGGTGGTGCAAATGCAAAAAGCAGTGCAGCCATCACCGCCAGGACGAGGCAATGGTGCTGTTGTGGCAAGAGGGGGGTGATGGCACAGGTGGGCTGAAGTGGTGATGGAGATGGCTGGAAGGTGTGGGAGCACCGCACTAGCATTTATACGGCATCAGCATTCTGCCTTTGCTTGAGGAGCCCGGCCAAAGTTTCCCGCACCACTCGCACTTCAGTGCTTTGAAGGTTTGCACTCAACTGAAGGATGGGGGCCAGTGGGTGGGCAGGCCATGTAGGTGGCACAGACTTGTGTTCCTGCACAGCCTGGATTAACTGCTTTGGGAGGGGTGATTTGGACGGGACATTTCTCTGCGTACCACCAAAATTTTCTCATGGACCACCAGTGGTCCCTGGCCCACCGGTTGGTGACCACTGCTTTAGATTCACAAAAGGTTAACTGCATTAAGCAATATTCAGAACAGGAAATATATGAGTTACACCACAAAAGAAAGCTTACTAGAGAAAGGAAAATATGCAATTGGGCATGTGATTTAAAAAATAATTCAAAAGAAGTGACTACAGAAATCTCTAGCCCAATAAATGTGAATTAGGTTGTCTTGGAAATGCTCTAATACACACATTTGTTAATCAGAGGTTTGATGAATAACCTATTAGAAATGCTATATAGCAGGGGATTTTCTGTTCAGCAGTAACTTAGAATTCAAAAGCTTTTAAGTTTACTTTCAGTTTTATATTGTTGTTATACCACCTGCAAATTTGTGCTCACCCTGAATCAAATTATACCAATATTTAATTGCGTATCTGCTGCATTTATTTAAAAAGAAAGCACAGATTTGGCTCTGAAGCCAGGCAAGGAAACAAAGGGCAATTGTATGGAAATGTGATTTTAGCATCTGGCCTCTTATTCACTCATCTTCTTTACATATGAACTGGACAGGTGCATGATTAAATACAGGTAGTCCTCGACTTACAACAGTTCATTTAGTGACAGTTTGACTCTACAACAGCGTTGAAAAAAATGACTTATGATCGTTTTTCACACTTACGACCGTTGCAGCATCTCCATGGTCACATGATCAAAATTCAGGTGCTTGGCAACTGATTCATATTTATGATGGTTGCAGTGTTCTGGGGTCACGTGATCACCTTTTTGTGATGTTCTGACAAGCAAAGTCAATTTAGGGAAGCCAGATTTATTTCACAACCGTGTTACTAACTTAAAAGCTGCAGTGATTCACTTAACAACTGTGGCAAAAAAGGTAGTAAAATGGGGCAAAATTCACTTCACAACTGTGTCATTTAGCAATATAAATTTTAGACTCAGTTGTGGTCATAACTCAAGGATTACCTGTGCATTTATTTGTTATGATTATATTATTTGAGTTTACATATTTTGCATAATGTCTGCATAGTTTTGTTTATCTGTTTAGTGCCACCCATCTCCAAATTGATTCCGGGTGGCTTACAACATAACAATAAGATAGAAAATATCTTGACTTGAAATGTCACAGCCCTTTTTTTAAAGACTTCAGCACATTCTTCTACATTATAAAGTAAGGCTCTATCACCTTTTCTCCAAACTTTGAGTTGTTTCTTTATTGCATTACTCCAAAAGCAATACTTGGTTAGCTCTGAATATAAATGATGCCGTGTCTAGCAAGATTTTGTCTTAAAATATATTTAATAAATTACAGATTCAAATGGAATTTATGTGAAATCAGCATGCTAGAGCTTTTGGCTTGTGTTAGAAGAAAAATGAGCAGACTCAACTGACACTATAGTATCAGAGCATGACTTCAGTGTGCATGAATACGGCTCAGTGACTTGGAGGTCTGTGCAGGTGTGGGCAACAAGGCCTAAATTACATTTCAAATATTACCATATGTTCACATACTAGGACGAAAGGCAGAAAGAAAGGGGGAGAGCTGCTGTTTGAGAAAGAGTAGGAGAAAAGCCAAGGTAAAGAATTCATTACGGGGGAGTCATGTTGTGATCTTACACTGGAGACAAGTGGTTTTCTGTGATTTAACATTCTGTGAAAATATTCCAAAATACATGGTTACCTCCAGCTCTACCCTGGCTGCATCTGACTGCTCAGGGCCAGGACTCTTTATTTAAATTTCAAGGACGCTTTGAAAAGTTGCTTTTTGCTACATTATTAATTTAGCGTAACATGTATATGAAGATATCACTGCTTTATATTTCAGACGAGGAATCATTCATCTGATCATTTGAGCTTGCAGAGGCCACAACTTTTAATCAAAAAGAAGTGTAGAGAGAGAAGGCAGGTGGGAAGGGAAAGGAAACCAGTTTTGTCTCAGGGGCCAAATTAATTCTACACAAAGAGATTGTAGCCACATATTAATAGTTTGTAGGGCCAGCGTCCAACATGGGAAGGGATACTTTGTCACAGGCACACAGTCCTTTGCATTATTTCTCTCACTGTATACTTTCAATCCATCAAATATCATATCTAATTACAAAAAATTATAATTGGATTTTATAACAATGGAAACTATTTAAAAATCTGGTTTGAGACTGGACAAATGAATTCTCAAGTGAGAGTTTCAATATTGGATAGGAAGAGCTGATTTGGGAAGATGAAGATAGCAAGAGAAATGCTGCTAGAACCTACCTCAGTAGCCAACTATACTGTTGTACTTATCTAGACCCATACCAGTCGGGTTTCAGGCCCAGGCACAGCATGGAGACGGCATTGGTTGCACTGGTGGATGATCACTGGAGGGCATGGGACAGAGGTTATTCCTCTGTCCTGGTCCTGTTAGATCTCTCGGCGGCTTTCGATACCATCAACCATGGTATCTTACTGCAACGCCTCGAGGGGTTGGGGGCGGGGGGCATCATTTTATGGTGGTTCTCCTCCTACCTCTCGGGTCGTACACAGGTAGTGTTGGCAGGGAGGCAGAGATTGGCCCCAAGGCCCCTCCTTTGTGGGGTGCCTTAGGGGTCGGTTCTCTCATCCCTCTGGTTCAACATCTACATGAAGCCTCTGGGCGAGATCATCCGTGGTTTTGGGGTGAGGTATCATCAGTATGCTGATGATACCCAGTTTTTCATCTCCACCCCTAACCAACCCAGTGACGCCCTTGAAGTGATGTCCAGGTGCCTGGAAGCGGTGTAGGTCTGGATGGGGAGGAACAGACTCTGGCTCAACCCGGCTAAGACCGAGTGGCTGTATGTACCGGCATCTTGAGTCAGCCAGGATATTCCACCTTTAGCTATGGGGGGAGAGGTGTTGCCCTCCATAGATAGGGCTTGCAACTTGGGTGTCCTCCTGGACACACAGCTCAGTTTAGAGGAGCAGGTGGGGGCTGTGGCCAGGGGGGCGTTTGCCCAGGTCTGCCTGGTGTGCCAGTTGCGACCCTTCCTGAATCAAGATGCCCTACGTACGGTCACTCATGCACTCATCATTTCCTGTCTGGACTACTGCAATGCTCTTTACATGTGGCTGCCCTTGAGGACCACCCAGAGGCTTCAACTTGTCCAGAATGCAGCGGTGCGGGTTGTGATGGGAGGATCCCGATACTCTCATGTTACACCCCTCCTGCATGAGCTGCACTGGTTACCGGTTGCCCTCTGGGTGAGATTCAAGGTGCTGGTGGTGACCCATAAAGTTCTGCATGGCATTGGACTGGGGTATTTGCAGGAGACCCTGCTGCCAATAACGGCTTCCCGACGTCCCGTGCGCTCCCACCGACAGGGCCTCCTCAGGGTGCCATCAGCCAGGCAATGCTGGCTGGCGACTCCCAGGGGTAGGGCCTTCTCTGTGGGGGTGCTCACCCTTTGGAACCAGCTGCCCCTAGGGTTCCGGGTGGTCCCTGACCTCCGATCTTTCCGCCATGGCCTAAAAACCTGGCTGTTCCAACTAGCCTACCTGGACTGAAGGAGGGGGGAGGGTCTTTTTAGTGGTTGTTTTTAAATTTAACTGATTTATGAGATTTTTGGTTTAATTACTTTTTAATATTTATATTGTATTGTTTTTAATATTGTAAGCCGCCCTGAGTCCTTAGGGAGATAGGACGGCATATAAATCTCATAAATAAAATAAATAATGAAAGAGAAAATGTATTAAAATTGATATTGTCATTCTATCATCATGGAGGGAGGGATTTCTCTGTTATTAATCTGTTCCAAAGGGAGAGGAGACCTTCATTTCCCATTTGAATCTCATGCCTCTCAGCTTCCACCTTTTCCTTCAGAAAAAAAATAAGCATTATCATGTTTCAATTTCCTATATTTGTCATTCTGTTTGTTTTTAGATTTTTCACTTTCCATAAAGCCCCATTGGCTGCTTCAGTTTTGTTTTTGTTTTGTTTATTCACATTTATATGCAGCCTTCTCCGAGACTCAGGGCGGCTTACAATCTTTGGAGCACAACCCAATGTGCTCAGCAATAGCCTTCATTCTATTGTATATGCCTGCTTATACTAGGCTTTTTGGCCCCCGCCCAAGTTATTTTCTATCTAGTTATCATCTGTCTATAGCTATGTAAATAAATGTATTATTGTAACCATAGGTCATAACATAATAATGCTAAAAATGACAATAGAACAGTGAAATTATTGTCTACAATCTCTTTACTCACCGATTTTTTTTTGCAGGTATATTTTAATTCTTTAGTCCTTTTACAATTTCTGCATTTTCAGGAAAAAATCATTTATCATGAGCAATCAACATTCTAACAACAACAACATTCTAACAACAACAACAGACAGACAAAATTACTATCAATCAATTGCAAAAGGCAGTTTTACTTGGAACATCTTATTATCCTGTGACGATATCTTTAATACCATCAAACATCCACATCTGCCTAACCAGGAGATAGGTGGTAGATAGGACTTGATAGGTGGACAAAATGTCACATCTAGTCTAAATATCTGGCTGATTGTGATGAACCTTAACGATAATACTGGTAATACCTTTTCATAAAATAACAATACCAAATATTAGTGAGTCATTAAGTCCCCTTGCATTTAAAATACTATTCAAATCACCTCTTAAGTCAAGCTACTAACGAGATCTATTAATACATAACTACATATCAACAAAAGAGCTGACCATTGGAAATGCCCATCAATGTGTCAACAGAAGATTATGATAATGTTAAGATTGCAACACATGTGGTAATGTCATTATGCAAATACTGCCATTATCTACTTCTGTCCTGAAGCATGTACTGGTAAGTCATGACAGTTACAAGATAAATATGTCACACGTTTGCCTTCTCTTCCGTTCAATTGAAAACCTTTTGCTATCATTTGACAAAGTCTCAGGTGTGCGCTTTTTCCTTTTATAACACATTTTAATAACTATTTCTGAAACATTTGTTGTCCACAATTATTTACATATTTATAAACTATATTTTTCATTTTTCTGTTATATTACACTACCATCTAGTGGCCTTATATAGCATTTCCTTTTCCTTTTTGTATTTGATCTATTTTGTTATTCTTAACATAGAAACAATGTTTTTAAAAATATTTTCCATATCAGAATTTAAATATTAATATGTTGCATGGTCAAATTCTTTGCTTTCCTTTTCTGGATATCATTCTTGTTGATGCGCGCATTACTTCTCACTGTATTACAACGGCTATGTTTTTGTCACTTGTAATATGGCTGTGAAAGCTGGACCATCAGAAAGATTAAACAAATAATTGATGCCTTTAAATTGTGCTACTGGGAAAATGGAAAAAAACATGAAGCAGTAATAATGAAGCTAAATATCAGACATTTTGAAGACATGATGTGAAGGCAACAGACGTTGGACAAAGCCCTAATATTTGGAAAAATGGAAGGCAATCAAAAATTATACAGACAGACAAGGGGCTAGATTGTATGACCGATGACATAAGAATAGGCTTATAAAGACTCAGAGAAGCAGGCTTGGTGAAATGATGTGGATCAAGAAAGGAACATCAGTAGTGATTCACTTTCTGAAAACACTCGGTGTGGTGGAAAATACTTC